>CM064513.1:87228507-87636804 GCA_032716605.1 Paralithodes platypus | reverse complement strand
TGGGCAGAAAACTAATTTTGGTGAGGTAGTTATAAGAGTGAGAGAACTCTTTCTTATTGCTAATCTGGCAACCTCTGTCATAAATGCGGGAAAGGGTTAAGTGTAAATAGAGGCTAATGACACCAGTGGCACCTTAAGGGTGGTCACCCACCAACCTTTTTTACCTTTCTCTCCTTTTCTTTCTTTCCCTGGCTTGTATCCATTCGGCCCCATTCAGCCTACTGTTTTAAGACGTTTACCCCCATCCAGATTTCAATATTTTCCTGGCGAGCGGTAGCGAGCCAGCATATACAGTAAACCCTCACTCTTTCGGACTAATTGGGGGAGACCCCTGTCCGAAAGTGTCAAAAGTCCGAAAGGGCCGAGTCCGAACTCACACTTCAGCCTTTCAGACAAATCCGAAAGGCTGAAATAGTGTCCGAAGTTTATAAGTCCGAAACTCGGCTCTTCGGTCCGAATGCGAAATAATTTTTCTCAGCCTTTCAGACAAATCCGAAAGGCTGAAATAATTTCCGAAGTTTATAAGTCCGAATACACATTCACCTAACCAGACAAGTCCGAAACTCGGCTCTTTGGTCCGAATGCGATTTAATTTTTCTCAGCCTTTCGGACAAATCCGAAAGGCTGAAGCATGAGTCCGAAGTTAAATGTAGTCCGAAAGTGTAGTCCGAAAAGGACGGAGGTATTTTCTCAGCCTTTCGGACAAATCCGAAAGGCTGAACCATGAGTTCGAATTGAAATGCTTGTCCGAAAGCCTTGGAATTCCGAAAGAGTGAAGTACGAAAGAGCAAGGGTATACTGTATATATATTTTTGTTTTGACAGCTAGCTAAATTTGTAAAAAAATTTATAGAAAAATTTCTTCGGCGAAGCCGGATTTCTCCATACAATCCTGGCGAGCGATAAATCAAATCCTGGATGAGGATAAACGTTTTAAAATAGTTGGCTGAATGGGGCCGAATGGATACAAGCCCGGGAAAGAGAGAAAAGGAGAAAAATATAAAAAAAGCCGGTGACCCCCCCTTAACCCTCCAGCCCCGGCTACGCATTACATAAATATTCCCCGAAACCCGGGTGTTTTGGCCGAAAAACGTCTAGGCTAGGCTACCGTATATTTGTTAATCTGACTGCTTCCCGCATTCCCGCGCATCCCCAAGCGTAGCTGTGTTATTTACCTGTAGAATGGCGTTAAGTAGAGCTCTCTAAGTCAACTGGTTGAGTTGTGATGATGATTTCATTGGAGATAACTTTATGGCAAAAACAGCCACTTTACACTACTTTTCGATACTTAACAACAACATACAGGCACACACGAACAAGCGACGCTCTCCTTCTTGTGGCCGGAGATGCGGGGCGTCGGTCCAGCCGGCTGTTGTTTACATGCGTCGGACCGACGCCTCGCACACGAAGCTCACAGGCTTTCAACCACTGGGTGTTCAAGAGCCCTTCTGGGTACCTGTTTTATGCTTTTTTATGGGCGTTCAAGAGCCCTTCCATGTTGTAGGGGTTAATGATGGAGGTTGGCCAATCTGTGTTACAGTAGAGACTCTTTCAATTCAAATCAATTCAAAAAGTTTATTGTCATGAAAATTATACAATTTTGATATACGGTACAGTACTTAGTTTGTGTTATTTATAATATTTTTGTTTCATGACTAGGAGGGCTGATACATAATAGTATATATGCATGAATAGTTATATAGGCCTAGACCTTGTCCAATCTAACTTCAGTAGAGTACAGTATATTAAATTTCCAATGTACTGTACAGTTTGCCGCACATATTCTATTCCGTTCGGGTCTTGATTTGGCAGCGCTTCACCCACTTTCTCAACCCCCCTCCCTCATTCCACCTCCTATTGGAAGTAGGTGGAGCGAGGGAGGGTGGTTGGGGAAGTGGGTGAAGCGCTGCCAAATCACGACCCCAACGGAACAGAATATGTACGGCAAACTGTACAGTGGGTGCCTTCCTCACTATCCACTGCCCCGATTTAGGATATTATTATAGGTTTTTAGGTGTTTGGGTTTGGGTTTTGGCTGGTCCCAGAACGCATCCCCATTTACCCCTTAAAAGTGGTGATGGGCTGGTCTATCAGAGTGAGAGCTGAGCGATCTCTGCCATACCCATAGCTTACTCTGACTGTTCCTTTTACTTATATATCTTCTAGATCTCAAGTGACGGCGTCTTTTCCGTGGATCGACCTCCCTACTGCCAACCTAAAAGTTGGCAGATTGGGAGCCAAAGCGTCACATTTTTCCCTTGCCCCTCAACTTTCCCTTCATAATTGCTGAACAGGGCCTTGGGTGGGGCTTCGGTTTCCCGGGCGTTTCCGCGCCCTCCTCAGCTCCCTGCCTTAGAGTGGCTTCGGTCACCTGGGGTTTGTTAGTGGTAAGCAGGGAGGGTTTTGTGGGGGCGCTCTATGGCCTTGGCCTTGCTCGGGACCTTGGGGCTGTTCGGCCAGGCAGCCTGGGGAACAACAACAACAACCCCTTAAATTTTAGGGTTTGCGATATGATGTTTCAATTTATGATCGGGTTTTCAGGGACATAACTCAATCGTATATTGAGGGAGACCTGTACAGTACTGTAATGATCCAAAATATTTAGTTACTGCAGTGATACTATACTGTATAGAGTATTGTGTTAAGGAGGGTCACCGGCTTTTTTTTTATCTTTCTCTCCTTTTCTCCTTTTCTCTATTTCCCTGGCTTGTATCTATTCGACCCCATTCAGCCAACTGTTTTAAGACGTTTATCCCCATCCAGGTGTCGATTTCTTCCTGGCGAGCGATTGACACCTGGATGGGGGTAAACATCTTAAAACAGTAGGCTGAATGGGGCCGAATGGATACAAACCAAAGAGAGAGTTAGAGAAAGATAAAAAAAGGTCGGTGGGGTGTGTTAATGATGGTGTTATCAGTGTACCGTAAAATGGCCTAACTTCGGTCAAGGGGATATACTTCGGACATTTCTGGATAAAAGTACAGTATACAGTATAAGTTACAGTTATGGAAAAATGGCTCTGCATTATGGAAGAACACCGCAGGCATACCGGTACTTGTTTTTCCATAACATCATGCATTTGTCCCATAACTGCGGTTCATTATATATTTTTTTCTTTCCAGAATGTCCGAAATTATATCCCCGTCCAAAGTTACGTCATTTTACCGGTAGTGTATATTGTACAGATGAAGGTGTTGGCAGCGTGTGTGTGGTTGAGAATGACTGTCTCACCGTGTTCACCAAGGCCGGACAAGACTACTCTGTTCCTCTTCCCTTCACGGTCAGTTTCATCACTACTATAGTCTATTCGCTGTAAGTAGGCCAGAAATCATGACCTCTAACCTCTGTAACTCAAAAACTACTAGAGTAATCTAGCTAATATGTCTACCATTTGGGAATAGTCTGTCAAGGAATAGATGTGGAAATTTACAGCCAATTTGCTCTAGTCCTTTTTTTAGTTACAGAGGATAGAGGTCATGATTTGTTGCCTACTTACAACAAATAGACTATAACATGAGCAAAGATTTTGTACTTAGGGAAATTTTTCAAACTTTCCATTAGTTTTAGTATAACAAAAACAAACAAAAAATATTAATTTCTTGTATTGTGGGTGTATATAGTCAGAAAAATATTTATTCTATTCACAGAAGCTTTTAAGGAATTTCAATTTGATTTTGTAGTACCGGTATACTGTACAGTACAGTATAATGTAATGAAAATGGTAATGCTAGGATCCATGACATCCAGTTTGTTATGTAAGAAGTTAAGAACAAACCTGAATATAACCAACTGAAGAAGTGGCCCGGTACCTTAACCCACAAAATCCGGGGGGCCTCATATGATCCCGATCGCTGTGTCTGGAGCCCTTTATGTACAGGCAAACTTCATAATTCAGTAACTACTGATTGAGACCACCTAGAGCAGTCAATTTTTGTGCAAATTGTAAAAGAAAAATTGTCTGTAGAATGCCGTTGAGATGACATCGATACTACGACGCGTGGTTGCCGTGTTATGACGATTTTAGCGTCCAAGGTTGCTCTCTTGGTCTCCGGCTAGAAGGCGTCTACGAGAAATAACCGCCGGAGGAGCATTTCTCGGTGTGGAAAAAATGTGGTATTGTGTGTGTTGTATGGAGATATGTTGTACAGTGAACCCTCAAATTACGCGGGGGATGCGTACTGCGCTGTCGGCGCGTACGTTCGTTTGCGCGTACATGGGAGTTAAATATAAATGGGGAAAATAGGTATTGGTCTGGGTCCGACCGAAAATTTTACTATTTCTACCTTTCATCAACTAAAAACCACAAATATGCTTTTATAACCTAATCTACCACACAAAATACATTTAATGTATAAAAATAAGACACAAACGTAAATTAACTCACATTGGTAGTGGTTGAGCAACGCCGATGTTATGGATCTGCGCCATCGATCGATAGCGCTGCACCCGAAAGTTCTGAAACGGATTGACCAAAATAATAGGCTTAGCCGCCTAGGTCTACTGGTAAAAATTTGAGTCGAAAAGTAATACACCCTGTACAGTATATAGTTTCATATAGCCTACAAGTCAAGTGAGATACTGTACTGTAGTTCAATAGCTCATATACATATTAAGGAATTGGCTTCACATAATTTAGCCAGGGGAGAGCAGTAAGCTTTGAAGCGACTTTCGAGAAGTGTAAACGGGAGGGTCTGTACGGAGCCGGATACCTTACCCCAGGCCCCGCCCACTGCCGAAAATGTACAAATATTATATTATATTAGATTAGATTAACCTAACTTAACCTAACCTAACCTAACCCTAATATAATATAATATAATATAATATAATATAATATAATATAATATAACGTAACACAAATAACAAAATAAAAATATAAAAATATACTAAACTTCGAGTGGGATCGAACACTGGATTTGTAGATGCCAGGCGGGAGCTCTAGTGACTGTACTACAGAGCGAGCTGGCAGGAACGGTTTGAAGGGTTTATTTAAACGCGGGGGACGGGGCCAAGGGAGGCTTACATTTTCGCGCATGCGTAGAGGGTAAGGTATCCGGCTGCGTACAGACGCTCCCGTGTAAACAACCTCGCCTCCAACTCCTGAACAGAAACAGAAACAGAT
The DNA here is from genome assembly GCA_032716605.1 of Paralithodes platypus. Taxonomy (NCBI): domain Eukaryota; kingdom Metazoa; phylum Arthropoda; class Malacostraca; order Decapoda; family Lithodidae; genus Paralithodes; species Paralithodes platypus. The sequence goes on along the minus strand of CM064513.1, from coordinate 87,631,683 downwards.
TTTCCATTTCCGATTGTGTTTGTTCAATAAATGATACATGCAATGAAAAACGAAGAACAGTCTTTTAATAGATTCATAATATCCTGTTGAGCTTTATAGATACATAATAGTTTGGTATGGGAGATGTGTCTCTCTCCACAGTCAACGGTTACGATGTCGGAGGGCCCGGCGTCACGCCAATATGGCCGCCCGATACTCTCCAACATATACGAATCGACTCCCGCTCGTTCGCTCGGCGCGTACATTTGAATAATTGAGCGTACTTTTCGATTTGTTGCCTCAATTGTGGTTCAAGTGTAGCTTTGATTACGCGTAGATAAATTACGCGTACTTTGAGGGTTCACTGTACTGTACTTGCCTGGGTGACCGAAGTCACTCCTAGGATCTCGTGCCCCCGGGAGGGGGGCAGGGGGGTTTTGTGGTGGTTTGGTCCCCGTCGCTGCTCCTCTTACGACTTCCAGTTCTGGGGGATGATCCCACAGCGAAGACGCTGCCACACCAGGACCTATGAAGAAGGTATACTGTAGTGATTATGGTGATTTATAGAACAGGTGGTGATTTACAGTAACAATAGTGTAGTAGTAGTAGTAGTAGTAGTAGTAGTAGTAGTCGTTCCCTAGGCTGCCTGGCCGAACAGCCCCATACGACTTTAGTGTTAATGAGGTTAGTAGTTATGTTATACAGTAATCTTTCCCATATCCGACCTGTCATTATCCGACCTGTCAATATCCGAACCTCGCCAATAACCGAACAGGCAGAGTGGCAGAGTGGTCTTGCCACTGGACTGGTAATCCAATGGACCCGGGTTCGAATCCCAATATGTCAATGGGAAGATATTATTGGGATGGAATTTGTGCTGTACCTAGTATCAGTGCATTACCACAGCACACCGAAATGCCAAAAAAATACCCTCCTTGTTCCCTGATTAAATAGCATTGTATGAATATTCCCATATTAAAAAATATGCTACAGGGGGGCAATGCCTAGTGAGTTAATTGCTCAATAGGTGGCGTTCTGAGAGTGAGGGTCCGAGTCTGTGGGGGTGAGACTGTGAAGCGCAGAGGCGAGGCGGCTTCAGAGATGGAATTGCTTCGAGCCGTCAAGCTTTGCATGTCTCACTCCCTAGACTGGAACAAGACTTCACGGGCCTCACCGTGTTCAGCGGTTGAGTGTAAAGGCTATCAGTCTATGCCCAAGAGGGAGTAGTTGGAATATAGAAAAAAAAAAAAAAAAAAAAAAAAAGGGCATGGGATATATAAATAAATAAAGCAAAGTTGAACAAGAACGAAAGAAGATGTTCTGGAAGGAGGTAAATAGAGTAAGGAAAGGAGGACAAAAGAGGGAAGAGTCAGTGAAAGATGCAAATGGAGAATTACTAGTGGAACCAGTTGAAGTAAGGAAAAGATATGCCGAGTATTTTGAATCTTTGCTAAATGCAAGAGATAGAAGAGAAGCAGTGATTGAAGCAGTGGTTGATGGAGATAGGTTACCCAGGCCACCCAGGTGGCAGGGAATGAATGAAAGGATTGAGGAAAATGAGGTGAAAGAAGCAGTGAAACAAATGAAAGCGAGAAAAGCAGGTTTGGATGGTATTGCTGTGGAGTGTATAAAGAAGGGTGGAGATGTGATAATAGATTGGTTGGTGAGACTTTTCAATGTGTGCTTTGTGATGTCAAGGGTACCAATAGACTGGAAGAGTGCATGTATTGTGCCGTTGTACAAGGGGAAGGGAGATCGGCAGGAGTGTTCAAGTTATAGAGGTATTAGTTTATTATCAGTTGTTGGAAAGCTGTATGGCAGGGTGTTGATAGAGAGGATAGTAAAGTGTACAGAAGTGGCAATAGGAGAAGAACATTGCAGTTTTAGGAGGGGAAGAGGGTGCGTGGATCAGATGCTTGCAGTAAGATAGTTATGCGAGAAGCATAAGGAGATATTTTGGGCTTTTATGGATTTGGAAAAAGCGTATGATCGTGTGGATCGTGAAGCAATGTGGAAAGTGTTAAGGTTTTATGAAATTGGAGGAAATTTGTTAAAAGCAGTTAAGAGTTTTTATGAAGGGAGCAGAGCATGTCTTAGAATAGGAAATGGTGAGTTGAGTGAATGGTTTGAGGTAAAGGTAGGTTTGCGACAGGGTTATGTATTGTCACCATGGCTGTTTAATATGTTTATGGATGGTGTGGTGAGGGAGGTGAAAATGAGAACTATGGGAAGAGGATTGGGTTTAGTAGGAAAAAATGGTAGAGATTGGGAGTTGAATCAGTTGCTGTTCGCTGATGACACAGCATTGGTGGCGGATTCTGAGGAGAAATTGCAGCGGGTAGTCAAAGAGTATGGAGTGGTTTGTGGGAGGAGGAAACTGAAGGTGAACGTCAATAAAAGTAAAGTAATGGTGTGTAATAGGGGTGATCGTAGGGTGAATCTAGATGTGAGGCTGGATGGGGAAATATTGGAACAAGTAGAGTGTTTTAAATATCTAGGAGGAACGATAAGCAGGAGTGGAGGTATGGAAATGGAGGTAAAACAGAGAGTGTGTGAAGGAAGCAAGGTTTTCGGAGCAATGGGAAGTACGTGGAAGACGAGAAATCTCGGAATGAAAGTAAAAAGTGCAATGTATCAAGGAATAGTTGTGCCAACAGTGATGTATGGGGCTGAGACATGGGCTCTGAAGGAAAATGAGAGAAGAAAGCTGGATGTGATGGAGATGAGCTGCTTGAGGAGTATGTGTGGAGTTGTTGTTGTTGTTGTTGTTGTTGTTGTTGGTGTTCCCCAAGCTGCCTGGCCGAACAGCCCCAAGGCCCCGAGCAAGGCCAAGGCCATAACTGAGCGCCCCCACAGAACCCTCCCTGCCGACCACAATAAAGCCTGGGTGACCGAAGCCACTCCATGGCGGGGAGCTGAGGAGGGTGCGGACACGCCCGGGAAACCAAAGCCCCCACCCAGGGCCCTGTGCCCCTCAGCAATTATGAAGAGAAAGTTGAGAGTTGTCCCTATGTGTGGAGTTACTCGTATAGACGGATTGAGGAATGAAGAGATACGTAGGAGAGTGGGGCAACAGGAACATTTGTCAGCCAGAGTGGACAGAAGGGTGCTGAGCTGGTATGGCCATGTTGAACGAATGGGAGATGAAAGGCTTACAAAGAGAATATGTGAATCAGATACAAGGGGAGATAGAAGGGCAGGAAGACCCCTCATTGAGATGGAGAGACTGTGTAAGACAAGCTTTGGATGATAGAGGAATGACTATAGATCAGGCAAAGGAAGTGGTAATAAACAGGAATGAATGGATAATGCTTGTGAATAGTTGAGTGAACACGTGGTCATTTTGGGGAAGGGGTCAGGCGCAAGTTGGACTAAATAATAGTCCATCAGGCGCCTGGCCTGGGGAGACGATTAATATGAAGGGTGCGCCTGGAAGTGTGGTGGGCGGGCTTGTGGCTTTGGCTCCGCTGCATGTCTGCCTGCCGAGATCGGAGCATCTCCGGGTGGTCGGGGGCCGGGGGAGTGCTGGAGCGACCTTGGTGACCCTGGTCTCTGGGTGTTCTCCTGGGTGACCTAGATGTGTGTGAATTTTGTGTTTTGTCTGTGTTTGTTCGTTGTTCTGTCTTGTGTTTTCCCTGTTCTTGCTCTGTCTTGAGTCGGCCACCCCCAAGAAAAATAAAATAAAAATAATAATAAAAGAGTAAAATAGAAAATAAAAATATAAATAGGAAAAGTGGGGATTGGGCCTGAGCATATACATACTGTACAGTACATACAATTGTTCATGACTTTAAAAAAAAACAAAAGTGACCGAAATCACCGATATACAATAATATACTTATCATTACTTATTATATCTTATAAACATAATACAGTACTGTAGTAGATAGCCAACCTACCATAATACTAAATTATATATCATAATAAACTTATATATACCGAGTAATCTTGGCCAAACCGATACGCATGCGGTTTTGTTTACCACCGGTTTACTAAAGTGCCACCATTATCGATTTTATTCGAGCCGACTTGAGCGGGATGGTTACCAATTGAAGTTAAATCCGCTAGCATATATTGTTAGATGTAAGACATGATAAATACCACTAGAAATATGAATTGGCAAAATCCATATAATATCACTGAAATTGTTCTGAAATTTCAAAACAAAAGTTTAAATACAAACAGCTAGTGTAAATCATTGCTGCTAGATCAAAGTCAAAGTCTCTAGATCTAGCAGAAGTCGCTATATGTATTGGCAGTACTGTTAGATGTAAGACATGATAAATACCACTAGAAATATGAATTGGCAAAATCCATATAATATCACTTCGAAATTGTTCTGAAATTTCAAAACTAAAGTTTACATACAAACCGCTATTGTAAATCATTGCTGCTAGATCGAAGTAAAGGTCTCTAGATCTAGCGGAATTCGCTATGCATATTGGCAGTACTGCACACTGCCAACGGCGACACGTTGTTGTTGATGTTATAGTAGAGGGATGAACAGAATTTTTTTCTTGTCCAATAATAGCTATTTCATAGTCCCACAGGACTTATTTGGATATATTTATGACCCCTGGCATGAAGGTATGTTGCCAATATAATAATAGAGACAAATAAATAGTTAAAGGACTAGCCTAATAACTTAATAATAGGCCTAATGACAAATAAATAATTAACTCTGTGTATCCGGATACTTCCTGTGACCGAACTGGCCATGGCCCATATAGTTCGGTTATGGGAGTGATCACTGTACTATGTTACTGTTTCTCAGGTGGGTGGGGTGTGGGCAGGCCAGTTTGGATTACTACTGGAGAGACAAGTAACAAGTGGAGGAGGGGGGGCAGGACACACCTCTGACACCAGCCTCCCTACCCTGTACTCCCTCCTCCACCCGCTGGACGACATCAATCCCGTCATCTACAGGACAGGTCAGATCTTTGCACTTACTGGTTAATCTAATCAGTTTAGTATGAATTCATTTTATTTTGACTAAGATAGACAATTATGTTTTGCTTATTCTGGGTGTTCAAGATACCCTTATGAGTGGCAACATCGGTGAGACACCTGAATGGGGAGCCAACTCCACAGAAGTGTTATGGGTTTGAGTAACGTAAAGTGCTATAAAAATACGGCCCACCCAGTTAGTGGCCTGGTGGACCACTGAATCCGGCTGAGCAACTAAAACCTATTTGTTTACCAGTGGTTCTCTCCATCAATGACATGAGAGCCTATATGTAATATATAGCTTCTTCCGGGTCCCTAAGGACCCGGTTTAACTTTATAACTCGGTCGAGAACCATAATTCTCCTAGGGGGTATCCTTTAATAATTAATAAGGTACGTCATTGTTGCGGAAGCCACTAGAAATGAAAATAAAATAAAATGAAAGAATAACTTAGTTTGAACGTCGCGCCAGTTTTGCTAATCGTCTTCCATTTTGTCCTTATAGTTTTCCATACACAGTTGCCAAGCAGCGCCATCTTGCTCAATTCTTCCTCTCTCGGCGGACACCGAATGCGACTAGACGTGTCTCACCCTTCTCTCAGCACTGTGGCCCCTCCTGATTTCTTTGCACGTCTTTTTTTTTTTTTTTTTTTTTCTTGAGGCTGGCAAATGGGCATGACCTAGTACTTATCGTGTACAGATAGTGTGCGGGATGACGAGACCAAGTTCAGAAGATGGAGAGAGGGCATGGCAAGTAAAAGGTTAAGAGTTAATCAATAAAACAAAGGTTTTACACAGTAGATTATGGCTAGGAAAGGTAGAAAAAGTGTCGCATACCCATACAAAGTATGCAAAAAAGTGGTGGGTGCGAACTTAATACAGTGTAGCGTCTGCCGCTGTTGAGTACATCACAGGAAGAAGAGCTGCACTAGACTAAAAGGACCTCTTTCAAGGAAGACGTCCGAAATTGAGAAATTTGTATGCAAAGGTGAGCTTATGTCCACTGACTGGTTCGAGAGTATTAACTTTGGCAATGAGGCACTGGAGATGGTGGACAAGTTTTGCTACTTGGGTGATACCATCTCTGCCGGTGGTGGGGCTGAGGCTGCCACTATCGCCAGAATAAGATGCGGCTGGGGAAAGTTTAGAGATTTTTTGCCGTTACTCACCATGAGAAGACTACCTCTCCCTTTGAAGGAAAAGGTGTACGCTTCATGGGTTAGAAGCGCAATGATATATGCTTCAGAAACGTGGCCTGTCAAATCAGATAATAGGTCTCAGTATGCTTCAGAAACATGGCCTGTCAAATCAGATGATAGCTCCGAGACCTTGGCAACACTTCTCAGCTAATATCCACAGGCCGTAGCTCGATTGGTAGAGCGTTCGCCTGCTAACCGTGAGGTTGACGGTTCGAGCCTCGGGCCAGCCAGTGAATTATTGGCAGATGTCAGTGCTGTTGGTGAATGGTGTGGTCTAGGAATCTGTGGCAACTATTCACTAAGTCCCTGATTCATCAGGGCACCCCACCCTAGCCTTGCTATTGAGCAGGGAGTGTATGGTGGTAAAAACTGCATCATCCAAGCTTCCACAGGCTAGGAGGGTCAGTATTCCTCCATCTTTTGAGGTGGAATGGTGTTCTCTCTCGACTCTGAAGCCATTTTGGCCACATTGCTTGGTACTGGAGAGTACATTTATGGTAATACCCTCTGGTACAGTAGGGGTAAGAAAAATTATACAATGTTATAATATTACAAAGTTATAATATTTTGTACATGATAAAATTATACAAAGTTATAATATTTAATACATGATAAGATTAAACTACGTTTATAAAATATACACAGATATATTTTCTATATTTTTCCTATAAGGTGTTATTTAATGGTACCCGCCTTATATATTTTTGTTATGCTCTTCTCAATAAATAGTTTGAACGCTTTGCTGTGTTATGCTACTACCTTTTTGTCCATTTTTTTATTTTCCACCGGTCATGGACGTCATTGACGGAGAGGACCACTAATAAATTATGGGTTTGACAACCCAAAGGGAAGGAAGGAAAACCTAATATTTAGCAGTGGTTCCGTAGTCAATGACGGCTAGTGCCCTCCCTCCTTCCCCTTCCCATACACATGCCCAACTTGATATAACACTAGAGGAAGAATTGCGCAAGATGGCGTTGCTTGGCAACTGTATGGGAAACTATGAGGACAAAATAGAAGACAGTTAGCAAAGCTGTTGCGACGTTCAAACTAAGTTATTCTTTGATTATATTTTATTTTATTTTATAGTGGCTTCCGCAACAATGATTGACCTTAGGAATTATTAAAGGATGCCCTTAGGAGATTTATGGTTCTTGACCGACAGTTATAAGGTTAAACTGGGTCCTTAGGGACCCGGAAGAGGCCATATTGCACTACACATATCGAAGGCCTTCAATAAAGTCTGGCACAAATCTTTAATTTATAAACTACCCTCCTTCGGTTTCTAGCCCTCCATCTGTGCCTTTGTCTCTAATTTCCTGTCCGGCCGTTCCATAGCTGCGGTTGTGGACGGCCATCGCTCACTTCCTCATCCTATCAACTCCGGTGTTCCTCAGGGCTCTATCCTACTGCGTTCAATCCTGGTGCCCTTATTACCAAAAAGATATAAACAAGCTAGAACGAGTTCAACGTAGAGTTACCAAAATGATACCTAGCCTAAAGAACAAACCATACGAAGAGCGTCTTAGAGAATTAAATATATTTCCTTTAACCCAGCGCAGATTAAGAGGTGACGTAATTCAAGTGTTCAAAATCATCAAAGGCATCGACAATATGAACTGTAGTAAGTACTTCACTATCGACCAATCTAATTACACGCGGGGAAACGGTTGCAAAATTATTGGTAAATCTTTTAACTCACACGAATCTAAGAATTTCTTCTTCAATCGAGTTGTCAACTTGTGGAATGGGCTTCCCCGAGACGTTATAGAATGCAGCACCGTTGATTCATTTAAACTCCGCTTAGACAAATATCTTGCATCAAACCCGCGACTGACTGCGTTTGTAAATGAATAACTTTATTTTATCCCCCCCTCAGTTACTAACCCATCTGTCCCCTACTAACTTCCTAATTCTGCCACGGACATTAGTTCTAGGGCAGTAGTTCCCTTTCCAATGTTTCCTTACCCACTCTAAACCACTGTTTGGACACTTGATCCTCAGTGTTTTGGAGGACAAGCAGCCTAGAAGGGTCACTAGACCTGTTGTTGTTTGATTTCCTTTGTACTCCTTTGTACTCCTTTGTATTCTCTTTCTAATTTTCATAAATGATCTTCTCAACTGTACCTCCAGTCCCATCCATTCATACGCAGACGACTCTACCTTACACTACAGTACTCAATTAGTTTTCCAGAACGCCCCACCCAGCAATCTCTCAAAAACAAACGTAATGAAGCCATAGAACACTTATCTTCTGATTGAACTACTATTTCCAATTAGGGCAGAGAAAACCTTGTTGCCTTTATTGCTTCCAAAACACAATTTCTCCATCTATCTACCCGTCCGGAACTCCCAGAGGACTATCCCTTATTCTTCAACAATACAAAAATCAATCCTTCATCTTCTCTCAATATTCTTAGTGTCTCTTTTTCTTCTGCTCTCACTTGGAAGGACCATATTACCAGTCTTGCTAAAGCAGCTTCCCAGAAGCTAGGTGTGCTCAACCGCCTCAAGGGGTTCTTTACCCCTGCACAGCTTCTTGCTCTGTACAGGGGCACAGTGCGTCCTTGTATTGAGTATTGTTCACATGTTTGGGGAAGATCCTCTCACACCGTACTCCTAGACAAAGTAGAAAGGAAGGACTTTTGTATCATTAATTCCCACCCACTCACCAACTCTCTGCAAACTCCCTCTCTTCGCCACAATGTTGCATCTCTCTCGCTAGTCTATCGCTACTACAATAATCAGTGCTCCTCAGAGTTCTCCCAGTGTATACCCCCTCCTCTACGTAGGGTATGTGGTACCCGTCTTGCAACACAATCCCACCCCTACTCTGTGCAGCTCTCCAACCCAAGAGTGAAACGTTACTCTCAGTCTGTCTTATATGTTTGTTAATTTCATTAATCGAGTTTAGGAGTAAAGTTGGTTAGTGGAGAGAACATAATAATTCAACAGCTGAGCTCTGGAACTCTCTCCCAGAATCAGTCTTTCCCTCCTATGACTTAAATCGCTTCAAACTCTGTGTCCAGGCATTTTGGCTCGAACGTCCCTTGATTTTGGCCCTGTCACTCTTTCAACTATGGGTGATGCACTTGCTACAGGCAGTTCTGCCTTTTGTCTCCCTCACTCACATAGAAAAAAAAAAAATATATATACAGTAGGCTATATATACAGTATATACAGTATATATATATTACATATAGGCTCTCACGTCATTGACTACAGAACCACTGCTAAATATTAGGTTTTGCTTCCTTCCCTTCGGGTTGTCAAACCAATAACCTTTATAGAAAGAGCCAGTAAAACTCATAGATTTAGTTGATATAGGTTTTACATCTTTGACTCGTAGAAGTACCGTACTGTACTTCCTAAGTTTAGTAAAATTGTCTAATGTTAGCCAGAATATAATTATAACGGCTCCATCATATTTAAGGGGATAGGGGGTGAACATAATCTCAATTAACTCCCCAGACTCCTACAAATCTTTCCTAAGCTGAATGGCATTGTAAAATTAAAATACTGTACTGTAATTAGCTTCTTAACCCTGACCCTCGATGTCCTCCATAAAATGTTCTGAACTATCTAGCGGATTTGGCCGGCAGGTTAGCTAAGGGAGGAGAACACAGGTAGGTGAAGGAGAGGGCAAAACATAATTTGAGCGGTGGCAGTTGTTAACCCATTCACTGCGGGAACCGTTTTGGAACTATCCTGGAAATGTAGCCCATTTAAGTCTGTGGAGACAAACGTGAGTAATCAGGAGTGCGGCAGGTCCCCATCCATTCAGCGGCAGGCTCACCGCAGCACTGGAGCTCTCCCACCACGTCTCGCGAGACATATTCAGTGTTGCCAAAGGCAAATGTAGCGGAAAATTGCTAGTTTTTATTGAATATTGCCGATGTCTGTAGTAACGCTGCAGGTGAACCCCGCGAGTTACAGAGCTCGTTCTGGTGTCAATTGAAAGCTCTCTTCTTCTAGTTATTGTGCTGCAAACATTTAATTTCATTCAGGCACTTTTTTAAGCAATCAGGAGTGCCTGAATGAGCCCTAATATAGCGGGAATTCTCCCGCACTGAAAGAGTTATGTGAACAATACCCGCAGGTTTTTTCATGTTGATGAGCCCAGTCTGATTGAGTGGCAAGGGTTAACTTTAGCTACATTAATGGATCCCACCTTCTTCATTTGCTGCTAAGTCGGTTCTCTTTATTTTTGTATTTATTTATTTTGTTTTGTTTACATTTCTGGGTGATTAAAGTTGTAAAGTAAATAAGCAGTGAAGACAGACATACCCATGGGCCTCCATACAGTCCCTTGAGGCATGAACAAGTATTTTCATTCTTCATATTAACTTCATTTTGTTTTCTTGAAGTTTGGCATTCTAAGTACAGTATATATAGTCTATTTATTCCTCTATTACTTTTATTAACTCATATTCTATGTATGTAGTGGCTAGGCACAGCATGATTAAACATTTTAGTATGGATAATGTATTTTCATTATTCTTGCTACAGTGTTGAAAGTTAGTTCCTCATTACAGTACCATAATTATTTGTGCATTGGTTGCAGGTGAGAGAAGTGTACCACAATACCTGAGTGAGCCTGGTCAAAAGGTTGTGTTGTGTTGTTCAGATCCACCCCTCTTGGTGCTCTACAATGCTGTCACGGCCTCACACACTGTCTGGAAGATACGCACACCTACCACTCAGGTACCAAACACACAATTTTAAAGTTTACCGTAAGTTTATTCATTATGATGAGTATAGAAATTGTGATCTCTAGCCTCGTGTATCTCAGGGAGGGCTGGAAAAAATGGACTGTAATTTCCACACCAATTTACTGGTTGACTCTTCCCAAACGTTAGCACTACAGTCAGGTCTCGATATACGCAGTTAATTCGTACCGTGTATGTACCGTTTATATAAAAAAAGTTTTTTAGAAATAATTGGCCTTATGGGAATTAATTAATTTGTTACAGCCACTCTCCCAAATTCCCCCTTATGGCCCTTTTTGCCTTCCTTCAGCCGACGTATATTACATTATACCACCAACATCATATAATTTTATGACATAACATAGAACACATTAAGCATCAATAAGAACTGTTTTGGACCTGTTAATGACTTTTTTTGTGTGGATTAATATGTTAGCGTCGGTAGATTTCCCCACCGCTGCACTCCCTCCCCCTTCCCACGCCCCGCCCTTAACCCCGACCCCGTCACTGTGATGAAGTTGATGGGCCTTGTACAGCTCGCACATCGGCCCCTTCAGGTCCCCCAGCGTGTTCATCGTCCTCATCGCAACCAGAAAACACAGAAATATTGTCCATCATATCATCAGACTGGTTGTCACTGTCGGGGGCGCTTATTTGGTCTCTATATAATCTGTGAATAATTTCCGATATGATAGAATTAAAGATTTTTTTTTCCACCAACTCATAATCAGCAAAAATGACACAAATGTCAATTAAAAACATGTTAAAATATTTTCCCATCATTTTCATTTGGCATAGACACACTTTCAAGGCGAAAATATACCATGGAAAAAAAAAAAAAAAAAAAATTAAAGGCAAATCTTCCGACGGTCTCGCGTCTATCTGGAGAAGATGAGGGAATATCTTTTGTTGACTGTTTCTTATTTCTTGTTTAGGCTATCTATGTGCTGGAAGCATTTTATATTTTCAAGTCCATTGCATTAGAAATTATTCATAAATTACAAAAAGTCCAAATAAGACATAGTTATGTTTATGTATAAGGGAAAGAGAGAGAGTGAGAGTGAGTGTGTTGCTAGGTCCAAGCGATCGATAAAATACGAACATATATGAGACTGACTTAAGTTTCTGAAAAGACAAAGGAGAATTTTTTATTGACTTTCTTTTTCATTTTATTATTTGTGTGGGAAGAAAATATATTTTTCAATTCCATCATATTAGAAATGATTCATAGATTAAAAAAAGACCGTTACATTGCATGTAATGGAATAATGACGTTAAACCATTGTATGTATGTATGTACTTATGAATAAAGGAGATTTATGCATTAAATAGATAGACAGAGAAGCATGGACATTCGGGAAGAGACTTGGACCAAGAGTTAGAGTGCTGGAAATGAGTTACTTGACAAGTGCGTGCGGAGTTACATGGAGGGATAGACACACGAATGAGGAAGTAAGAAGGAGGTGTGTTGTGGAGGTAGATGTGCTGGAAAGTGTGAAAAGGAACAACTTGAGATGGTTCGGCCATATGGAACGTATGGAAAGCGAGAGAATGACTAAGAGGGTGTACGAGAGTGAGGTGGAAGGACAGAGAGGGAGAGGTGCACCGAAGGAGAGGTGGAAGGATGGAGTGAGGAAGTATATGAATGAAGACGGTGCTGGTTGGGAGGAGGGGCGTCGACTGACTGGGGACAGAGGTGCATGGGGGTGGTTCGTTCATGGCCACCCTTTCGGGAATCACGGCATCAGGCAATAGATAGATAGATAGACATTTGATGCATATTCTACAGATATTTTCACAGCAATTGTTCCGAGGAACTTGCTTCAATTGTGCCGCCTCTCCACATCTTTCCCCGTAGAACTAGGGCAGCTGAGAGCGCCCATGAATTTACACTTTCTCCTCCACAATGCAGAACTTCTGCTTATCAGAATTCATTTATCCCCAGAGCTACTACTCTTTGGAATTCACTTCCCTCGAATTGCTTTCCACAAACTTACAATCAACAAATGTTTAAATCCAGTTGTTACAAACATTTTATGAATGGAGGATGCCTTTAGGCACATGGACCTTTTTGTTTTATCTGTGTTTTTCCTTCCTCCATTCATTGTCTCTTAAAAAAAAAAAAAAAAAAAAAAAAAAAAATAAATTCTATATTCTATATACTCAGGCCCAATCCCCACTTTGCCTCTTTTTTTTTGGGGGGGGGACTCAAGACAGAGCCAGAATAGGGACAACACGACAGAAAACAATGAACACACAAAACAAAATACAAATTCACACACATCTAGGTCATCCAGGAGAAGACCCAGAAACCCCTGTTTATTACCACTTCCCTTGCCTGATCTATAGTGATTCTTCTACCATCCAAAGTTTGTCTTACACAGTATCTCCATCTCAATGGGGGTCTTCCTGCCCTTCTATCTCCCTTTGTATCTGACTCACATATTCTCTTTGTAAGCCTTTCATCTTCCATTCGTTCAACATGACCATACCAGCTCAGCACCCTTCTGTCCACTCTGGCCGACAAATGTTCCTGCTGCCCCACTCTCCTACGTATCTCTTCATTCCTCAATCTGTCTCTACGAGTAAATCCACACATACTCCTCAAGCAGCTCATCTCCATCACATCCAGCTTTTTTCTCTCCTTTTCCTTCAGAGCCCATGTCTCTGCCCCATACATCACTGTTGGCACAACAATTCCTTGATACATTGCACTTTTTACTTTCGTTCCGAGATTTCTCATCTTCCACATACTGTACTTCCCATTGCTCCGAAAACCTTCCTTTCTTCACACACTCTGTTTTACCTCCATTTCCATACCTCCACTCCTCCTGCTTATCGTTCCTCCTAGATATGTAAAACACTCTACTTATTCCAATATTTCCCCGTCCAGCCTCACATCTAGATTTACCCTACGATCACCCATATTACACACCATTACTTTACTTTTATTGAAGTTCACCTTCAGTTTCCTCCTCCCACAAACCACACCAACCTCTTTGACTACCCGCTGCAGTTTCTCCTCAGAATCTGCCACCAATGCTGTGTCATCATAAATAACATTCTTAAAAATAATTTATATATACCTAGGCTTGGGCCGCCACCCGTGTATGATCCCGACTTTTCCGTGTTGTGGCTGACTTTAGAACTTTTGGGGTTACTTGGAGGTGTGGCAGAGTGGTCTTGCCACTGGACTGGTAATCCAATGGACCCGGGTTCGAATCCCAATATGTCAATGGGAAGATATTATTGGGATGTAATTTGTGCTGTACCTAGTTTCAGTGCATTACCACAGCACACCGAAATGCCAAAACAAAATACCCTCATTGTTCCCTGATTAAATAGCACTGTATGAATATTCCCATATTCAAATTATGCTACAGGGGGGCAATGCCTAGTGAGTTAATTGCTCAATAGGTGGCGTTCTGAGAGTGAGGGTCCGAGACTGGGGAGTGAGACTGTGAAGCGCAGGGGCGAAGCAGCTTCGGAGATGGAGTTGGGTTCGAGCCGTGAGTGGGTGCTTCGCATATCTCACTCCCTAGGCTGGAACAAGACCTCACGGGCCTCACCGTGTTCAGCGGTAGAGTGTAAAGGCTATCAGCCTATGCCCGAGAGGGAGTAGTTGGAATATATAAAAAAAAAAAAAAAAAAAAAAATCCGTCTATAAAAAACGTGTGTACAGTATATCGAGACTTGACTATTTCATTACGTCTCACCATAATAGACTATTGTTGACTGGTGACACTGCCTACTGGAATGTACTGTTGCAGTCAGGAGTTTTCTGTCACAGATATTCTGTGCCTGAAAACTGCTTTAAGGGCCTCAAAGATGGCATCAGTGTGCTTCATTAGTACTGTACCACAAATTTCTGACCGTGACTGTACAATAGCTTGCAATGATACTTAGATACATCTATTCTACAGAGATCATAATTTTTTTGGATATATGCAACTTATTTCTTGAAATTAGTGAAAACAAATGCATTGAAATAAGTGAACTAATTTGATTATGTATAATATGTCTTACGTTCATTATGACTTAATTAAACTTACTTTGTAATTGCATTTATATATAACCAGTGTTCTTTCTATCCTGTACTATGTGGGCTGGCAGGGAACAAATTATACTGTATATCTGGTTTACTGTATATTGTTTTGCAGGAAAACAACTCTATACTTAAGAGCATATTGGAGAACAGCAGTGGTGGCAATACTCCCATTACCTCCCTTCTCTCCAACCCTACCTCATATCTCCACCAGTCCTCCACCACCACCACCAGTCACTCCCTCTCTCACTCCCTCCACCAACACCAATCTATCTTACACTCCCTATCCCATCACCACCTGTTCTCCCCCAGTATAACCACTCCCACATACTCCCACGCCACCACCACCAACACAACCTCCCATACTCCCGGCCCCACCACCCACACACCAAACACCCGTAGTCGCAGTAATGTCTTCCCCGGCCCCACCGCTGCTACACCCAAGATGCACCAACATACACCCAGGAGTCACATGGCCACACTCAGGTAATATTTTATGTATAGTATACATTATACAAGTATACATTTTTGTTTATCCCTTAGGAGATACTGTATGGGGTAACTGGTTTGCTCTGGTCCAGAGTGCATTTTTGTCTTGCTCTCCTGTATCCAAATTCATGTCATAAATTGTAACTAAAATGGGTTGGCTGGAGAGGTACAGTATTTAGTTATGGTGCCTCACCTACACGGAAAGGAATTCAGCTAACTCATGTTATGTGTGTGATTAGTTTGTTTGGGAAGCAGATTAACTTGCTCATGTAGTAATGTACACCCTATGTGGTGGATTGTGTTCTTTTATTTCATTAAAATGTAAAACTTGCAAACTAAACAAACCAAAATTGGGACAAGGACAATATAAAGTCAAATTAAATTATCAAAATCGCTATGTGGAAACAACGCTTACTAAAATGAAAATTATTAAATAAAAGAACACAATCCACCACATAGTAAGCGCTATTTCCACATAGCGATTTTGATAAGTTAATTTACCTTTATCATGTATTATCCCAGTTTTGGTTTGTTTATTTTGCCAGTTTTACATTATAATCATGTCTTCCTCGATTTACGATTGGGTTAAATTCCTGAAACCAATCTTAAATAGAAAAATTGAATAGCGAACCCTAAAATTTATGGGGTAAATGGGGATGTGTTCTCGGACCAGCCAAAACCCAAACACCTAAAAACCTATAATAATATCGTAAATCGGATAGTGAGGGAGACCTGTAGTCTAAATTTGTGCTTCCGTACTGACTCCCTGCCTAGGCAAACTCTTTCGTCTCTGCCTCTCCTCTAACGCTTTCTCTCTTGCTGGAAGTTTGCTCTAATTCAAGCTGTCCCAAAGAAGAGTGACTGCCAGTGTTGCCAGATTCTAAATGCAGAATTATCGTATTGTGACCACAAAATTATGGAATTTGCACCAAAATTATCGTACACACTAGGCTCTCTCTCTCTCTATATATATATATATATATATATATAATACTGTATATATATATATATACAGTACAGTATATACAGTAAAAGTCCGATAATTGGAATCTCCCAATAGTCCGATTTTTTTAAAATGAGGCCAAATCCGAATTCACCCGATAGTCCGAATTTCAAAAAGTCCCAAAGTCCCCTTTGGTTTTCGTCAGGCCATTAATACACAGGTTCATAGGGGTAAATTCCAATAATCCGAAAAATCCGGTAATCGGAACGAGGCCCGGTCCCCTGCTATTCGGAGTACAGGACTTTTACTGTATCTATCTATCTATCTATTGCCTGACGCCGTGATCCCCGAAGGGGTGGCCACGAACGAACCGCCCCCATGCACCTCTGTCCCCAGTCAGTCGACGCCCCTCCCCCCAACCAGCACCGCCTTCGTTCATGTAGTTCCTCACTCCATACATTTACTGTATATATATATATATACAGTGGACCCTCGGGTAACACGTTTTTTCACAAAGCGGGTTTGCTCTAACACAGATACCTCAAATGTGATGAGTCACCTGTAACACGGTATTTTCCTTGCTCTAACACGGTTTGCCTTGGCTTGGGGAACGCCACTGACTTAGTTTCCCTTGCCACCCATGCTTAGGCGGACAAAACCGAGCAGTCCAAGTGTATTTTATGTGCCAGCCCACCCCTCTAGACCACCCTTACCTACCTTTTTGTTGCCCTTTTGCTATCATATTTTATGCATATGGCATATGAAGTATGGTTGAGTGTTGCTTGGTCGGTATTTTGAGTGATTTGTGGTAGGTTTTAGGGCGGAGAATGCTCAAAAAGGGGACTTTGGGCAAGTCGCTAGAACGAAATGGCTTAATTCCTATATAACCTATGCTTTATGTAACACGGTTTTGCGTAACACGGTGTCATGGCAGGACAAATTACCAGTGTTACCCGAGGGCCAACTGTATATATATATATATATATATTTTTATTTTTATTTTTTTCCCCACCAACCAACCTTACGTCTAAACTCAATTAATGAAATCAACAAATACATGTGGCACTCCAAGGACTCGAACCTAGGATACTCACACCGAAATTCCGCATTATTCGTAATGCCCAAAATATATTCAACATAAAGATAAGAAATAACAATGTAACAATGGTTAAAGGTCTACTAATATTACTTTTATAAACATGAATAACTTTTTCCTAAGAAACGATTACATTTTATCTAGTAGGTCTATTGTTCTAAATTATAATGAACTATTCTTCCTAACCCTCGGTTGTCTTAGATGTGTTATATAGTTCCCTTTCCAATTCTGATTAATTCCTTACTACCTTTATTCATTTATTTAATATATGTATATAACCCCCCCTGGGGGTTAGGGAATAGAATATGCCCCACGTGCCTTCTGCGTGTCGTAAGAGGCGACTAAAGAGGTTGGGTCGGTGGGCTTGCGACCCCCACCCGGAAAAAATATCGAAGCAAGGAAAAACGAACGAACAGCCTCGGATGCGGACGGAACCAACGTTGACGAACCACGACCGACTAAGGACATGCCTTCGGACATTCTGAGAATGGCTACGTGGAATGTTAGTGGCATGAATGATGGCACAAAAGAGAGAGGTTCTGGAAGTGTTAGTGAATGCCAGGCTGGATGTATGTGGAATGACAGAGACCAAATGGAAAGGTTCAGATGTGAGAGAGTGGGAGTGTGGAATGGGTGTGTGTGCTGGAGTGAGTGAAGGAACAGCGAGAGAAGGTGCATGTTTGTTTGTAAGTAGCAAATGGAAGGAATGTGTAAGAGAGTATGGGTCTGTGGGTTCAAGGATTGTGTGGGTGAGAATGAAAGTAGGAATACAAACGTGGGTGATTGTATGCGTGTATGCCCCGACAGAGGATATACTTGAAAGAAAGAAAGAGGAGTTCTGGATGAATGTGGAGGCGTGCCTGGAGAAGTTTGACAAGAACGAAAGAATATTTCTGATTGGGGATATGAATGGTAAGGTGGGTGATAGGAAAGTTGAGGGAGTGGTGGGAGGGTGGGGGGTACCATCAGAGGTGAATGGGAATGGTAGTGCACTTGTGGACGTATGTGTGGGGAGGAGGCTGTGGATAGCCAACACCTTCTTCCGACACAGAATGATCCACAGGTACACGTGGAAACGGATGTTGACGATGAAGGATAAGACAGTGGTGGAACGAAAGTCATTGATTGATTATGTATGTGTGGATGAACGAATGAAGAAATCTGTGATGGATGCTAGGGTGTATAGGGGGGGTCTGTCTGATCATTATGTAGTGGTAGCTAAGGTTAGGATACAAAAGAAGTGGGTGAGGAGAGCGGGAGGGAGGCGAGAGGAGGGTGGAATGGTGAGGAGGGTGGAGAGGTTGCAGGAGGAGGAAATCAGGGAGGAGTACAGGAGAGCAGTGGAAAGACGACTAGGTGGGTTCGACCTGGAAGTTATGGAGGAAGTGGAGGAGATGAGCAAGGTGTTTAAGGATGAGATCTGTGCAGCATGTGAGGAGGTGTGTGGAGTGAGGAGAAGAGGGAGGGGAGTGAAAGGTACAGCATGGTGGACAGAAGAGGTACGAATAGCTGTGGAAGAAAAGAAGAAAGCATATAGAGAGTGGTTAGGTAGCAGAGGGAATGAAGATTCCGAGAGACAGAAACGAGCGAGGTACGTGGAGAGTAAGAGGGTGGTGAAGAGAGTAGTGAAGGAAAGTAAGAGAAGAGTAGATGAGGAATTTGGAAGGAATCTGAGTGTAAAATGGAGGGAGAGTAAGAAACTGTTCTGGAAAGAAGTCAAGAAAGTTAGGGAAGGTAGCAAGGGAAACAGTAAGGGTGTGAAAGATAAGAATGGGAGAATGCTAGCCGAGAAGCAAGAGAGAGTCGAAAGATGGAGGGAGTACTTCAGTGAGTTGCTAAATGAAAGGAATGAAGAGCCAGCAAACATAGCTGGATATGGTATGGGAGGGAGAAGAAGAGAAGTAGTGGAGGAGGAGGTGGGGATCAGGAGGTCAGAAGTGTGGGAAGCCATGAAAAGAGTGAAGTTGGGGAAAGCACCAGGAACAGATGGAGTGTGTGGGGAAATGTTGAGGTATGGTGGTGAGATAGTGATAGAATGGGTATGGAAAATGTGCAAACTAGCATGGGAGAATGGGAGTGCACCCGATGACTGGAAGACTGGCATAATAGTCCCCCTATATAAGGGCAAAGGGGAAAGAGGAGTGTGTGGTAACCACCGAGGAATATGTCTTCTAAGCGTAGTAGGGAAGGTATACAGTAGGGTAGTGATTGAGAGAGTGAGAGTGAGAACGGAGAAATGGATAGGCGACGAGCAGGGAGGTTTTAGGAACGGAAGAGGATGTGTAGATCAGATTTTTACCCTGAATTGTGTTGTGGAGAAGTATCTGGAGAAGAAACAAAAGGTGTATGTTGCCTTTATGGACTTGGAGAAGGCCTATGACAGAGTGGATAGAGAAGGTTTGTGGAAAGTACTTAGAATATACGGAGTAGAGGGCAAGTTGCTGAAAGCAGTGAAGAGCAAGTATGAGGGTGCAAAGGCGGCAGTACGTGTGGAGAGTGAGCAGAGCGAGTTCTTTGACCTGAATGTTGGTTTGAAACAGGGGTGTGTGATGTCCCCGTGGTTGTTTACTGTATATATGGATGGAGTTATGAAAGAAATACTATCAAGAGCAGTGGATGTTGGTGTATCGCTGAAAAGGGAGGGAATTGAGTGGAAGCTACCTATACTGCTGTTTGCGGATGATACAGTTCTGATGAGTGATAATGAATGGGAGTTGCAGGGTCTGGTAAATGAGTTTGGAACAGTGTGCGAAAAACGGAATTTGAAGGTAAATACGGGGAAGAGCAAGGTTATGGTCTTCGAAAGGGGTGAAGTCACAGAGTGTGAGGTGAAGCTGAACGGTCAGGCTATGGAGATCGTCAACTCTTTTAAGTATCTGGGCAGTGTGTTGAGTAAAGATGGGACTATGGATGAAGAGGTGCGGGAGAGGGTACAACAGGGGAAGAGGGTTGTAGGAACGCTAAAAGCAGTAACAAGAAATAGGGTGGTCAGTATGGAAGTGAAGAAGTCCTTGCATGACAGTGTGGTAATCCCGACACTGACTTACGGAAGCGAAGCATGGACGTTGGTTGAGAGACTCAGACCAAGAGTGAGAGCATTGGAAATGAATTACTTAAGGAATGCGTGTGGAGTTACATGGAGGGATAGACAGACTAATGAGGAAGTAAGAAGGAGGTGTGGTGTGGAGGTAGATGTGCTGGAAAGTGTGAAAAGGAACAACTTGAGATGGTTCGGCCATATGGAACGTATGGAAAGCGAGAGAATGACTAAGAGGGTGTATGAGAGCGAGGTGGAGGGACAGAGGGGGAGAGGTAGACCGAATATGAGGTGGAAGGATGGAGTGAGGAAGTACATGAACGAAGGTGGTGCTGGTTGGGGGGAGGGGCGTCGACTGACTGGGGACAGAGGTGCATGGGGGCGGTTCGTTCGTGGCCACCCCTTCGGGGATCACGGCGTCAGGCAATAGATAGATAGATAGATGAAACAATGTGATTATCTAAGAGATTTATTTGGATGAACTCTCTCCCAATTTATGTTGCGTATCGGTTTAATTCATATAATAAAAATAATAGTATTTTTGTTGACATCATAAAATTATCGTACAAAGCGTACGATAATGAGAAATACTATCGTACATCGTACCAAGGGTAAAATTCTCGTACATGTACAGTACGATAATTATCGTACGTATGGCAACACTGGTGACCGCTCTCAACTCTTCAAATATCTTCCAATTGCTTTCATTTCTTGTATATCTAAAGTTTTTAAACTATCCTTAATTTAATTTTTTTTAAGAATTTACCTTAGCATTTTCTACTTTCAGATTGCCAGTATGGTTTTCATAGGGATCGCTCTACTGGTGATCTTACTTATCTTACTAACTTTTGGACCCCCGCTCTGCCTGCTTCGTTGGTTTCACTTTTGAACACGTGCGGGGGCTGACGGAGGCGGCAGGAGGGGAGTGCATGCCCGCATGCCCACCCTTCCTGCCGCCCCCAACTAATTGTAGTGGGCCCTATCATTTCTCATCCTTTCTGTTTTCCGTTTTTCCCTTCTTCCCGCTGCCCCCTCCTTTGGGAGCACCGTGACTGTCATGAGGTAAACGACCGTACTCACTCTTTGGTTTCGTTGGAGGGTGTTGTGGGTCGGCAATCCCTACACCCGTCGAACTGTGGTACCCGACGTGTTCGAGCGAGGGGAAACTTTTATGCCAAACCCTAACCCTTGTGCTGGGTCGGCGATCGACGGATCGACGGCCCTTAAGGTGCATTAGTCGGGGTGTATATCTGCAAGAATTCCTAGGGCGGTCGTCCCGTCCTCTAATTGTGGCTCCATGGTGGGTTTGGAATCTGACTCAGATGAATTTAGAAATATTCGTCCTATGGAATCTAAAATTGCCCCCTCCGACGCCGACCCCTGCGAGAAATTGGACTGCCTCAAGGACCCTTCCCCTGCTGCCACCGGTGTCGGAGTTCCCCACTCAGGCATGGCACCCACTGACCTTGGCAAACCTCCTACGGGTACTGTGACGAATTCTCCATCGTCGGGTAGTGAGATCCATCAGGTGATCTCCCCGGCATCAATTCCTCTGCACAGTACTGCCTCTGTGATCAATAATAGTGATGACAACCCCACAGTCTCGACTTTAACTTCTAAATTACCAGATTATGATTCTAGCCTTAGCCTACCTCTTCATTCCGTTGACAACCTTAATGAAGAACCTCGCATGCCCTCAGCTGACACCCCTACGGATGCTTCTTGCATCCCTGACCCGTCTGTGACTCCATCTGTTACCATCTTCCCTCCGGATGCAGGATCTACTACCTCAATTAAACCTGCTTCTGTACCTCCACGATCTCAACGAGCCATTGATGCAGGTACAGGAAAAGACCTTGCCGGTATTTCCTCTGCCATTCACACGCTTCAACCGTTCGTACCTTCGCATAACCGACAAAGGCGTAAACGTAACACGTATACTCCTGCTTCGAAGGACACTTATGACGCTATGTTCAGTCTCCCTGATTGGTCACGGTTTTTCACGGTCTCTGGTGAACCTATGGATGATTTCAGTCTATACGATACTCTCGCACAAGATATTGGTGACTTCACCATGCATGCTGTTGGATCGGCCAAGCGCATGATTGAGGTGAAAACACAGGAGCAATCAGAAGCCTTACAAGCCTACCTCGACACCCCCAACGACAGATACACAGGTAAACCAGATGAATACCTGAATCAGTGTACTGGCACGGTTGTGCTCCCTTCCGACTTCGAATTTGCAGATCAGAGCTTTACAGACTCAACCAATCGTATCTTGAAATTATTGCAAAGAACTGACCCCACTGTTGTTAAAGTTGACACTTATACTGCTCCTCAGCGTGGAAATCGGCCCCCACTACGCATTGTCAAAATCTATTTTAAGCGCCATGACCTCCCTATGCATGTCCGTCTTGCAGGTCGCCAACTGCTGGTACGAAGGTATGTTAACAAGCCGAGACAATGCACAAATTGCTGGAAGCTTGGGCATTCAACCCCACGGTGTCGGGCTCTCAATGCTCGTTGCTTAAATTGCGGCGCAGAACAACATGCTCTCAACAATTGTCAAGCCAGCGCGCCCCGTTGTGCAAATTGTGACGGGTCCCACAAAGCCAATGACAGAACATGCCCGCACTTTGCGTTTCATCGTGACGTATTACATTTACAGGCCACAAAAGGACTCCCCTTCCGGTCTGCTGCAGCACAATTAAGGCAGGAAGGTAAATCTCCTCCATATCGACGGTATGAATCAACTACACCCGCTGACTCCTCTGACCACCAGCGTCCAGAGCAGCCTCCGGCACCACCTATTAGCCCACAACATTACCCCACCAATGATACCTTCCGTTTAGTTCACCTTAACTCCCCGGACCTATCCACCTCTAACAGGTTCGAGGGATTTACTAACTTGACCGATGATACTGAGTTTTGGAACATGACTGCCGAGGAGAACCTCATGGAATGTAACACAGTACCAGATATAGAGACTTCTCCCCAATCTCACTCCACCCAGTCGCAGCCTCGGAAAAAGCGTAAGGTTGCAAGTCCTATCCGGTCATTATCCCGGACCTCGAAACTCGGTTCCACCACACAGAAGTGGGTTATGCCTACCCACGATCCGGACTGTGGCTGCCATAACTGCGGCCGATTCTTTCTACTTCAGCACAAGACTTCTACCCGTACAGTACTCACCGAACATCTTCACAAATTTCTTTCCAAGCGAGCTCCAGCGGAAGATGCTCAAATTCACCCGACTCCTTGTTATTGTGTCACCCATATTTGTGAATCTGATCCTACGCCCAAGGACTTGATGCAGAGATTCCTGAAGGACAATAACCTGTTGGATTCTGACTTGACTAATATAGAGCTATCACAATCCCGATTTGATGTTCACCAACCTCCTGTCAATGTGCGTACCACCCTCACCACGCCTGATCCTCCCTGTAACCTTGAGCGACATGTTCCGTTAGCCGCTCCCCACTGCCCAGATCCCGATGCTCCCAAACCTAGGGACATTCCCCCACAAACTCCTGCTAACCCTACGACACCATCATCTGACGAACCTTCGATGAAGACTCATCATACCCCGAGCCCCTCACAATCTCCTGTATTGATATGTCACACCAATATCCCACCTGACAAATGTGGATGTCCAATTTGTTTCCGTAATTACATCACACCCCATATCTGTGCCACGGATCCCTGCCTCCTTGCTCGGACGCAGGAATTTGTCACCACACGTACACTTCCCCCTAACCCTGATGTAGATGTTACCTCCGCTTATCTATTTATGAACACTCTGCGCCAAAAACTCCTCCACTGCCCCACCCTTGTTCCTAAACTAGTCACACAATTCACAGCTATTTCTGAAAAATTTACAGACCTTACATCTACCCCTTCACCTCCATCCACACAACCCTCTCCACACTCACACCCTTTACCAGACTCTCTTCAAGAGACCACTATTGTCGCTGACTCTGACAATCCTATTCTTGATGGCATATAACATTTTGCAATGGAATATAAACGGATACCAAACTCGCCTCCGTATGGGAGAATTACAACGATTACTTAAATTATATTCGCCATTATGCATTTGCCTCCAACATGTAGGCAATTTTGTTGTCCCCCCCAGGCATTATACTGTTGCTGCTAGCTCCCCTATAACCCCTTCACATCTCCGTACGGCCATCCTTGTGCACTATAAGTGCGTATTTGTTCCTGTCACCCTTGACCCCAACCCTTTTCAAACAACTGCCGTCTCCATTTCATTACCAAACCTTCCTTCCTTGACTGTTTGCTCCTCCTACAATCAACCCTCCTGTCATTACAATACCTCGGACCTTCATCAAATAGTACAACAACTGACCCCACCGTACCTTATTCTGGGCGACTTTAACGCACACTCTCCCCTTTGGGGCAACCCAAACACAGACATCCCAGGCGATAAAATTGAAAAATATCTCCTTCATTCTACTCTTTGTTGTCTCAACTTTGACACCCCCACCTACAGATCTGCTACCCACTGTACATTTTCCGCTGTTGATCTTTCCTTTGCCTCGGATGACGCAGCTCCCCTATTTGACTGGTCAGTTTTACAGGATCGCTTCTCCAGCGACCACTACCCTATACTCCTTAAGTATTTGTGCCCTGCATCCTCCCCTCAAATATCGAGTTATAATCTCTCTAAAGCCGATTGGACGTCTTATACGCACTCCTCTGCAGACGTTTTGGACTTCTCCCCTACCTCCTCCCCTGCACACAATTTTGATTATTTTTCGTCCTTCCTGAACTCCATTGCTTGCACTCATATCCCG
The DNA here is from genome assembly GCA_032716605.1 of Paralithodes platypus. NCBI lineage: Eukaryota > Metazoa > Arthropoda > Malacostraca > Decapoda > Lithodidae > Paralithodes > Paralithodes platypus. Next base: position 87,606,423 of record CM064513.1, on the reverse strand, counting down.
CTTACCTCCTCGCTGACGCACCCTCGCCAGGTCCCTTGGTGGACGCCCACTCTAGCCCAAATGATAAAATTCAAGCATTGTGTGGAACGCCTTCTTAAGCGTCTGAGTGTTAGGCAGCGGCGTTTAAAGGCTGTTTCCCCCCGACTTATTTCCACTAATCGTTACTTTGACCTTATAACCATCACTATTGAAAAAATTGCCCTTAAAACGTTCTATAACAAGATCTGTGCAGTTGTCAAACGCAGTATCCTTGACAACAAGATACTTTCATGGCGATCATATATCTCGTCCTTCAATTCCCGCACCCCTCTCTCTACTTTATGGAAAAAGTTTCGCAGTATCAACGGACGCACTGTACGGCCTCCACTCTCTCCACTCAAACACCCTGCCTCGGACTCGCTTACACATGACCCCCTTGACATCGCTGCCATACATGCCAAACATTTCTGTCACGTCAGCTCAGACCAGTCATTGCCTCGTCAATTTCTTTGTTATAAATGTATGGAGGAATCTCGCCCGCTATCTTTTCATAGCGGGAAAACACATGAATATAACACCCCTTTTTCAATTCCGGAATTGCGACACGCGCTCGACCTGTGTACAGACACTACTCCTGGCCCGGATGGATTCTCGTACGCTCTCATCCGTCACCTCCATCCACGTGCGCTACAACATCTTTTACAACTGTACAATCAGTTTTGGATAAGTAACTACTTCCCACCGTCTTGGCGGCATGCTTACACTATACCCGTACCGAAGCCTGGAAAAGATCATAGTCTTCCCACAAATTATAGACCGATTGTGCTTACCTCATGCCTCTGCAAATTAATGGAAAAAATTATCAATCCTCGACTTTTACATTACGCTGAGTCACATGCCCTCCTATCCCCATATCAGAATGGTTCCCGCCCTGGCCGTTCTACACTGCACTCACTTATTCGCCTTGAACACCAAATACGTGATGGGTTCTCCAAGAACCAACCCACAGTGGCAATATTTTTTGACATTGCTAAGGCTTATGACACAACATGGAGACACAGGATTTTAAAAATTTTACACGATTCTGGCATGCGGGGTCCTCTTCCCTGCTTTTTACAAAATTTTCTCTCTAACCGTACATTCCAGGTCAAAAATAATGGTCTCCTATCGGACATTATGTCACAAATTCATGGAATACCACAAGGATGTGCCCTTAGCAGCTTACTCTTTATTATGGCGATCAATAGTGTCATACGCAGCCTCCCACCTGAAATATCGTATAGCTTGTATGTGGACGACTTCGCAATATATTATACTTCTCCCAGTCTGACTCACATACAACGGCGTCTCAACATTGCTCTAAAATCCATCCACTCTTGGGCATCCACTGCTGGTTTTCAATTTTCTGCTGAAAAGACTAACGCCGTTGTATTCTATAGAAATGTTCGACATTTATGTAACCAGTCCATTACTCTCACCATGGGACATTCTAATATTCAGATCCTTCCACATACCAGGTTCCTTGGTTTAATCTTTGATACTCACCTCAATTGGAAGAGTCACATTGCCTGCTTAAAGGCACGTTGCCTCCAGAGAATGAATGTTCTGAAAACAGTCGCACGAGTCCATTGGGGCGCAGATCGCGCTACGCTTTTACTGTTCTACAGAGCTACCATCCTCTCAGCCCTAGATTATGGTAGCCCTGTCTATGGCACGGCCTCTGCTTCCACATTAGGAACCCTCGACAGCGTACACCATTTGGGCATCCGCATTAGCTCGGGGGCATTCCGTTCCTCTCGTGTCTCCAATATCCTATGTGAGGCTGGGACCTTACCTCTAGCCTACCACCGTCGATTAGTCCTCATGCGTACGGCTGTTCGCCTCCGTCATGACCCAACTCTACTAGAACTATTCCATTCCACAGATAACTATTTGGCGATGGGCTGGTCTATCAGAGTGAGACCTGAGCGATCTCTGCCATACCCATAGCTTACTCTGACTGTTCCTTTTACTTATATATTTTCTAAATCTCAAGTGACGGCGTCTCTTCCGTGGATTGACCTCCCAATCTACCAAGATTGGAAGCTAAAGCGTCACATTATTCCTTTGCCCCTCAACTTTCTCTTCATAATTGCTGAGGGGCACAGGGCCCTGGGTGGGGCTTTGGTTTCCCGGGCGTTTACGCACCCTCTCAGCTCCCCGCCATGGAGTGGCTTCGGTCACCCAGGCTTTATTGTGGTCGGCAGGGAGGGTTCTGTGGGGGCGCTCGTTTATGGCCTTGGCCTTACTCGGGGCCTTGGGGCTGTTCGGCCAGGCAGCTTGGGGAACAACAACAACAACAACAACAACAACAGATAACTATCGTTCAACCATTCCAGTGCCATTCCCACTATTGTCTCGCCAATTGCTCTCCACTTACAGTATCACCGTTCCTCCCATAACTCCCCCTCCTAGTCACATCACTCCGTGGACCCTAAAACACCCTACAGTTTGCTTTCACTTAGCAGATCAACTTGATGCCCAAGCCCCATCTCAACGTCGACATCTCGCTTTACAACATCTTGATGATCACATCCCGGCTGTTTTCATTTACACCGATGGCTCGAAAACTGCGGATGCCGTGGGTTGCGCTGCAGTCTCAGACCATGGCTTGTTTCAAAGTACCTTACACCATCACTCCACGGTTTTCACTGCTGAATTATGGGCTATTCAAGGTGCTTTAAGCACCATCTCTTCATTGTCGAGGAACTCTCCACGGGTCGTTATCTGTAGTGACTCAAAGAGTGCACTGCAAGCCTTATGTGTATTTGCCCCCAAGGACCCATTGGTCAAGACTATCATCCACACAATACACAAATTACAGTGCGCTACTCGTTCCATCACACTGTGCTGGATCCCCGCGCATGTAGGAATTCCCGGGAATGAGCGTGCAGACTTCCTCGCTAAGCAAGCGTGTCATGGTGCACCCTCTACTACTTTGCTGCGTTCGGAGGATATGCTCCCTGTCCTCCGTCGCCATGTTTATGACGCTTGGCGGGTTGAGTGGAGAGCGCAACCATTAACTGGCCACCTTCGCTCCATTAAGGATGACATGCACTTGTGGCCCTCTTCAATTAATGGTTCACGTGCAGACCAAACCCTATTAACTAGATTACGTTTAGGCCACACACGCCTCACACATGGTTACCTGATGTCCACCCCTCGTGGTCCACCACCTGAATGCCAACATTGCCATACATCATTGACTGTTTTTCACTTTCTTTGTATTTGTCCCGTCTATGCATCTGAACGACGGAGATTCTTGCTGAACACCTCATTACATGGCATCCTCTCTGACTCAGACTCTTTCAATTTCACCCCTATTCGTCACTTCCTGAGAGCGATAAATTTATACAATGACATATAACTCCTGACATATACGTGACTTTAAACTCTGTACCACCTCCTCCACCACTAGCCTTGAGAGGGCCTAGGCCCAATGGGCTAGTATAAAATAAAAGCATCATCAACAACAACAACAATTAACTGGCCACCTTCGCTCCATTAAGGATGACATACACTTGTGGCCCTCTTCAATTAATGGTTCACGTGCAGACCAAACCCTATTAACTAGATTACGTTTAGGCCACACGCGCCTCACACATGGTTACCTGATGTCCACCCCTCGTGGTCCACCACCTGAATGCCAACATTGCCATACATCATTGACTGTTTTTCACTTTCTTTGTATTTGTCCCGTCTATGCATCTGAAAGACGGAGATTCTTGCAGAACACCTCATTACATGGCATCCTCTCTGACTCAGACTCTTTCAATTTCACCCCTATTCGTCACTTCCTGAGAGCGATAAATTTATACAATGACATATAATTGCTGACATATATGTGACTTTAAACTCTGTACCACCTCCTCCACCACTAGCCTTGTGAGGGCCTAGGCCCAGTGGGCTAGTATAAAATAAAAGCATCATCAACAACAACAACAACTAACTTTTGGTCGTCCTCCTTTCGGGACTTCGGTGAGACCATTTCTATTGCGCTAGACATATCGAAGGCCTTCGATAGAGTCTAGCACAAATTTCTAATTTCCAAATTACCCTCCTTCGGTTTCTATCCCTCTATCTGTGCCTTTGTCGCTAATTTCCTGTTTAACTGTTCCATTGCTGCAGTTGTGGACGGCCTTCGCTCACTTCCTCAGCCTATCAACTCCGGTGTTCCTCAGAGTACTGTCCTGTTTCCAGTTATCTTTTTAATATTCATTAACATATTACTGTCGGTGCCCGTCATATGACGGGCGAGAGATAAATGGACAATCCCGCGGTACCTGTCATATGACGGGTGGCATTATGAGCACATTAGGGGCTCTGAGAGAGAGTGTGCTTTGGGAGGATGATTGGCGGGCTCTGACCGTTCGGCACGACCACAGTGCTGCGACTGAGACCGCCATTGCAACATTCCACACACTCGGCCCCACGAGACCAGGAAAAAACGGGATAATTTAGGGTTTTTCACCTCTGGTTGTTCGATCGACCCATGGTCGTACAAGGATGATTCAGGTGTCATTGGAAAGCTCTATTATCGCTCTTTCATGGATACATAATTGTATTACGCTCTGGCTCTTCTTTATGCATAAAAAAGAACATGGAATGAAGCTCATTTAGTGTAAATTATAGGTTTGACTCCTCTAAGGAGATAAAGAAAACCTAATATTTAGTAGTGGCCCCGTAATCATTGACGAACATGCCTATTACATAAGGCATCCTCTTCAAACACTAATCCGCCGTAGTTTGAATCTACCGCGCAGAGCATTTAAAATCTGAGGAGCCTTCATCATGAGCGCACACGACCTCACTCATGGCTTCAGTCATTATGAATTGGGTTCTCACTACGAAAAAACTTCGTAAAAAATAAAAAACAAAAAGAAAATAAGAATAACTATCCAATAAGCTTTCCATCATATCGTGGATATACTTGTGTGGATCTTTGACCAGACGCTGATTCAGGCGTCATTCTTCCTTCACTGACATATCAAGTACAGTAAACCAAAATCCTTAATACATCAACGAATGGGAAGGGGATGGTCGGGAGGGCCCCAGTCGTCAATGATTACGGGGCCACTACTAAATATTAGGTTTTCTTTATCTCCTTACAGGAGTCAAACCTATAATTTATTAGTGGCCCCTCCATCATTGACGAACATGCCTGATTTCTAAGACTGGAGGGGGACATTCGTAATCATATCATAACTCTAGAAAAACAGATAATCAAACAACCACATAGTATTCTTACTTTTGTAAAAAAGAGATATTCGGGTGCAAACTTTATACAGCCTAAATCTTCAAAAAGGGGTACAAGCAGGAGCGTGCTTCAAAGAAGCCTGCTTGAAAAAGGGTTAACTCTGAGACTCTGTGCACAGATCTGCTAGTTAAGAAGGCACCCCACTTAAAGTAAGTGGTGAAAACTAAAAAGTTTACATGTGCACATATAAACCCCATTAACTAGTGGATATATTCCTAAAAATATAACCAAACATAAATGAATTCTTGTACATTCGTAGAAGTACTGAACTCGTGTACTTATGCAGAAGTAATTACTTCAAAAGTAAAAGTCGTAGTTGCCACTACCGAGATTTCTCAAAAATCTATTGCTTCACAGCCAAAGCTACTTACAACAAGAATTGTTGTAACACTACTATTGGCCTTTAGCACAATTTCCTGCAATGAATACTACAGAGAAATGTTATAATACAATGCCTACAGCCAGTATCACAGCTCGTATGTTCCGAACACATACTCCGGAGGGGTCTAGGGTGTCCTATGTCACACTGACTGCACCCTCCCCCCCCCCGTTTTCTTGAAATTAAACAAAACGTGACTAAAAGGGCCACCTAGACCCTCTGCCGTAAAGCTATACATGGCAAGGAAGGTTTGTCCAGAGCTACTGAAAGGTATCGAGGCAAAAACTCCTGATTAGAGGCCCACAACTGTGTGGACGTAATAACTTCCACCGAAAGATTATTAAGGAAACGTAAAGAGGCTGTCCCCTTGCGTAAATCGTGGGTCTTACCCACAACGCTGGGATTCTTCTCTTTAAAGTCCTCGACCAAGAGAGAAACCAGTGTACGCTCCATCAAGCGTTCACCCGGACTTGCGACCCATAAAGCACCCTGGTGATTTAGAGGTGCCACTCTTAAATATTTGGTTAGAGCTTGCACTGGGCAAAAAAGATGGTGCACCTTTCCCCTGTTGAACGCCGGCACCGTGAACTCTGAAAACACGTGTTCACTGTGCTCAATCTTGGCTATGAATCCTGGGGAAGGTGCAATGTGAATACACTCATGAAGCCTATCAAACCTGAGGCAATTAGGTGCGTTGCTCAACGCCGCCAGCTCAGATACTCTGTTCCCGGTAGCCAAAGCCATAAGGAATACTGCCCTTTTGTAAAATCTGCAGTCTTTGGTACATACGGGAACGAGAATAACGACGATGCTTTGTCCAGAGACCATGTAGGCCTGAGCTGACGGAGAGGTGGGCGGAGTTTAAAACCTGCCCACATAAATCACTTTCAGATAAATGTTTCTGCATGAACAGATAAATTAAATAATAAACAACCAACACCACCGAGGGCACAGTTTGTTTTGTTCTAAGAATCCGAGACGTAAAAGCTTGCCAATGCGATTGAAACCGTCGCTTTGTAGACTGGGTATATTGATTCGTGAATATCTTGGTCACGTCGCTACCATATGGTGCTAGCCACTTGGCCTCCTGAATGTCCAAATGAACAAGTCCGCGAGGTTTCTAGGTTGCCAATTGTGTTCTAAGTGGAACAACCCGACCAGGAGTGACACTGGGTGCGGGCACCACGTGTTCAAATGCTGGTACCTCACTGCGCCGGCCACAGGGGCGCGATTAGCGAGACTACGCCTCGCTAATCCTGTAGTTTGTTGACTACGTGGCACATTAGAGACGCGTCTGGCGGCGGAAAATAGATAAATGGAACTCAACCTGTTCTCGTCCATCATCAGAGCGTCAGGTCCGCCCGCCGGCGTTATCGTCCGGCGGGTGAGGTACAGTGGGAGTTTGTGAGTCTTCTCAGACGCAAACAAATCCACTTGTGGATGGTAATGCTCCGCACACGCAAGAGCGCCCATTCTACTGTTGTGCTTTGTCGCTGAGACAGAGCGTCTGCCCAGACGTTTGCTACGCCTGGGAGATAAGATGCGTGAAGATGAATGTCCAGCCTGTTGGCTAGTATAAAAATCTTTTCTGACACGTTTAGCCACTTCCGAGATCTCATTGACCCTTGTTTCTGACTACAGTGAACCGTATTCAGATTGTCCATTCTGAAGGCCACCGACTTGCCCTGTAAAGCAGAGCCGTGAGCCTGAAGGACAGATAAGGGGACTAGTAAGTCTTTGACATTGATGTGGAAGATTTCTAAATAGGACCAAAACCTTTGACCCTGATGCCCGAGGTTTGACTAAAAGCCCCAACCTATCGTTCCTGACGCATCCATGTCCACCCATACCGACGGCGGAGGAGAGGTTCATGACATGACTGCGTGCAACATTTCTCTCGTCGCCCAAACCGCTAGTAAGTTGTGTAATAACGTTGGGATAGGCCATACTATCCCCGCCGGTAATAGTGGGAAAAGTTGGTTGCCCTCCCAGATTAAACGTTAGATTTACAACCGGCCCAACTTCACAGTTAGCTGAACCCAGTTGAGAGAACCGACTAGAGATTCCCAAAGTCTCTGTGTCGTAGTCAGACTGTGGAGAAACATAAACAGTTTTTGCGAAATCTGTTTCGAGTGTCCACACTCTGACTCAGAGTGAGAGAAGCTGTGTCCTCGACCAGCCCTATCCCCTGAAATACTCGTGGGGGAACAAGGGTTTGACTTTTACTAAGTTGACCTTGAATCCTAGAGATTTGAGATGGTTTAACGTAACGTAGACATGAATGATGCGTAACTATTCTGTTTCTGCCACCACCAGGTAGTCGCCCCGATACCACCATACCCTGATCCCTTGTTCTAACAAGGGCATCAGGGCTTGCGGGGACCTTGCTTGAATGCTTGTGCCAAATTGAAAACAGTCTTCCAAACTGCTGGTGAAATCAAAGAAAGAATTAGAACTGGAGACAGAACTACTTGGCTTGCAATACGGTCAAGAAGTTTCTTCACTAAGAACATCCTCAGATCCTGCCTTGCTCGAACTGCCTCTAATAAGGCCGTCCGAATATCTCCTAAAGACTTGGAAGGAAGTCTGGAGAAGCAATCGCCGGGAAAGTTCAATGGCTTTCCTGACTTCCGCGGCTTCTATTGCCTGAGAAGAGCGTAACAGAGACTTTGTTACTTGCTGGGAACCATATATAGCGAAAACAGTGTAAACGCTTTTCCTCTTAACCTAAACTCGCGGTCTAGGTAAGCTGGGGAAGGCGTGCTAAAGGGAGCTTATAATTCGCACAAATTGATTATTTGGGGGGTGGCAGCCAAGCAGAGGGGACTCCGCCGGCACCAAAAACCGGAAGAGAGAACCAAGAATGGCGTTCTGGAGGGATTTGGTGGGAAGAATAAGTCATTGTTATAATAACTTGGAATGTCCTTAGTATGAACATCCAAAACATTTCCGTAACATTGCTACCCCTGACTCATCCGGCCCGTATAAAAGAGGCATAGCTCCTGTTTTTTTACTGGCGCCTTGTCTAAAGGAGGGGGAGATATGTCTGATATGACTCGCACAGTGGAAGTAGTGAGAGCCGCTGTGCCTGGCACATTGGAAATTGGATCTGACACAAGAGGATGGTTAGGTATTTTAGCTAAAGCAAAGGATGTAGCCAGAGGTCGCACATTCGTCGACATCGCGGGATCTCCCGTATCAAAAGGAGTTTCCGGCGTAGGGCCAAAGAACCTATTAAGTGCATTCAAAAGTAGTCCATCAATCTCTTCCGCCGGTACATACCTAGCCGATGACGAACTCCGTGGAGATTCGACAGTACCCTGAGAGTCGCCTAGAAGGTGACTGGACTCTTCAACCTCCATCTCTGAGACCAGAGATCGTTGTTCGTCATCCGTTAAGTCTGGCTTATCATGGGCAGATCCCGCCGAAGCCGGGACCTCCACATGTTGCCATGTTAAAACTGTGATAGAAGATGGTACATCGGCATCCCGGTGGACGTCAGCACTAGTTGAGTCACAAAGGGATGTGTTCTGTCCTGCCAGGACTGTGAGTATCGCCATACACCTTGGCTGTGGCTGTCCCTCGCTTGCGAGCTCGGTATACTCTCTGAATGGGAGCCCTCGTCCGAGTCCCGTAAAGGTTTATGATAATTAAAAGCTCCCATAGCTCATTAACACATTGAAAGCAGAGCTGGTGAGCAAAATCATAAAGTATACTAATTAATTTAATTTATATTTAATTGTATTAAAATAAATTACTATAAATAAACACAATATTATCATAATATAATCATAGAAAATATATATGTTTATTATGATTCAGCTATTAAATTATTTCATTAACAAATAAAAATAAGATAGGGCTACCTGAGCTTAACGGCGTTGAACATACAGCAATGAGAGGTTCAAGTGCCGACACGACAGAGACTGGCGGAAAACTACCCCGCCCCCGGGAACTACCTGGTCACCTGGTGCAACACCGGTACTCCGCCCTGGAAAGAGAAATTTCCGGGGATTAATGCTCATAGGGTTACACCCAAAAAATGGTACAAAATATGTGCCTCAAAACCGCCGGTCAACGAACCGTAGCACTCCACCACTACTTTTCGTTTTCCTTTAGTTTCATATTAAAGATTTCAGCATACCTTTACCTGTCCAGAAGATTTAAGCATATCTTCTGAATCCTCATAAAGATGAAGCATATCTTTATTAAAGATGAAGTCTTTCAAGTATCCCTTTACACTTGAAACACTACTAAGATTCCGGCATCTTTTTATCCCATAAAAAGTCTAAGCCTATCTTAATCTCTAATCTGGCTTCTCCCAGAAGCCCTCATAGATCGCCGTCTTGAAGGCCGTGATACCCTATTGTATCAATCAATTGTTTGGCAAATTATCGCGAATTGCAAATCAGTTAATATAACCACCCAAAGGTACAACCGCCGGGTTTTATATGCAATGTCAAACCAATTGTACCTGCCCCAGACCTCTTTGTAAAAAGGTCGCCGGGAGGGAAAGACTAAACAAACAAACGGCATTGTTTCAATGGCTTATTAAAGATTTCAGCATATCTTTTACCTGTCCAAAAGAATTAAGCATAACTTCTTAATCCTCATAAAGATGAAGCATATCTTTATTAAAGAGGAAGTCTTTCAAGTATCCCTTTACACTTGAAACACTAGTAAGATTCAGGCATCTTTTTATCCCATAAAAAGTCTAAGCCTATCTTAATCTCTAATCCGGCTTCTCCCAGAAGCCCTCATAGATCGCCGTCTTGAAGGCCGTGATACCCTATTGTATCAATCAATTGTTTGGCAAATTATCTCGAATCGCAAATCCGTAAATATAACCACCCGAAGGTACAACCGCCCGGTTTTATATGCAATGTCAAACCAATTATACCTGCCCCAGACATCTTTGTAAAAAGGTCGCCGGGAGGTAAAGACCAAACAAACAGACAGCATTGTTTCAATGGCTTAGAAAAGCAGAGAAAACCAAGTCCAACAGGTGTCAGCCTGATCACCTAGAAAACTGTGTGGAGCCCCCCTCGACGGGAATAACCCAGGAAGCCTGATCCCAGGCTCGACCATAGAAAATGCAGTTTCTGATGAGCCCTCAAGCGACCAAACTCGTCGGGGTAACTTACCTATTTTAGCCATCCTGACTAAAACTCGGTAAACAAAAACGGTGTTCTCGGAGCAACGAGAAAAACGCCGGAAAGGTAACCCACACTAAACTATACATTACAGGAGGGCGTAAAGCATAAAGCAATGAATAACACAGGAAGCCTGATCCCAGGCTTGACGACAGAAAACGCAGTTTCTTACGAGCCCTCAAGCGACCAAACTCGCCGGGGTAACTTACCTATTTTTAGCCATCCTGACTAAAACTCGGTAAACAAAAACGTTGTTCTCGGAGCAACGAGAAAAAACGCCGGAAAGGTAACCCACACCAAACGAGACATTTTAACACATTTTATACAAAGGGTGTGCGCAAAAATAGGGATACCTGAACAGGAGGGCGTAATGCATAAAGCAAAAACCGGGGCAAAGGTAGCCATGACAGAGACTGGTGGGATACTTACTCCAGGTTCTGCATAGACCCGCCGGGACCCAGTTCTGGAAAACAAATTTTTTCCAGGAATTAATGCTCATAAGGTTAACCAATCATGTTCGCACACAAGTGTTAAATAACCCGCCGGGTAACGAGACGTAATACTCAACGACTACAGCTCGCTACGCGGTGGGGTTTCCTAAGTAAAAGATTTCAGAATATCTTAATTTGTCCAAAAGATTTATGAATACCCTCTGACATAATATATAAAGACCAGCATGGCGTTTATAACTGATTAAGTCTTTCCGGTGGTGTTTGTTTCAAGATTCAATTTTGGAAAATAAAAACTAAAAAAGACGCCGGCCCCCGAATTATCTCGTAGATCAAAAACTGGGAAGCCTGACAAATATACGAGATCTAACTTCTCCCGAAGTATCTTTTTAGATCGCCGTATGTTGAAGGCGGCGATACAAAACGTATCCCTCAATTGTCTGGTTAACTAACTGAATTGTAAATTCGTTATTCCCATCCCTCCATGGAGCACCCGCCGGGTGTGAATATTAGTTTAAAAAACGTTAACCCCAATTGTGCCCTAAAGCGCCGTATGTTGAAGGAGGCGATACACAATGCATCCCTCAATTGTCTGGTCAACTAAACTGAATTGTGCAAATTCGGTCATCCCACCCTTCCAGGTTGCACCCGCCGGGTGATTTAAAGTTTAAAAGTTAACCCCAATTGTTTCTATCCCCACTTCTTTGTAAAAGATCGCCGGGGAGGAAATACAACAACAGCATAGTTTTATATTGGCTTTGCAAAACCGAAAAAACTACACACAACACGTGTCCGTATGAACACTGTTAGATGGGTACAGCCAACCCGCCGGGAATCATAAGGAGCCTGAAACAGGCACCCCAGAGACACAGTCCTGGGGAGCCACAGACACCCACTCGCCGGGGAAACAAGCCTGTTTTTAAACCACGCGTGGCCAAAACTCGGCAACCAGCCGGGGTTATCAAGGTGAAACCGAGAAAAACCCGCCGGATAAAACCCACCCCGTCCAGATACCATCTGAACGCACCACCGGACCGAGGCGTAGCCAAAACACAACTAACGCCGGGCCCAACATAGTCCGTGGAATTAGCCAATACACAACTAACCCAGGACACATAAATAGTCCGTGGAATTAGCCAATACACAACTAAACCAGGACACACATGACACAGTAGTACATATTTAGAAAATAAATCAATAACACTTGTATATGTGGTAAAGCTACGAGAGGCTGGCTAGGCCTAGGCAGACGGATAACATTAACATGTCGGAATATAAACAAAAAGCACTGAATTATATCACAACAGGAACCACCGCCAACACACCACTGTAGCAAATACTTCCGGCAAAGGAAAGAACTGACTCGGGACCCAGAAAAAACTTCACTAAGTGAAGAAAAATACGCTGGGAACGTCAGCAAAAATACGCTACCTCATCAGAAAGATAAAAGGAAGCTAAAACGCGTAATGAAAGCCGCCTGCATCACAAAGCTAGCTAACTGTGAAAAAGTTCACCTGTCCACAACAGGACCACGAGGGTACATCCGAAATAGATGCCCCAAACACACGACCCAAAATACACTGCACTGCAGGCACCCAGCCCAGGACACTCCTGCTACGCATATCCTAACCTTACTCGATACATCCCGGAGTAAACAAATGAGAAAAAACTCACTAGGGACGCAGCAAATGCGGAACCAGCGGAGCGTGGAGAGACACGTCCGGGCCGGCTGATCGCAGAGCAGAGAAGGAAGAATGACGCCTGAATCAGCGTCTGGTCAAAGATCCACACAAGTACATCCACGATATGATGGAAAGCTTATTGGATAGTTATTCTTATTTTGTTTTTGTTTTTTATTTTTTACGAAGTTTTTTCGTAGTGAGAACCCAATTCATAATGACTGAAGCCATGAGTGAGGTCGCGTGCGCTCATGATGAAGGCTCCTCAGATTTTAAATGCTCTGCGCGGTAGATTCAAACTACGGCGGATTAGTGTTTGAAGAGGATGCCTTATGTAATAGGCATGTTCGTCAATGATGGAGGGGCCACTAATAAATATGCCCGCTTGGCAGGTAGTTGATGTTACAAACGGCCCCATTTTTGGGGGGTTAATGATCTCAACTGTACCTCTATCTCCATCCACTCATATGCTGATGACTCTACCTTACATTATTTAACTAATTTTTCACAACAACCCCAAGGCCATAGAACGCCTATCTTCTGATCTATCAATTATTTCTGATTTGGGCAGAGAAAATCTTGTTACTTTCAATGCCTCCAAGATCCAATTTCTCTATCTACCCCATCGCAATCCTCCACAAGACTATCAATTACTCTTCAACAATACACAAATCAACCTCTCATCCTCTCACAATATGCTTGGTGTATCTTTTTCATCCAACCATTCTTGGAAAGATCATATTACCACTCCTGCTAAAACAGCCTCCCAGAAGTTGGGTGTGCTCAACAATCTCCTTGGGTTCTTCACCCCCGCACAGCTTCTTGCTCTTTATAAGGGCACAGTACGTCCATGTATTGAGTATTGTTCGCATGTGTGGGGAGGCTTCACCCATACTGCACATCTCAAAGGAGTTGAGTCAAAATCATTTCGCCTCATCAACTCGCCTCCTCTTACTAGTTCCTTACAATCTCTTTCTACACGCCGCAATGTTGCATCTCTTTCACTCTTCTATCAATACTACAACAATCAATGTTCTTCAGAGCTCTCTCGGTGCATACCCCCTCTCTTGCGACGAGTGCGAGGCACCCACCTTTCAACACAGTCCCACCCTTATTCTGTCCAACTCTCCAATCCAAGAATTGGCAAATTTTCTGTCTTCTACTCAACTAGTGCACTCTGGAACTCTCTATCAATCAATATTTCCTTCATCCTATGACTTAAACTGCTTTACATTTTGTGTGTGCAGGCATTCTGATGCAAACGACCATTAAATTTGGCTCTCTGTCACTCTTTTGGCTTAGGGGGAGACACTCATTACAGGCAACCTGCCTTTTGTCTCCTTCATACACATTGTAAAAATAAATACTTCTGTGCTGTCTATCTAACCCCTAACTCTACTGACTTACCTAAATTGTTTGACTATTTAAACTCTAAAGTAGAACATATCCTATCAACCTCCCCTTTTTCTGAAATCTCTATCTTCAATTTTTACCACCTCTAATGGCTCTTCTCTCACTTCACTGACCAACCTGGTGAACAAACCTACATCTAGAGCAGTTGGTTCAGCAACCCACCCGTATCCAGGACCGTTTCGGAGATCGGCCCAATATTTTTTACTTGTTTCTAACTTCTAACCCTTCCGCTTACGCTGTCAATCTTTTCTCTCCCTTGGGCTCCTCCGACCATAAACTTATCTCTATCACCTGTCGTACAGCCACCCGATCCTCCCAGCCGGCGGTGCTTGTGGCACTTTGGTGCTGCCGACTGGGAGGCTCTTCGGCAGTACAGTACTTCTTTGATTTCCCATGAAATTATTTTTGCCTCCGTGACCCTCGGAGAGTGCTGAATGCATTACCGAGGTAATCCTCTCGGGCATGGAGGCATGCATTTAGTTTTCTTTTTCTCAGTCTAAAGCAAAAAGATATGGGTTTGACATTCGGAAGGGAAGGAAGGAAAACCTAATATTTAGCAGTGGTTCCGGAGTCAATGACATAAGAGCCTATATGTAGTATATGGCCTCTTCCGGGTCTCTAAAGACCCAGTTTGACCTTCCCACTGTCGGACGAGAACCATAGCACACCTAGGGGGTATCATTTAATAATTCCTAATGAACGTCATTGTTGCGGAAGCCACTAGAAATAAAAATATGAATAGAAATAAGTAACAATCAGTTTGAACGCCGCGCCAGTTTTGCTATCTGTACGCCATTTTGTCCTCGCAGCTTCGCATACACAGTTGCCAAGACGTGCCATCTCGCGTTATTCTTACTGTAATGTTATATCAAGTTGGGCATGTGTATAGGAAGGGGAAGGAGGGAGGGCACTATAGTATCACCATTCTTAACAGGCAGTTTTGGGCGCGGTCAGCTACCCCAAAATTGGTGCCGGCTCTTTACTATCGCTCCCTTATCTCCCTCCCTCCCTCCCACCAAAGGTCAATTGACCTTGCCTCCCACCACCTCCCCTGTGTATGAGTGAGGAGGGGAACGCACTTATCAGCATATTACTGTGTAGCAAACGTGAATGCATAGAGAATTATTATTGTTATAATAAATTATATTACTATTTATATAGCTCGCTCTCGCTCTCTCTTTCTCTCTCTCTCTCATATTGGTGAACGTTATATGCCATCTCTTTTTGCCTGACTGTGCAGGTGTGTGGGGCAATTTAGAGAGGCTTCCATTGTGGATGGTGGCAAAGTCAGGAATGAACTGAAGTGACGAATGGATTTAGTTTACACGTGACTGTACTAATTTTGTGCGCCTGGGAGCGCGCCATCACGTGATGTTTGTTTTGTTTATCAGGTGTGAGTGTGAGTGAGTATTTTGCCTGCCCTGATCTGACAACGTCGCAGTAGCTACTCTGCCAAGTTTTGTACAATGTCCGTTGTATTTACTAACAACAAGCGAATTAATTATAAAAACAATAAAGCCTTTTTGTACATGTAGAAATAGCCTGAGCATTTCAATCCGACTTAAGGTACTTAACCCTCCAGCCCCGGGGGCTATAGCTTGCGACTGTGCTCCGGTACCGGGTGTTTTGACGATCTTTGGCCTATGTTAACTACTCTGTAAGTCAATGAATATGTCATGTAATGTTGTGAATAAAAAAGAATAATGTTCCACAAACCTTCCTCTGTCGAATGGCGTTGAGTAGAGGTCTCTAGCCCCTCTGGTTGCATAATGGTGAGCGCGGGAAGACGAGTGCTTTTCGGCGGAAAATTCTTCACGCGTTCGGACGCGTCGCCTCGGCCATGGCTACGACGCACCTAGCCGCTCGCCGCGCCAAAGTATTTATCTCCCTTAGACGATTTTAGTGTTTGATATTGAGAATGTGATGTTTATTTGATATTTTCTAGTTATTTTGAGGCCAATTATATAAAATATGTTTATTAGGGTATCACTGTCACTGATATTGCTAATTTTCACTTGATACCGTACATTTTATTAGTAATTGAGGTAGCTTATTGTTGTATTAGGCACTGATTATTCGTTATCACAGGTGTTTATTATACTTTGGCCATCAAATATAAGGTCTTGTGTCACTTTCACTTTGACAAATATGCTTTAGAGTGTCACTGTCACTGATAATGCTCATTTTCACTCGATACCGTACATTTTATTAGTAATTGAGGTAGGTTATTGTTGTATTAGGCACTGATTATTCGTTATCACAGGTGTTTATTATACTTTGGCCATCAAATATTAGGTCTTGTGTCACTTTCACTTTGACAAATATGCTTTAGAGAGTGTCACTGTCACTGATAATGCTCATTTTCACTCGATACCGTACATTTTATTAGTAATTGAGGTAGGTTTATTGTTGTATTAGGCACTGATTATTCGTTATCACAGGTGTTTATTATACTTTGGCCATCAAATATTAGGTCTTGTGTCACTTTCACTTTGACAAATATGCTTTAGAGAGTGTCACTGTCACTGATAATGCTCATTTTCACTCGATACCGTACATTTTATTAGTAATTGAGGTAGGTTATTGTTGTATTAGGCACTGATTATTCGTTATCACAGGTGTTTATTATACTTTGGCCATCAAATATTAGGTCTTGTGTCACTTTCACTTAGTTATATGATTTGTAAACGATTTATATACAATTTATTGTGTCTTTTTTCACTGATTTATATATTTCTATAGGTTCTAATCATATGAATGTCACTTGGTATATACATATGTGTCACTTTCACATATTATTATGGTGTAATTGTATTTGTATCAATGTTCTCATAATACATGACTTTTGTATTACAATACATTGGTTTTCTTCCACTTTTTGCCTATATATAATTATAGTGTACATATTGTCATTTTATTTGGCAATTTCAGTATGATTATTAGAACTCCAGCTTGGAGTGGTAATCAAAGAAGCAATCTACAGCACAGAGTGCCACCTTGCACTCCACACACTCCAGGGTTGACTTTTTACCTGACCTCGGCTTCACCCTGCTGTTGTAGCAGACATGGCACCGCTTCTGCTGTGTTCTTCCGGATTCATTCTGAGGCAGGGAACCAAGCCTGTGCCTAGTCAAGTATTGAGCAGACTGCAAGCGGTCAATAACGCCGGGCCCAGGATGTGCCACTGCCCTCTGTGGCATAGCATACTTCTCCAGGAGCTCCGTCAACACCTGCTTTTGGAACCTCCGCAGGCTATTGAACTTCATGGGTGTGTTCACATTCCGAAGCTTGTATATGTTGTAGGCATTCAGAACTGACATGTCCACCATATGCAGAAAGAACTTTTTGTACCATCTGCACGAGGTACGCAGGCAGTCAATGAAGCCTATCTGCATGTCGGACTTGTCCACCAGCCTCATGTTGATGTTGTAGTCCAGGACAGCATCGGGCTTGGTCACCCTGGCCTGGGTGCGGCGATCCACCTTGCCAGTCTCCACCATTTCCCCCTTGTGGATGGTGGTCAGGAGGTTGACCTTCCGCTGGTCGTGCCAGTGGATAGCCAGAATGGGCCCCGACTTCTTCTTGAACACATCACCTTTTTTGGTCTTTGGAGGGAAAGGTGGCATGCCCTTCCTTTTCCCTCGTACTGTGCCTACAGTCCCCGTCTTGCGCTCATGCAGGTACTGTGAGAGAGTGGGGGACGTGTAATAATTGTCCGTGTAGAGGACGTGATTCTTATGAAAGTAGCGGTCCATCATGGCTTGCACCACTGCTCCGCCAAAGCCAATGAGGGGGTCCACAAGCAAGTCCCCTTCCTTCCCGCTGTAGACCAGGAAGTCCAGGACATAGCCAGTTTGGCAGTCGCACAGCACAAAGAATTTTATGCCAAAGCGATGTCTTTTTGAGGGGATGTACTGCCGGAAGCTGAGTTTTCCCCGGAACAGCACAAGAGACTCGTCAATGACGACCTTGCGGAAGGGCTTGAAGTAGGAGGTGAAGCGTTCTCGCATCATCTCATACAACGTCCTAATCTTCCACAGCTTGTCTGGGAGGTGGACGTCAAGGTTGGTGACAAGATGGAGCGCTGCGAGGATATCAAGGTACCGGTCGCGAGACATATATTTCCCGAAGGCAGGGGTGGATATCAGATCATTGGTGATCCAATAGTCAGGCAACCTATGCTTCTTGACATGAGGCATTAGCATGGTGAGTGCCAGGAACACCATGAACTCTTTATGAGTCACTGGGGTCCACTGCCTCATGTGGCCCTTGGTCACCTTTCCCAAAAAGTGGACCTGGAATTGGTGCTGCTTATTTGTCTCTTTGACAACATAGCCTACCACCTCCTCATCAAAGAAGGCCTCAAACAGTTCGTGTGGTGGAGCATTGGGGCCTGCAGGAAAATTGGGGGTAACGCCTGAACCCTCCAGTACCTCATCAAAAGCTGGCACATCAGGGTTGTATGCATCCTCATCAACTACGTCTTGCCACTGAAAAACGTAGAATGGGTCTTGTCTACGCTGACGAGGAGCTCCAGCTGGTGGCCCAGCACGCCCACGGCCAACTCGGGAGGCGCGCGCCCTAGGGCGGCGAGGGCGGCGGCCAGGGCGGTGGGCAGCACGACGGGCAGCACGACGCCGGGCCAAGCGGATGGGTCGAGGGTCGTCGATGTCCATATAGTCATCGTCAGAGTGGTCATCTTGCCCTGACGGTGGACCTATGTAATCATGGCCAGAGTCTTGAGAGAGGTGCCCTTCATCATCAGTGGCCCCCACATAATCTGGCGGGGAACCAGTGATGCGTGGGCGGCGTGCGGGTGGGCGAGGTGGGGAAGGAGTGGCAGGTGAGGCTGTGTCCCCCCGAGGTCCCGGGCTCCTTGGCCTGCGACGAGTGACAGAAAGCAATGTTTCACTGTCACTAGGGCCAGGTATTGGTGATGCGAGCTCAAAGACTTCTTCAGGAAGACATGTTGAAGGCGGGAGAGGTGGGGAGGACCGTGGGGAAAGTTGCGGGGACGTATGGCTGGGGCCGGCCGGGGTGGACGCCGCGGGAGCCTCGAACAAAACTCTCTTACTTTTCTTAATTTTCTTGGTATATTTCCTACCTTTCCCCTTTTCGGCAGCAGTATGTCTCCTGTCGGGGGACCTAGGAGGCAAATAGGCCGAAAGTGTGGGGTCCTCAACCCTTGGCAATGGTGGGGGTGGTGGGGAAGAATGCGGGGCATCCGGGTCATCTTGGGTGGCGAGGGTAGATAAGGGAGACAATGGCGGACGAGAAGGGTCACCACGCTGACCCTCACTCACAGCCTCATCCTCACCAAGTAGTTTTGCTTGTTCCCTAGCTGCCGCGGCCGCCTTCTCAAGTATTTTCTGCTTATACAAATGTAGCTTGAAAGGCGATTTACCAGGGGAAGGGCTTGGCGTCGTGTCACTTAAGCGAAATTTGGTGAGTGACCTTGAACTCTCCCACTCGCTCACTCTCTCAAGTTCACTGTCTTTAGGTAAACCAGCTTCCTCAACAACTGGTACATCACCTTCATCACTCTCATCACTGTCATGTTCTCTCGCAAATCCCAGGAATTGCTCTTCTTTATCACTCTCATGGCCATAATCACTCGACTTATAATTACTGGAGTCGTCACTGACTTCATCATCAACATTATGCTTGGCATCAGCTCGCTCATAAAGTCTCAATGTCGTCTCAATACCTCCGGGAGATAACACATTTAGGCGATGGCGTCGGGGTAAGGCGCGACGAACAAGCAAGGGCGTCGTAGGAAGCACGGTATCGGACACAGCGGAATCACTATTTGGCGTACTGTCCATGATGGCGTCGGGGTAGATACTGTTGCTGTGGCGGAGTTTACGCCTGGTGGCGCCACCTACCGTCCCACGATACCGAAAATGTACGCGCGGCATTCGAAAGCACGCATGCAAGCAATGGGCGTTCAAGAGCCCTTCCGGGTTGCGCGGGCCGAGGTTGTTATGGGCGTTCAAGAGCCCATCCGGGTTGGAGGGGTTAATACCGAAAATAATATATTTTTGTTGTAAAGAATTATACATGTGGCACCAATATAAAGGATTTGACTGCGGCTAGGACTGCCTGTTAAGATTTGTAGAAGTATAGCCGTCATTGACTACAGAACCACTGCTAAATATTAGGTTTTCCTTCCTTCCCTTCAGGTTGTCAAACTCATAATTTATGGGTGGTTCTCTCAATCAATGACGTGAGAGCCTAGAATACCACGACCGGTGGAGGGACATTGACATGCTCAACATCATCGACACAATGGACAAGAGGTAGTTGCAAAAGGCAGCTAAAGTGTTCAAACTATTTATTAAGAAGAGTATAAAAAGTTATAAGGCGGGTACCATTAAATACACCTTATAGGAAAAGATAAATCTATCGCCGGACGCCTTACTCCTCTTAATGGGGGTGGCCATACACAAAAGGCCCCCAAGCAGACCTATCCCTTGTAAGAGGGACAACCCATAACAGTTTACTGAAGGACTTACAGGATTGAACATTGATTGAACTCAATTTAGGGTCCGTCCGACTCCTTGGCTTTTTATGTATTTTTTAGTACTATTTTTCTACAGTGGTGTGCGGCTAATCCATCCACTAACCTGCTTCACTCTAAGTAGCAGTACGGATTTGTATAAGGTTTACTCCCTTAACCTGACAAGCGCGATATAGACCTAGGGGCTAGGGTAGTTATTTGTGCATTTCTAGCCTTGGATTCTGACAGAATTCGTTATATTTACAATATAGAGCATTATTTGTTTTCGGTATGCTTTTATTTTACATATATGATGTATATATGAACCTTCAGGAGTGCTAAAATAAGTTGGAAAAGCATTTGGGTGGTGAAAAACGAAGATATTGGCCACCCGGTCATAATCTCAGGCGAGAGAGAGCCACAGGCAACCCTCCCCTCTCGCTGTCTGTGAGTCAACTGAGGCGAGCGGGGCGGTGTGTGCCGGTGTCTGGGTGTTACATAACGATCTTTTATGCAACCCACTTGTGCTACATTATCGCGGGAGAGAAAAATAACCGATAAATGATGATAATAAGAGGAAAAATAGGTGATAATTAAGGAGGGGAGGGAGGGGGGAATAAGGTGGGGAAGGAGGGGAGGGGGGGGGGGTGAGAAACACATGGATGAGTACTAGAGGGGAATTATCTCACCTAGAGACAAATTCCTTTGTTTTGATAGGCCCTTTTTTTTTTTTTGGAAGGCTTTTTTTATGGTCTTGCTTCCGTGAGGCCTATCGCGTTCCCTATAGGAAGCCTTCCGTGAGGCCTATCGCGCTTGCCGGGTTAAACAGGTTGCCGACCAAGGCTGACGAGTCCCATCCACCCGGATTTTTATAAGGTTATCTCCCCTAGATGGGTTGCCGACCAAGGCTAACGAGTCCCATCCACCCGATCGAGTCCCATCCACCCGATACTGTAGAATATATATGTTATTACCCTGAATAATGTCTTTTAGTACACTTGATACCAAGATGTTTGTACAATTTATAATACACTCTTGTATTTATGAAAATGTATCAACACAATGTATGTTATTTCCCTGAATAACCACATATTGAACACTGAATGTATCCTTAAGATTAGACTTCTTACAGAGCGAGTTCTTTGATCTAAATGTTGTGTGTGTGATGTTCCAGTGGTTGTTTACTGTATACAGTCAGGACCCCCAATACACGATTCCACAATGCGCGAAAACCCTAATACACGAGTTACCCCTCGAAAATAACATTAATTAATTAAACATTAATTACGCGAGGTGGTACCACAATACACGAATCGAGAGCTAAGAAGGGGCCAAATCCGCTATTCCCGCTTGATACGCGAGCACGTCTACGTTTCGCGAGGCCCAGGAGTAGCTCCGAAAAAAGAAGAAGACAGGCATACGCCTGCCTTCCCTCCCGCTTACCCTCCCTCCCACAGTCCCGCTCAAGCGCTCATAGCCGTGCGGAGTGACCAAACGTTTGTAGTGCCTGCCACGCCAATATAAGAAGATAACACACAAAATGAAGGTGGAAGTGTTGGATCGCAAGAAAAAAGGAGAAGGAAACTGTGCAATAGGCTTGTCAGAGTAAACTGTTCATACGATTTGGTCAGGGAGGGAGAAGTTGGAGAAAATCGTGAAGTCCTACGGTCCTAGTCCTAGCCTATCTACTACTAATTTTAAGGTAAGTTTTCATATTTTTATTTATTGTTCTTCTTATATATAAGATATAGACTGTACTGTAGAGCCAAAAATGTCGAAAATAGGGGCAAAAATTTCGAAAATAGGCCATAATTGAGAGATGTCACCCAATCTAATTATTCCCATTTAATGTTAGTTCCACAATACACGAATTCACAATACGCGATGCCTCCTGTCACCCCTATTCTCGCAAATTGGGGGTCCTGACTTATATGGATGGAGTCATGACAGAAATACAAGGAAGAGCAGTGGATGTTGGTGTATCGCTGATAAGGGAGGGAAACGAGTGGGAGCTACCTGTTGGTACAGTTCTGATAAGCGATAATGAATGGGAGTTGCAGGGTCTGGTAAATATGTTTGGAACAGTGTGCGAAAAACGGAATCTGTAAGTAAATGCGGGGAAGAGCAAGGTTATGGTCTTCGAAAGGGGTGAAGCCACAGAGTGTGAGGTGAAGTTGAACGGTCAGGCTATGAAGATTGTCAGCTCATTTAAGTATCTGGGCAGTGTGCTGAGTAAAGATGGGAGTATGGATGAAGAAGTGCGGGAGAGGGTGCAACAGGGGAAGAGGGTTGTAGGAATGCTGAAAGCAGACACAAGAAATAAGGTAGTCAGTATGGAAGTGAAGAAGCCCTTGCATGACAGTGTGGTAATCCCGATATTGACTTACGGAAGCGAAGCATGGACGTTGGTGGAGAGACTCGGACCAAGAGTGAGAGGGGTGGAAATGAGTTACTTGAGAAGTGCCTGCGGAGTTACATGGAGGGATAGGCAGACGAATGAGGAAGTAAGAAGGTGGTGTGGTGTGGAGGTAGATGTGCTGGAAAGTGTGAAAAGGAACACCTTGAGATGGTTCGGCCATATGGATCGTATGAGAAGCGAGAGAATTACTAAGAGGGTATACGAGAGCGAGGTGGAAGGATGTAGTGAAGTATATTGATAAAGGCGGTGCTGGTTGGGAGGAGGGGCGTCGACTGACTGGGGACAGAGGTGCATGGGGGTGTTTCATTCGTGGCCACCCCTTCGGGGATCACGGCGTCAGGCAATAGATATATAGATACAGTAGAGTGTACCGCCACTGGCAACCTATCACAACCCTTGGTATTTTGCCAACGTTTTTTTGGTATTTTGCCAATGTTGGATGTCACTATCCCCAGGTATCCAGCTCTAGGCAACCCCGGGCAGTTGTCACCCAGAGGCCATCCCAATAGGCTATCTTAATAGGGGTGGGACCTAGGGGCCTCGGGGCACCCCACCAGAACCAACCGGAGAGACGCAATCCGTGCGCGCACACGGTACTATGGCTGGCTCGGTATTATGCGCCTAGTGATAGGGCAGCCTCCCAGTGCGCTACCTCCGGGCTCGAGCCCCTGTACTTCTCAGCGGAAAGTGCCAGTCTGTAGAAACACTATACCCTGTACCCTCTAGGTCCTCCTGGCCAGGATGCACCCCCAGGGGGCCAGAGCTGGGCCTGAGGTAGGTCCCTCCACGTCAGCCGGCCGCCATTGGACGAGTTTGAAGCATATTTTACGTGGGGTGCCTGCTCTGACCAGCCCGTAACCATTAACTCACTGGAAGAGCAGCAGGCAAGGCTAGATGGAGGGACATGGGGTGGCACAGGGAGTAAATATAAACACGTCCGTTCGGAGCGAGCGCAACCCGAGAAGAGGCAGAATCAAGGTCAAGGATGTGCTAGAATGCACGCGCATGTACAATTTTGTATTTTATTTGTATTTCGGATTTTGGATTTTATTTGTACAATTTATAATACACTCTTGTATTTATGAAAATGTATCAACACAATGTATGTTATTTCCTTGAATAACCACATATTGAACACTGAATGTATCCTTAAGATTAAACTTCTTACAGAGCGAGTTCTTTGATCTAAATGTTGTGTGTGTGATGTTCCAGTGGTTGTTTACTGTATATATGGATGGAGTCATGACAGAAATACAAGGAAGAGCAGTGGATGTTGGTGTATCGCTGATAAGGGAGGGAAACGAGTGGGAGCTACCTGTTGGTACAGTTCTGATAAGCGATAATGAATGGGAGTTGCAGGGTCTGGTAAATATGTTTGGAACAGTGTGCGAAAAACGGAATCTGTAGGTAAATGCGGGGAAGAGCAAGGTTATGGTCTTCGAAAGGGGTGAAGCCACAGAGTGTGAGGTGAAGTTGAACGGTCAGGCTATGAAGATTGTCAGCTCATTTAAGTATCTGGGCAGTGTGCTGAGTAAAGATGGGAGTATGGATGAAGAAGTGCGGGAGAGGGTGCAACAGGGGAAGAGGGTTGTAGGAATGCTAAAAGCAGACACATGAAATAAGGTGGTCAGTATGGAAGTGAAGAAGCCCTTGCATGACAGTGTGGTAATCCCGATATTGACTTACGGCAGCGAAGCATGGACGTTGGTGGAGACACCCGGACCAAGAGTGAGAGGGGTGGAAATGAGTTACTTGAGAAGTGCCCGCGGAGTTACATGGAGGGATAGGCAGACGAATGAGGAAGTAAGAAGGTGGTGTGGTGTGGAGGTAGATGTGCTGGAAAGTGTGAAAAGGAACACCTTGAGATGGTTCGGCCATATGGATCGTATGAGAAGCGAGAGAATTACTAAGAGGGTATACGAGAGCGAGGTGGAAGGATGTAGTGAAGTATATTGATAAAGGCGGTGCTGGTTGGGAGGAGGGGCGTCGACTGACTGGGGACAGAGGTGCATGGGGGTGTTTCGTTCGTGGCCACCCCTTCGGGGATCACGGCGTCAGGCAATAGATATATAGATACAGTAGAGTGTGCCACCCTGGCAACCTATCACAACCCTTGGTATTTTGCCAATTTTTGTTTGGTATTTTGCCAATGTTGGATGTCATTATCCCCAGGTATCCAGCTCTAGGCAACCCCGGGCAGTTGTCACCCAGAGGCCATCCCAATAGGCTATCTTAATAGGGGTGGGACCTAGGGGCCTCGGGGCACCCCACCAGAACCAACCGGAGAGACACAATCCGTGCGCGCACACGGTACTATGGCTGGCTCGGTATTATGCGCCTAGTGATAGGGCAGCCTCCCAGTGTGCTACCTCCGGGCTCGAGCCCCTGTGCTTCTCAGCGGAAAGTGCCAGTCTGTAGAAACACTATA
The DNA here is from genome assembly GCA_032716605.1 of Paralithodes platypus. Lineage (NCBI taxonomy): Eukaryota > Metazoa > Arthropoda > Malacostraca > Decapoda > Lithodidae > Paralithodes > Paralithodes platypus. The sequence goes on along the minus strand of CM064513.1, from coordinate 87,580,729 downwards.
CCCTGTACCCTCTAGGTCCTCCTGGCCAGGATGCACCCCCAGGGGGCCAGAGCTGGGCCTGAGGTAGGTCCCTCCACGTCAGCCGGCCGCCATTGGACGAGTTTGAAGCATATTTTACGTGGGGTGCCTGCTCTGACCAGCCCGTAACTATTAACTCACTGGAAGAGCAGCAGGCAAGGCTAGATGGAGGGACATGGGGTGGCACAGGGAGTAAATATAAACACGTCCGTTCGGAGCGAGCGCAACCCGAGAAGAGGCAGAATCAAGGTCAAGGATGTGCTAGAATGCACGCGCATGTACAATTTTGTATTTTATTTGTATTTCGTATTTTTTATTTTATTTGTACAATTTATAATACTCTTGTATTTATGAAAATGTATCAACACAATGTATGTTATTTCCCTGAATAACCACATATTAATAATAAATAATAATAAGCATGTTACTTATTTCTCATAAGCGCCAATTTTTCCGAAGAATTCACTAGCGCTAGAAAAGAGAAAGAAAAAAGAACAAAAATCAATGCATCAAAAGAAGGCTCATATACAACACCCATTTAACAATCACCAGCAGTGGCAAAATAGCCTAAACTCTATAGCCATCTGTCATGACACCTCTCTCAAGATCATAGCTTCTCTCAAAGAGAAAAGTCTTAAGTTGTCTCTTGAAGCATTCAACAGAACTCAGTTGTCTCATGGACAGCGGCAACCTGTTATACAACCTCGGAGCCATGTAGGAGAATGACCTCTCAAAGAAAGAAGACTGCTGGAAAGCCCTTGGTTCATCAAGACGAAAAGGGTCATTGTCATGACGCACAACTACACCATGGTGTGCCGGTGGGCGCCTGAGCAGCTCCGCAAGGTACCTAGGCTCACCAAATTTGAGAACCTTAAAAGTCACCAAACACAACTTAAATTCTATTCTTGCTCTTACTGGCAGCCAGTGCAGTTCTATGTGAAGAGATGTAGTAGGAGTTCTAGGTGGAACACCAAAAATTAGTCTTGCGGCCCTGTTAAGAACAGACTGAACTTTCTTCAAAATATAATTTGGAAGACCCACCAACAGGGCATTGCAATAATCAACACGAGAGAAGACCAATGAGTGAACCAACGTCAGAAGGCAACGTCTGGTTATAAACGGCTTCACCAAATAGAGATTTCTGATGTGCAAGTAACAACTTTTAACTATCTGGTTTACATGCTCTTTGAAATCTAATCGGGAGTTCACATATACACCCAGATTTCGAACAGAGTTGGCCGGTCGCAGCTGAGATCCACCCACATTGATGGAGAGGGCACCTACCATATCATCAGCTCTTCTATTTCCTCGGATGATGAGAATATCAGTTTTACCATCATTTAGTTTAAGTTTTCTCGCTCTCATCCACTTCTTGATATCAGACATCAACAATTCCATCTTACTCCGTATATCAACTATATTTGTGATTCTCACATAAATCTGGGTGTCATCTGCATAAAAGTGAAAGGTGACATTATGTGCACGAAGCAGAAGAGACAAACTGCTAATATAAATTATAAATAGGATAGGACCCAAAACTGATCCCTGCGGAACACCATACTGCAGGGGTGTCGAGTCCGAGACCACTTGATTTACCATCACACTCTGGGATCTACCTGACAAGTACGACCCAAGAAGCAAGAGAGCGGAGTCACGCACACCACAATCATAAAGATCACTCAATAACAACTCGTGATCCACTGTGTCAAAAGCCGCAGAGAGATCAAGCAAGACCAATAGTGAGGCCACACCATTGCAAATGTTCTCAACTAGATCATTATGTACTCTAATCAATGCTGTTTCAGTTGAATGATGCTGTCGGTAAGCAGACTGAAAAATTGGGATAGTTTCATTCTGCTGAAGTAGTGGTTGTAATTGGTCAAGTATTGCACGCTCTAATATCTTTGATATGAAGGACAGGTTGGAGACAGGACGATAGTTCAACATGTTCTCAACATCAAGTCCAGGTTTCTTTAGAGTAGGTCGGAGTAGTGCATGCTTTTCAGAATGTGGGAAGCTACCTTCAGAGAAGCACTTATTAATTATTTTGGAAATAAACTCAACTGTGTGATCATAGACTCTTGGTAGCTTGGAAACATTTATGGGATCCAACGGGCAAAATGTTTTATTGAGGTTTCTTATGTAGGACGAGATCATGTCCACCTCTACTGAGTGAAAGGATGAGAGGACATTATTAGGAATGTGTCGGGGTTGGAGTACAACTGAAAGTTCTTCACCAACAGAAGCATCATCCAATTCCTGTCTTATGCGAGTTATCTTGCCAGCAAAAAATGCCACAAAGTTGGCAGCCAACTCGGCATCAGGTACAGAAGGTCTTAAGCTGACTCTTGTTTTTCCAAGTAAACTGTTTACAATTGAAGCCAACCTCCTCTGGTCGTTACCACACGAGTCAACTTTTCCCTGATAATACACTTTCTTTTCATCTTTGATTTTGTAGACCACAGCTCTTCTGGCTGACAGGTATTGCAACCATGTAGAGTCTGTTTTATTTTTCCGCCATTCACGTTCAGCTCTTCTACGCGCTCTTCTAAGAAATTTAACTAGAGTGCTATACCAGGGCGAATCATCTCGTACTATGATTTTCTTCTCTACTTCTGGACAGTGATGATCGAACACTAATTTAAGTGCATTTCCATGTACCTCCACCAGCTCATCTGAAGTAAGGTTGGAAGTATCAATACTTCCCAAGTACTGTTTTACTTCACTGCTAGCCAAATTTAGGTCTGCATTTTTATAATTTCTAAATCTGATTACTTTTTCATGTGTGAGTGGCTTAGGGAAATCAAAGCTGAAAGTAATCAAAGCATGATCAGAGGTATTAAGGTCAGCATTCTCAACATCAACATCCAGAACACCACCACAACCCACAGGAGAGAAAACCAAGTCAAGGGTGTGTCCTAAGATATGAGTTGGGTGGGACACATGGTTTACAAAATTGTTCTGATCAGTCAACTCAAGGAACTCAGGAGAGAATGGCTTCAGATGAGGGCTGTCAACCCAGTAATTAAAATCTCCACACATCAAAAGTCTTCCAGTTTTAGCAGAAAATTCCTCGAGAAACTGCCCAAACTCTTCCATAAAACCCCTATCTGTGCCACGATGGCCAGGCCTATAGACAACTGCCATTCTTAGAATTTGTTGATTGAGTTTTATTTCCACTTCCAACAGTTCATAATAAAGAGGGGCTGGGTTATGGCTTATTTGCAAGATATTCACCAGAGATGTGGAGTAGACAACTGCCACTCCACCACCCGGATGATCTCCCCTAGGCCTAGGAACATTTATTATGGAATGGGTTTTAGGCAATGCCGCCTGGATAATATTCAGATCTGACTCGAACAACCAGGTCTCAGTGAGACATAATACATCAAGGTTACGTTCATCCAAGATCTCGCAAATATGATCCATTTTGTTACGCAAGGAACGAACATTCAACAGACCCAGTTTCAACCGGCTCCCATGTGCATTTTTCAGTTTTTTGAACCTACAAAATCGGTGTTCTCAATAACTTTATTTCTCTGAGCTGTCATTAAAGGACAATTTCTACTTGAGGCGAAATGATTTGGCGGCTCCGTAACTGATGTGGAGCTCATACAATTTATACATTTGGGAGAAGTCCTGTTGGTGCAGTCTTTTGAGTTATGAGTACCAGCACAGAAGTTGCATTTTGGATCCTCATTTTTCCGATAACACCTGTTACTGGTATGACCAAAGCCCTGGCAATGGTAACATTGTGTTACCCAGAAGCGATCGTATGCACGACATCTCACAAGTCCAACATACACAGAATTGCCATCATCCACAATGGAAGAGCGTATTTCAGGTGACATTTTTACTACCGCAATCTTAGTGTGTGCATCACTCTTTTGCTTAGTGAATAGCAAATTCATAGCTAAGCCATCGTCGACCAGGGACTTTATTCTTGGGTTCTTGTTGAGGATGCTGGGAATGATCTCATTATCCTCAGCGTCATTAGCAATGCCTACCAGAGTCATTTTTGGCATCATCTTCTTTGGTTCGGAGACACTGAAGGCACTGTCCACCCCCAAATACTGATTGATGGCCCTTCCTGCATCTTCTTTGGCTTTCTTGGATGGAAGTCGTACCACCAGTACACCTGACTCAGTTCTAGTTAACTTGTTAACCGGAACCGAAGCCAAAGCAGTCTCGATTGCCTTTGTATCTGGTGGGCTTACTGGCTCGGAGGATCGGTCTTTTGGCTTTACTACCAGGACCTGATGGTCCCAGACAGTTTTTTTCTTTCCACCATCTACCACCTCAGTGGTGCGTTTGGTCGGCTCCTTTTTGGTCTCCGCTGTTTCCCTCACTACCTTTTCCTTGCTCTTCAAAACCTGCACTACATTCTTCTCAAACTCTCTTTTCTCTTTTTCTCTCTCTTCCACCTGCTCCTTCATGATTTCTTCCAATGCATCCACCTTAGCATTCCCCACCCTTGTCCACTCATCTTTCTCCTCACTTATTACTCCCTTTACTTTCTCACTTAAATGGCCCTCATACTCCTTTAGCTGCTCCTTGAGTGCCATGTTCTCTGCCTCCAGCTCATCTACTTTCCTTATCACTGCATCTAGGTTAGCAATTAATGGCCCATCTGCAGTTGCTACTGAACTGGCTCCACATATTTCTGTCAGTGACTCCACCTTCACACCTATATCTCTCCTCCAATTCTCCATAACTCCCTTCCATCTTAACAGACCCATCATCTGTCTTTTCACTACAGTCAATTGATCCTCCACTTCACCACCCTCTGCCAGAAATCCCTCAAACTCGTAGCTCTCTTCATCTCCCAATAAACTCTGCCTCCGTTTGCCTTGGCCGGCCATTGTTTATATTTATGTAGCCTACAATTAAAAATATACAAAACACTTAATAAAATTTAGAGTAAAATTAAACTACTACCTGGGATAAACCCAGGTAGCGCCGCCCCCGTTTGTGTCACCCTATCTTGAAAAAAGAATAAATGGAAAAAATAAATAGAAATGGGTGTTTGCGAGGTCACCACGAGCAGGTGGGGTACGACTTGATTACCTTCCAAAGAAGGTAACCCAACCGAGGTGTCGCAAGTACTAGGCAAAGATGAAATGTGAAAACTTTAACCGTGTTTTGGGCCTTCAGCAGTAGCAGATACGTCACTCGGAAAACTAAACCTCATTGGTTACGATACTGCCACTGCGCAAAGCTTCACTATTGTTCACTATTGAACACTGAATGTATCCTTAAGATTAGACTTCTTACAGAGCGAGTTCTTTGATCTAAATGTTGTGTGTGTGATGTTCCAGTGGTTGTTTACTGTATATATGGATGGAGTCATGACAGAAATACAAGGAAGAGCAGTGGATGTTGGTGTATCGCTGATAAGGGAGGGAAACGAGTGGGAGCTACCTGTTGGTACAGTTCTGATAAGCGATAATGAATGGGAGTTGCAGGGTCTGGTAAATATGTTTGGAACAGTGTGCGAAAAACGGAATCTGTAGGTAAATGCGGGGAAGAGCAAGGTTATGGTCTTCGAAAGGGGTGAAGCCACAGAGTGTGAGGTGAAGTTGAACGGTCAGGCTATGAAGATTGTCAGCTCATTTAAGTATCTGGGCAGTGTGCTGAGTAAAGATGGGAGTATGGATGAAGAAGTGCGGGAGAGGGTGCAACAGGGGAAGAGGGTTGTAGGAATGCTGAAAGCAGACACAAGAAATAAGGTGGTCAGTATGGAAGTGAAGAAGCCCTTGCATGACAGTGTGGTAATCCCGATATTGACTTACGGAAGCGAAGCATGGACGTTGGTGGAGAGACTCGGACCAAGAGTGAGAGGGGTGGAAATGAGTTACTTGAGAAGTGCCTGCGGAGTTACATGGAGGGATAGGCAGACGAATGAGGAAGTAAGAAGGTGGTGTGGTGTGGAGGTAGATGTGCTGGAAAGTGTGAAAAGGAACACCTTGAGATGGTTCGGCCATATGGATCGTATGAGAAGCGAGAGAATTACTAAGAGGGTATACGAGAGCGAGGTGGAAGGATGTAGTGAAGTATATTGATAAAGGCGGTGCTGGTTGGGAGGAGGGGGGTCGACTGACTGGGGACAGAGGTGCATGGGGGTGTTTCGTTCGTGGCCACCCCTTCGGGGATCACGGCGTCAGGCAATAGATATATAGATACAGTAGAGTGTGCCGCCACTGGCAACCTATCACAACCCTTGGTATTTTGCCAATTTTTTTTGGTATTTTGCCAATGTTGGATGTCACTATCCCCAGGTATCCAGCTCTAGGCAACCCCGGGCAGTTGTCACCCAGAGGCCATCCCAATAGGCTATCTTAATAAGGGTGGGACCTAGGGGCCTCGGGGCACCCCACCAGAACCAACCGGAGAGACGCAATCCGTGCGCGCACACGGTACTATGGCTGGCTCGGTATTATGCGCCTAGTGATAGGGCAGCCTCCCAGTGTGCTACCTCCGGGCTCGAGCCCCTGTGCTTCTCAGCGGAAAGTGCCAGTCTGTAGAAACACTATACCCTGTACCCTCTAGGTCCTCCTGGCCAGGATGCACCCCCAGGGGGCCAGAGCTGGGCCTGAGGTAGGTCCCTCCACGTCAGCCGGCCGCCATTGGACGAGTTTGAAGCATATTTTACGTGGGGTGCCTGCTCTGACCAGCCCGTAACCATTAACTCGCTGGAAGAGCAGCAGGCAAGGCTAGGTGGAGGGACATGGGGTGTCACAGGGAGTAAATATAAACACGTCCGTTCGGAGCGAGCGCAACCCGAGAAGAGGCAGAATCAAGGTAAAGAATGTGCTAGAATGCACGCGCATGGTAAGCCTGCTTGTATAACGGTGCGCTATGAATTCGTAGATCCTTTTACTATCTCAGATTTTACCTTTTCTATGTGGTATCCGTTTTGATGACGTTCCCTAGGAACTATGTATGGGTTTCTTTTTATATATTCGGGTTGTGTTAAGCATTCTCCGGGTACCCCATGGGGCCCCGGGGAGCCATAATATATAATTAGGCTCTCACGTCATTGACGGAGAGAACCACTACTAAATACAGTAGTGTTATTTTAACTTCCTCCTATTAACTATAACCTTCATTCTTATGTCATAAAACCTATATGAGGTATATACCTGTACCAGGTAACAGCTCAAATATTTCTTTGTTATATTATATTCTGTAGTATGCAGTCTATTTTGTTAGATAATTTTTTTTAAAACATATTAAATATTGTTTTACAGTAGACCCTTTATCAAATTATTATCATAATTGCATGAACAGGATCTTATTGTTTATACATATTTTATTAGTGAGAGGACCTCTTATTTTTCTTGGAGTCATTACAAAGAGTGTTTTTGTTAAATCAAGGTTCTGTTATATAGTTATTTTAGTCTATCTATCTATCTATTGCCTGACGCCGTGATCCCCGAAGGGGTGGCCACGAACGAACTGCCCCCATGCACCTCTGTCCCCAGTCAGTCGACGCCCCTCCCCCCAACCAGCACCGCCTTCGTTCATATACTTCCTCACTCCATCCTTCCACCTCTCTTTCGGTCTACCTCTCCCTCTCTGTCCCTCCACCTCGCTCTCTTAGTCACTCTCTCGCTTTCCATACGTTCCATATGGCCGAACCATCTCAAGTTGTTCCTTTTCACACTTTCCAGCACATCTACCTCCACACCACACCTCCTTCTTACTTCCTCATTAGTCTGTCTATCCCTCCATGTAACTCCGCACGCACTTCTTAAGTAATTCATTTCCACTGCTCTCACTCTTGGTCTGAGTCTCTCAACCAACGTCCATGCTTCGCTTCCGTAAGTCAGTGTCGGGATTACCACACTGCCATGCAAGGACTTCTTCACTTCCATACTGACTACCCTATTTCTTGTTACTGCTTTCAGCGTTCCTACAATCCTCTTCCCCTGTTGTACCCTCTCCCGCACCTCTTCATCCATAGTCCCATCCCCACTCAACACACCGCCCAGACACCTAAAAGAGTTGACGATCTCCATAGCCTGACCGTTCAGCTTCACCTCACACTCTGTGTCTTCACCCCTTTCGAAGACCATAACCTTGCTCTTCCCCGCATTTACCTTCAAATTCCGTTTTTCGCACTGTTCCAAACTCATTTATCAGACCCTGCAACTCCCATTTATTATCACTCATCAGAACTGTATCATCCGCAAACAGCAGTATAGGTAGCTTCCACTCAATTCCCTCCCTTTTCAGCGATACACCAACATCCACTGCTCTTGATAGTATTTCTTTCATGACTCCATCCATATATACAGTAAACAACCACGGGGACATCACACACACCCCTGTTTCAAACCAACATTCAGGTCAAAGAACTCGCTCTGCTCACTCTCCACACGTACTGCCGCCTTTGCACCCTCATACATGCTCTTCACTGCTTTCAGCAACTTTCCATCTACTCCGTATATTCTAAGTACTTTCCACAAACCTTCTCTATCCACTCTGTCATAGGCCTTCTCCAAGTCCATAAAGGCAACATACACCTTTTGTTTATTTTAGTGTACTGTATTAATGTTGCTGATGTGTCTTAATTTGTACAGCCGGACTCAGTCTCCTTCACTGTTGGGTACACCACGCACCCCCCGCCTGCCATCACTATCGGACTCTGAAGCTGAGCCAGAACCATTGGTCCCAGACCTATGTCTGGACCTGTTATGGACAGACCACTCTACTACCCAAGCCACCTCAGCCTTCTTGACCCAGGACAGTGTAGGTCAGCACTATCTGTGTTTGGTACTCAACCAAGCTGGTATGGTGCGCTGCCTCAGGTACAACCCTTCATCACCTACCTGTCTCACCCCACGCTTTGGTGCCGCCACTAATATTCCTGGACGTGATGCTCGGGGTCTGCCGGGGCTCAACATGATGGTGGTGGTTGAGGGCAGTAGTAGTCTGTCACTATACTCTGGTGTGGTACTGGTCAGTCGGGTCAACCTCTCTGGTCTACCACCCTTCAACTCCACCCTCTTTCAAGACTTTTCAACTCTAAATATCTCCTCCCGTCTGTACAGTCCAGCCACTGTCCCCACCGCCACACCTCTCAGGCGCTCCAGTCTCCGTACCTCCAGCCGACCACCTTCAGCAGCCGAGGCAAAGTTTGATGCTGTTCTCTCACCGGTGGTGGGTGAGAGATCTACACTTGAGAATTCCATGGCTGAAGATACTTCCGGTCTTCCATTGTCCTGGGCTATTGTAGGTCTTCGTGATCCAGCCGGATCCAGGTTGACCCTAGAACATGCCAGTGGGGCTCTGTACAGAATCACTCTCCCTGACCTGTCTTCCTCTCACCCTGTGAGTCAGTGTCTGGCAGCACTGAAAGCTGTACTACCTCAAGATGCAGCATTACATCTTAACAACCGTTGGTATGCCACTAGAAATGCCCCTGGTTCTGGTGACTTCTCTCCCGAAGGTGAATGGACTCTCTTCTCACATACATTATTGGCAGCTGCTGGCTATGATACTGACAAATTGGCTCTCTCAGGCCCCGGAGAAGCCCCCAGTGATTATGCTGGGTGCTCTGGAGCATCAAAGAAATTCCGTGCTGCTGAGAATGGATCTGAGAGTGACTGGGAATATCTGTTATCTTCCCCCCTACATGCTGCAGTTGGAGATGATCTAAGTCAGATGTTGGGAATAAAGAAAGTAGGTATAGTACCCCAGCCTCAGACAGAAACACATGGCACCATGGACACTGCAGCCACACTTTTCCCTTACCTTCCCAACCTCCTATTAGCACTCCACCTCGTCTATGAAGACTTCAAACTTAATCTTCTGCACTGGGACTTCTGCCTTCTCCTAGTACCCTGCCTGCACCAACTGGCTGCTGACCTCAGACTACCTCACTACCTCCATCTATACTGGCGAGACTTTCCTGCGGTTTGTTCCACTCATAGCCCACCACTTCAGCTATCTCGGGAAGATTCTGGTAAGCTGACATGCTCTTCTTTTCTCCCTGAGCATCCTCCCTGCATCATGGGCCACTTGTATGCTATTATGGGTGGCCACGACCCCGGTCCTTTCCCTTGCCTGTCGGAGGTCTGTACTACCACCCGTAACATTGTGCTTCTGTACCGCCTCGCCTCCTTGCCTTCCATCCACCATCTAACACCAGACCGTTTCTTGAAGATCATTGGTGGGGATGAGCAACAGTCTCTTGAGTTACCTTGGGGGTTACAGGATGAAGGAGACAAAAATATGTGCGGAGGTGGACAAGAGAGAGTTGTATTACTGATGTCTCGCCTAGGACTGACTGTTAGGGATGTACAGCTGCTGGCCCCAGGTGTGGCTCTTCCCCTCATGAACGCCCAACACATGTGTCGTACCTGGCCGCCCCAAGATTGGTCACCGGCAGCTTACCACCTAGTGCAGCGACCTGACCTGGTGGCTCATAGAGAGGAAGCTGCTCTCACTCTCACAAATTCAACACAAAATTCTTTCAGCGTCAGGGTTCCTACACAGGCTGAGGATGAAGCCACTATTCATGTAAAGACAAAAGGGGTTGAAACAGGAGCTAGCTCAGGAGCTACTGCCAGTACAGGTACTGCAACTAGTAGTGCTAGTACTGGTAGTAATGGTGGTGGTGGTAGTGGTACTAGTGGAAGTAGTGGTGGTGGTGTGGGTGTACAAGAGGAGGATGGTATGGAGACATTAGATATGGCCTTATTGGGTCTGCGGTGGCCTGAGGACCAACGTGTGGTAGAGGTGCGACGTATGCTGTGCTCTGCCCGCCCTGCAATCATCAATGTAGAGCACCGACCAGAAGTTTCAGAACACGACTTCCTAGAAGAACAAGAACGTCACTTGTACGGTCTGTGTGTGCGTACCATGGCACTGCCTGTGGGGCGTGGCATGTTAACACTGTGCACTGCTGCTCCATTGCTCACTGAACCCCTGTCTGTCCCTCGTCTCAACCTTACCGGCCGTGCTCCACCTCGTGGCACCACTGTGGACCTCTCCAATATTGAGGTCCCACCCAACATGGACATGTGGCCCCACTTTCATAATGGAGTTGCGGCGGGTTTGAAGGTGGCACCCGACCGGGGTCGTGTTGACTCCACCTGGATTGTTTACAATAAACCCCGTGGCAGTCTGGACAGTCCCACCGAGCATGCTGGCTTTCTCATGGCTCTTGGTCTTAATGGTCACCTGAAAGGACTATCAACTGTGAGTGTACATGACTACTTGGCACGAGGCCATGAGATGACCTGTGTAGGGTTGCTACTGGGGTTGGCGGCAGGGTGGCGAGGTACTATGGACCTACAGACAACCAAGCTGCTCAGTGTTCACCTGGAGTGTTTGTTACCACCTACCTCCACAGAACTGGACGTCCCACATACGGTCCAGGTGGCGGCCATCTTGTCCCTGGGTCTCCTTTACCAAGACACTGCACACCGCCACATGGCAGAGATCCTCCTACATGAGATAGGTCGTCCCCCCGGCCCAGAAATGGAGAACTCCAGTGATCGAGAGTCTTACTCCCTAGCGGCTGGGCTGGCACTGGGTCTGGTCATGTTTGGCAGGGGTGGTGATGCGGCTGGCCTAGCTGACCTACAGGTGGCCAGTGAGCTACATCATTATATCCAGGGAGGCCGCAAGAAACCTTTACCACCAGCACACAGGGACAAGTACAAGTCTCCCAGCTACCAAATTAAGGTACAGTACGTTGTTATCACTAACTAGGAAATACTCTAAATTATGTCAATACCAGTACTGTACTGAGTAGGCTATTTGCAGGTTTATAAGATAAAAATACCAGTAATTCTTTCTTGCTTGACTGAATTTTTTTATATTCAGATTTTATTTTTTATTTATTGTTTCACAATATAATTCAAATATCATTGCCTAAAATTTTGCATTTTATGAAGAAAGTTTCTCAACTTTTCAGTGTAAAAGTAGCAATACTTGGAATTATTTTGTAATATCTAACACTATTCATCTGAATATGAGGTTAATTTTGTCCAAAATATTATATGACAGGAGGGTGAGAATGTGAACATTGATGTGACAGCCCCGGGAGCCACCCTGGCACTGGGTATGATATACTTCCGTACCAACAACATTGCCGTCGCTGAGTGGATGACACCGCCTGCCACACCTTACCTTCTAGACCAGGTTAGACAATTACATCGCAGCATTATTAAGCACCATATACAGTAGAACCCCTCCCATCTGGTGCTCTCAGATCCGGAAACCCAAGAGATCCAAACAGGCATTTCAATCCAGACTCATGTTTCAGCCAACCAGACTTGTCTGGATGGCTTGGGAAAAATATAAGTCAATCCGGAAATGAACGAGACAAATACAATTTCCACATATATTATTTACATCCAGTGTTAGATATCCAGACTTGAAAGTCAGCCATCTGGATTTGTCTGGATGGCTGAAACCTAAGTCTGGTTGTTTAAGTTAGATATCTGGACTCATGAATGAAGATTTCGAGAGACAGAAACGAGTGAGGTACGTGGAGAGTAAGAGGGTGGTGAAGAGAGTAGTGAAGGAAAGTAAGAGAAGAGTAGATGAGGAATTTGGAAGGAATCTGAGTGTAAAATGGAGGGAGAGTAAGAAACTGTTCTGGAAAGAAGTCAAGAAAGTTAGGGAAGGTAGCAAGGGAAACAGTAAGGGTGTGAAAGATAAGAATGCGAGAATGCTAGCCGAGAGGCAAGAGAGAGTCGAAAGATGGAGGGAGTACTTCAATGAGTTGCTAAATGTAAGGAATGAAGAGCCAGCAAACATAGCTGGATAAGGTATGGGAGGGAGAAGAAGAGAAGTAGTGGAGGAGGAGGTGGGGATCAGGAGGTCAGAAGTGTGGGAAGCCATCAAAAGAGTGAAGTTGGGGAAAGCACCAGGAACAGATGGAGTGTGTGGGGAAATGTTGAGGTATGGTGGTGAGATAGTGATCGAATGGGTATGGAAAATGTGCAAACTAGCATGGGAGAAGGGGAGTGCACCCGATGAATGGAAGACTGGCATAATAGTCCCCCTATATAAGGGCAAAGGGGAAAGAGGAGTGTGTGGTAACCACCGAGGAATATGTCTTCTAAGCATAGTAGGGAAGGTATACAGTAGGGTAGTGATTGAGAGAGTGAGAGTGAGAACGGAGAAATGGTTAGGCGACGAGCAGGGAGGTTTTAGGAAGGGAAGAGGATGTGTAGATCAGATTTTTACCCTGAATTGTGTTGTGGAGAAATATCTGGAGAAGAAACAAAAGGTGTATGTTGCCTTTATGGACTTGGAGAAGGCCTATGACAGAGTGGATAGAGAAGATTTGTGGAAAGTACTTAGAATATACGGAGTAGATGGCAAGTTGCTGAAAGCAGTGATGAGCATGTATGAGGGTGCAAAGGCGGCAGTACGTGTGGAGAGTGAGCAGAGCGAGTTCTTTGACCTGAATGTTGGTTTGAAACAGGGGTGTGTGATGTCCCCGTGGTTGTTTACTGTATATATGGATGGAGTCATGAAAGAAATACTATCAAGAGCAGTGGATGTTGGTGTATCGCTGAAAAGGGAGGGAATTGAGTGGAAGCTACCTATACTGCTGTTTGCGGATGATACAGTTCTGATGAGTGATAATGAATGGGAGTTGCAGGGTCTGGTAAATGAGTTTGGAACAGTGTGCGACAAACGGAATTTGAAGGTAAATGCGGGGAAGAGCAAGGTTATGGTCTTCGAAAGGGGTGAAGTCACAGAGTGTGAGGTGAAGCTGAACGGTCAGGCTATGGAGATCGTCAACTCTTTTAAGTTTCTGGGCAGTGGTTGAGTAAAGATGGGACTATAGATGAAGAAGTGCGGGAGAGGGTACAACAGGGGAAGAGGGTTGTAGGAACGCTGAAAGCAGTAACAAGAAATAGGGTGGTCAGTATGGAAGTGAAGAAGTCCTTGCATGACAGTGTGGTAATCCCGACACTGACTTACGGAAGCGAAGCATGGACGTTGGTTGAGAGACTCAGACCAAGAGTGAGAGCAGTGGAAATGAATTATTTAAGAAGTGCATGCGGAGTTACATGGAGGGATAGACAGACTAATGAGGAAGTAAGAAGGAGGTGTGGTGTGGAGGTAGATGTGCTGGAAAGTGTGAAAAGGAACAACTTGAGATGGTTCGGCCATATGGAACGTATGGAAAGCGAGAGAATGACTAAGAGGGTGTATGAGAGCGAGGTGGAGGGACAGAGAGGGAGAGGTAGACCGATAGAGAGGTGGAAGGATGGAGTGAGGAAGTATATGAACGAAGGTGGTGCTGGTTGGGGGGAGGGGCGTCGACTGACTGGGAACAGAGGTGCATGGGGGCGGTTCGTTCGTGGCCACCCCGTCGGGGATCACGGCGTCAGGCAATAGATAGATAGATAGACTCATGTTTCAGCCATCCGTATTTGTCTGGATGGCTGAAACCTAAGTCTGGTTGTTTAAGTTAGATATCTGGACTCATGTTTCAGCCATCCAGATTTGTCTGGATGGCTGAATATATGTCCGGACTTTCGGCAGATCCGGACGTTTGGCAGATTCAGACAGGGTTCTCCCCCAATTAGTCTGGATGGGTGTGGTTTTACTGTAGTAGGCTCTGGTTACATTTGTCTTGTTTATTTACTTATGTTTGTATGTATATACAGTACTCCGGCATATACCTCATAGCTAGGGGTGGCCGACTCGAGACAGAGCCCGAACAGGGACAACACATAGCAAAATAAAAACATTCACACACATCTAGGTCACCCAAGAGAAGACCCAGAGACTGTCCCATTTGAGGTCTCCAGCAAAATATTCCCAGGTTCCAGACCTCCCGGAGAGGTTCCGGTCTCAGCAGGCAGATACGCAGCGAAGCTCACCACCACAATGCCCGCCTACCTCAAATCCAGTCATGACCCTTCATATACAGTAAGATCTTGAATTCCGCGGTTAATTGGTACCGTAGGGTTGCCTCGGGATCGAAAAATCAAGGGATATAAATAATTGAACAAATGGGGAAAATGCTATTGGTGTCCGGGAGTTTTGATTTTTACCAACGAACTTATTACCGAAGGCTGTTTGAATCAATATTGGGTTTTTTATGATTCTTTAACTCTTAATCTACAACTACATCTACTATGTAACATGCAACTGGCCAATAAAACACATAGTGCATCTTTACTTGGACCAAAACAAGCCCAGACTAGTGATTCACATACACAAGTTTTGTGTTGTTTTTTGTGTTTCTAAACCAGCCGCAAGACAGACTTTTATAACATTTCCACGGTTAACAGTTATTGAAGCTTTGTTTGGCTTTTACTTGTATTATTATAATATAGAATATCCTCATAAACATATTAATTTAAATGAAAACATGTTATTTTATTACGTAAATGAAAGGAGCAAAGATGACTCAGGTTTAGACTCCTGCTTGTAATATACATAAACAAAAGCAGCGAAGATAACTCAGGTTTAGGCTCCTGCTTGTAACCGATCGATATTACCGGTACAATAGTATACTGGTAAACAAATCACATTAGATATGAGCACAAATTGGTTTGGTCAAGATTTTTGGTTTAATGCAGGTGGATTCACCCATAATGTAAAGATTTCACCTATCCACATTTGCGGGTTAGCAGAATCTGGCTGCTGGACATGAATTGGTATGTATTTGTAGGTGCCGCCGTAACCAAAATCGTGGGACAAAAAGGCGCAGGATTCAAGATCTTACTGTATACACCGGCTCCCCAAGACAGGCGCCTGACAGACTATTATCTAGTCTAACTGGCGCCTGAACTCCTCTCCCAATGACAGCATTATCACTTGTCTATTCACAAGCATTCTCCATTCATTCCTATTCATTACCACTTCTCTTGCCTCTTCTTCAGTCATCTCTCTACCTTCCAACGCTTGTACTGTACTACATCATCTCTCCATCTCATCCGAGGTCTTCCTCTCCCTCCCCTGGTTTCTGACTCGTATACAGTACTCTCTTTGTAAGCCTTTCATATCCCATTCGTTCAACATGTTCATACCAGCATAGCACCCTTCTGTCCACTCTGGCCGATAAGGGTTCCTGCTGTCCCACTCTCCTACATACCGGTACCTCTTCATTTCTCAACCTGTTTCTACGTGTCACTCCACACATACTCCTCAAGCAGCTCCTCTCCATCACATTTATTACTTAAAGCAAATTTTGATACGACACCCAGGAGAAAAAAAATGCTGATCGCTGTTTGTTTCTGTATCTATCTACAGTATATCCATTTAACTGCACGGTCTAGCAATCTGTGGTAACTATTCACCGAAGTCCCTGATCATCAGGGCACCCACCCTAGCCCAGCTCTTGAGCAGGGAGTGCATGGTGGTAAAAACTCCATCATTTAGCCATCCACATCTCTCCCTCCACCCAATACATACACAATTACACATGCATACAACAGTACAACAAAGACTTGCCACAACACAGCCCCATCATGTCACCACAGTGGCCGATGTTGGTATAGTGCTAACAGTGTCTCAGCAAGACTCAACAAAGTCCCACTGAAGCACTTGCACTTGGCGAATCAGCACCAGACCAGCCCCACCGTGCTACAACAAGGCAGCGACAAGAAATCGCAGTAACTGCTACACACATACTGTACATACATATATATTCATATTTGTTTTCACAAACTCACCAATTAATTTACAAATAAACCTAACTAGTTAAATCAATGAAAGTAATGAATACATATGGTACTCCAAGGACTCGAACCTAGGATACTCTCACAGAAATTCCGCACACTAAGCACTTGGCTATCAAGACAGTTAAAAGGTTTATGCACAAGGCTACGATATATTATGCATTCTCGAATACTGCATATTAATCTAAGCAAGTACACTCGGTCAAAAAAGTATCTGCACCCCCTTCGCTAATCATCTGGTGTGTACAGCTTGATAGGTTTGGCACCTCTGCCTTCAACTATATCCATGTGTCAGAGACGATCGTCTCTGACACATGGATATAGTTGCAGGCAGAGGTGCCAACCCTACCGAACTGTACACACCAGATGATCAGCATAGGGGTGCAGATACTTTTTTTACCGAGCATGCATACATCCAACTGCTCTATGATAAACCAAATGTTTAGATGAATGGAAGGGGTAATTAATGGGGCACTTAACCACAAGGGAAGGCCTCGCTATAAATTACTCCTGAACCTGGATAAATTCATATTTGTTTTCACAAACTCACCAATTAATTTACAAATAAACCTAACTAGTGAAAACAATGAAAGTAATGAATACATGTGGTACTCCAAGGACTCGAACCGTGGAGGGACAAGCAAGGCATCCGATGCCCAGGAGGCGTTTGATCCCCAGAAGGCGTTCGATCCCCACACTTAATTCACACCAAATATCACTGAAAATACATCCTAACTAGCGTAATAACATTCCTAACGCATATCTAAACCACCCAAATATAATTTGTAATTCACTAGCGAGCTTTATTTGGCAAGAGAAGAATGACAAGAGGATGTAAACAAAGAGGACACAAACACATGTGACCCCATCGAACGCCTTCCAATGAAAGCAAAAGCAAGGCATTGGTGATACAATGCCCCAGGTTGAGAACAGACGCATGGGAAGCGCACGTTAACTCATCAGCTTAACTAACATATTTAAAGGAAATATTTTCCCTTTTTTATTATTTATGTTATTTTAATTTTATCTTTATCGCTTCATAGTGGCATCCGTTCAAACGACGTACCATAGGTATTTTGACAGTGTCTCCTATGAATGGTTCTATTTTTCTTGGAAGGCGTATGAGGTCTTCCAGCTTAGCCATTGGGCTAAAATATGCCATATGTATAAGATTACTGGCACTACGTCATTTGACGTAGGAGCCACTAATAAATAGAAAGATGGAGATTGATAATAATGAACAGTAAGAATCTTTATATTATATTTTTCTTTATCATTAATCTCTAATCTTTTGAGTTTACATTTTTTTCCCATTACTCTCCATCTTTATATCTTGTATATATTCAGGCACATAGCTATGAGGAATGTGCCTTAGAATATATACGATAGAAGGATGGAGATTGATGGTATAAAACTGTAAACTTGAAAGGTTAGAGTTTAATAACAAAAGAAAAATATAATAGAAAGATTGGAAATTGATATTGAATTAAAATGTAAAACTTGCAAACTAATAACAGTTTATGTACATTTTAATTCTCCAGGTGTAACCTGCTAAATTATAATATAGACCAGTTAGTCTGTACAGTAACCGCTCACAATAACAGACCCAACAATAATGGATAAAGACAGTACAGGTACTCAACCATGAAATCAGCTTCCTTAAAACTGTAATTACCTTTAAAAATCGGCTATTTTTGTGCCAAGAATGTATTATTTAACTATATTAACACCTTACGAGCGGCCTATGCGGTTTATTTATGTGTACCGCACAGCGGGGTGTTTTTAGCCAAAATAGGGCTGTTTACGTGATCATTTTCATGCCTAAATAAGACCCAGAACGTAAAACAAGAACCTATCCCTGAAAGGGCATAAACAGAGCTTTCGAATGACACCATAACGATCCTTGTATGATGGATAGTTTTCTTGAAATAACCGTGCAACGCGAGTGCAAAAAGCAGGTAATTCGGTACTTTCAGTACATAATTGAGTATGTAGCGAGTGAGAGAGGGAGGAGGGAGCTGAGATTTGTGTCAGTAGGTTCGCCGCGGTGGTCTGGAGCAGTCATACGCTCGCTAGTCTCCTGCCACCACTTGTCTCTCTCTCTCAGCCACATTACGTGCTGAAATTGCCACTCGAGTTATGTCGAGCGCCGCCACATAGTCCAGCTTTATTTAACTCGACTTATGTTGCTCGCCGCTAAATAAGGGTTAATAAAGACCAGTTTGTTAATACTGTAATTATGTTTGCAGGTGCGTCCCGACTTCCTACTGCTGCGAACTGTTGCCCTGGGCCTGATCACATGGGACTGTGTCGTGCCGACCTCTGAGTGGGTTGAAGCTCATGTGCCAATGTCTGTCCTCAGTCATGTTCACCGCGGAGGCAACCAGTCCACCCCCGGCATTGACTACGAGTCAATGCATCAGGTACGTCATGATTTTGTGTCCTAGTATGTACTGTACAATAAAAATCAAAAGTTCACCAGAAACCTAGATGATAATGTGTGTGAAATTTAGGGAGAGGGGCTCTAACTCAAAATTTCTACAACATGAAACAAAAAGTCCTAGTCACATCATCACATGCTATTAGAAACATATAAAACTGTCAAGGAAAATGTTTATACAGTAGCTTAAAATTATACAGTTTATGAGTAAGATATTTGGCCAACTATGGATTTTGACTGCTCCTACTAAGGGATTTTTAAAAGTTTCAAAACCACCAGATGACAACCCCCCTTGTTATTTTCAGGCTGATATGTACAGATATGTTCTTAGTTTTTGGCATTGTGAACCACAAGTCCAAATTTCATTCTATTTATGGTGGATAGCATATGTATGTATGAGGATGACATGCCCACCCTTAAACCTCATCTTCATCTATTGGTATCTGTGGATTAGCTCCCATCAAGTATATTTACAGACAAGGTTGAAGGGTGGGGATGTCGTCATTTAGTAAAATTTACCAGAACGTCCCCGACTTCCCAAACTGACTAATTCCTTGAACGTGACGATAGTGTGTTGTTATGTGTGCGATTAGTTTGCTTGGGAACCAGATTAACTTGCTCATGTAGTGATGTACACCCTATGTGGTGGATTGTGTTCTTTTATTTATAGATTATTATTTTACTTATGCGTTGTTTCCACAGCGATTTTGATTAGTTGTTTTGTCTGTTTACTGTGTTCGTATAAGTTTTGGTTTGTTTATTTTGCAAGTTTTACATTATAATCCCCATACATACAGTACCAGTAGCCTATATAAACAAATAAACCCATACCTGTTAGTATAATAAGATTATGGCTGTAATTTGAGATGGTTTAGGATTTGAATTTTAAAGTACACTATGATCTAGTATTATTTTAAGAAATAATTATTCCACTTGAATGCTATCAGTAATTTTGATCTGGCTAAATTTGGCTTGCTTTACATGTTATATATTTGTAATGCAATGTCAGGTGTGTGATGGTGTCTACAAATGTAATAATAAACGTGTATATATACTGTAGATGATAAAGTGAATATTATGAGTGGTTTATATATTACTGGTGCAATAGTAAGACCATGTATTATTACAGGCGTACTACAATATATTGGCTGGAGGTTGTTTGGTACTGGGCCTCAAGTTTGCTGGGTCTGGCAACAGTCAGGCCTTTGATATTCTCTGGAAGTATACCACCATGTTCACTAACTTCACTAAAAGGTAATATTTCTCTCACTTTGCTATATGTGTGTGTGGATAACAACTTTATTGTTTATTTCTTCCATTCTCTCCTTTCATTGGCTCAATTCACAGCAGCCACATGTCCAACATCATTTGTCCGATTTATCTGATTGATGACTAAATATGGGCCATAGTAGACAAAAAAAACTTTGCCAGTGCCCATCAGTGTCATTTAAAATCCTTACTGTTCCTTGCTATTGATCTTGAATGGTATCATTGAGCAAATAATAGCTTTTGAATAAACAAGCATCTGTGCCTCTGCCAACAGACATTTAATAATTCAGAAAGATATTGTACTTTATTAAACAATGAAGAAACAGTAGAACAGCAGGGGTTCTGTAAATCTAAATAGTAAACTATGGTGATATGTCAATGTTATTGTAAGTACCGGTATATGTATGTATGTACTGTATATGTATGTTGTTGTGTAGGAGTGTGGCGGAGCTGGCAGGTCGGTCAACACTGGAGACATGCCTGAACACCTCCCTGTTGGCTCTATCTCTGGTGATGGCTGGCACCGGGGACTTGGATGTACTCAGGATCATCAGGCACCTTAGGCTCAGGGTTGGATCATCTTACTCCACTGTTGGGTAAGTCACTTCACATCATTTTTATTTACATTAACACTAGACCATTCCATGTTTAGGGGTTATTGTTTTTGTTTAATTATTATACTGTACTTGATTGTTTTGAAGGATTTTTCCATGTTCAATCAATATATTTTTAGTTACCCCCAAAACTAAAGCAAATGCCTCCCTAGACCCCCTTCAAACTTACAAAAAATAAAAGAAGGGCCAGATCCCCTTTCAAACTAAATTTATATATATATTTTTGTTTTTTGGTAAAAAAATGTTGCATCCGAAGGGTGGTTTGTTTATTGATGTACTATTACTTAAAGGTATGGGTCGCACTTAGTGATCCACATGGCCCTGGGTTTCCTGTTCCTGGGTGGTGGTCGCTTCACCTTGGGTACATCCAACATGTCTGTGGCAGCACTACTCATCGCTTGCTTCCCCAAGTTCCCCACGCACTCCAACGATAACCGCTACCACCTCCAGGTCTGTATATACCATAATACTGTACATTACATACACACCCATTTGAATCAGTCTCAAAACCATATAAGACAATACTGTATAATGATCTACTAAATTTTAGTCAGTGTCAAACATATACAAGATAATACACAGTAATGAGCTTCTATCTAGTTCTGTATTGCCAGATGTAATCCACGAGAGGGGGTGGCCGCGAGTGAATCGCCTTAATGTGCTTCCAAACGTTTTATCATTAACTCCCGTCCACTCACCAACTCTCTGCAATCCCTCTCTCTTAGCCGCAATGTTGCATCTCTCGCTATTCTATCGCTACTACAATAATCAGTGTTCCTCAGAGCTCTCCCAGTGTATACCACCTCCTCTACGTAGGGTACATAGTACCCGTCTTGCAACACAATCCCACCCCTACTCTGTTCAACTCTCCAACCCAAGAGTGAAACACTATTCTCAGTCTTTCTTCTATTTAATTGCTCAGCTCTGGAACTCTCCCAGAATCAGTCTTTCCCTTTTCCTATGACTTAAATTACTTCAAACTCTGTGTGTCAAGCATTTTGGCTCGAACGTCCCTTGATTTTGGCCCTGTCACTCTTTCAACTCTGGGGGAGGCACTCGCTACAGGCAGTTCTGCCTTTTGCCTTCCTCACTCACATAGATTTTTTTTTTTTTTTTTTCCACCATCAACAACCTCAGTGGTGTTTTTTTTTCTCAGGTCCTTCTTAGACTTTTCGAGTCTGTTTCACAATGTTGACAAAAGAAGGTACATCAGGGGAAGCTGTTCTGCCTTCAAAATTCTCAAGGCGTTCATTGACCTTTGCTATCTCGGCTGCCACTGCAGCAAGGGCTCCGGTCATCTCATTGATGAGGGTAGTCTTAAGATCAACGAGTCTTTCGATTGATTATGGTGTCCTCGGCAGATGGAAGGCAGTCATCACAGAACCACCTGAACCCTAAAGTATGACTCTTCTTCAAAAGGGTTGGATCACTGAGGTTGCCAGTGGCTCCTGCACACGCAGGATGGAACCATTTCGCGCAATAAGCACATTTAAGGCCCTTCCGAGTGACTTTATTGTCACAACCTGGGCAAGAACTCGTGTGGCTGTTATAGAAAAGTTGCTAGTGTGAAAAAAAAACTTACAGGGTGTCACCATGAGAGAATAAGACAGAATTTGGCCATCGGGTGTACGACAACAGATCACACCCGACCGAATGTGCCAGGTGTGACCCCACTACGGGCGAAGGCTGACTATAGCGTGAATGGGGCCAGATAGGTACCTGTAGTTCCGTTACCAATTCCTATGAGTCAAGCTGAACTACAGCCAATTCAGATGACCTGAACCAGGAACCAGTTGCGTACCACCAAAGATGCTAACGATCGCCTGTATGCCCAGATGTCAAAGAGTTAGTGAGATAAGAAAGAAGATCACCAGTAGAGTGACCCTTAACCCGTGGAGCCCCGGCTAGTTTTGTAATGTTTGTTCACCAGAACCCGGCCGGTTTTCAATTTTTTTTTTTATTCCAGAAACAATAGCGAATGGGTTAGGAATGAAGGAAAAACCACGAAAAACCGCTCAAGAAGCTTAAAGAATGGTCCTACAGAGCCCCCGAAAACTTATTTTACAAGAGTAAAAAATTGAAGGCAATTACCCCAAAAAAACAGGTTATTGTGCGCTCACGCGCACGCACGCGCACGCACGTGGACTTTGAGAGTTTTCAACCATCGGCACGGTTGCGTGGGATACGTCGTACACAGTTCCCATACAAATCTGAGCCCTCTTGAGTGGCTACACCTGAGGTTACAGTCGGCGCAATTAGGGTGACGCGCCAGGCGCGTCTCTGGGGCTGTGCGTTACATACATCGCCGACGCGTCAGACGCGTCGCTGGGGCTGTACGGGCTAAGGAAGCCATACTGGCGGTCTGAGATTAGGTTGTGGGAAGATAAAAGGTTAAGACATTTTGAGGTAAGAATAGTTTCAAAAACTTTAGAGATACAAGAAATCAGAGCAATTGGACAGCGGTCACCCTTCTTTGGGACAGGTTGAATGAGAGCGAACTTCCAGCAAGAAGGGAAGACGTTAGAGGAGAGACAGAGACAGAAGAGTTGCCTACGCAGGGAGTCGGCACGGAAGCACAGTTTTTCAGTACAACAGGAGGTACACCATCCGGTCTGTACGCCTTCTTACAGTTTTCACGGTGTTTTGTGCCGGCCATGGTCGACTTGTAGAATAAGTTGCCAAATGAGCTAGTCAATTCAGCTCATATCTCAATTTATATGTCTAGAGTTAATGCTTTTTTACAGCACTAATTCTAATTTTTAAACTTATTTTATTCTATTTTATTGTATTATATTTATACTTGATATCCTACACTGCATAATATTTTAATGTTCATTTTATCTGTGTTTGATACAGTATATGTACAGTATACAGTATATACAGTACTGTATATACGTTTTTTTTTTTTTTTCCTAAGTTGCCGTAGTCTCTCTCCAGTGCCTCCGGGTGTTTTGTGTGGATTCATCTTGTTGGTGTTTCTGCACCCTGGTTGGAGACTTCGGCATCTCATATAATAATAATAATATTAAGCCCAAAGAGGGTGGAAAGTACATCCTTACAAGATATTATGATGTTAGGTATAAGTAGGAGAGAGAGGGGTGGAGGGAGAGGAGAGGGAGGAATAGCACCAGAATAATCCAAAGTAGAGTTATTAGCGAAAGTGTTAGTTTCTTACAGTTTCTTACAGTAGATCCTCTGGAAAAAGGCAAACTATGCCTGTGTATCCAGCTCAGTACCAGTACTTGCACTGCTGCGGTCGTCCACGGTGTTGGCGGCGGCGGTAGCAGACGCAACATTTCTACTATTCTGTACTTCTGTCCTATAATCAAACTTCAAATCCTGTCCTCCCCATGCTTTACCAAGACCACCTTCAAACTCCCTTATTGATTCGGAACCGACCACACACTGGGGCAGCGCGCTCCACTCACCCACCACTCTATCACAAAATGAGTTCCTTGCCTTCTCAAGCCTATTTCTCTCTTTGTAAACTCTCTTAGAGCGTCCTCTCGCTCTTGCTCCCTCCCGCATCAAGAAGACACCTTCACACACATCCCCATCGCACTTTCCTGACACTATCCCAAAAGTCTCTATCATATCCCCCCCCCCCCCCCCCCCCTCTCCCACATGCCAGTGTCGGAAGCCCCAGCGTCCCCAACCTCTGCTCACAGCCCGCGCTCCTCAACGCCGGCACCAGCCCGCCAGCTCTCCCCTGCACCCTCTCCGCTGCTTCCATATCCTCTACCATACATGGAGCCCACACCTGGTTCGCACATTCCAGGTGCGGCCCAACCAGCGCTGCATAGAGACTCCTGAAGACTTCCTCGTCAAGTGACACAAATGTCCTTATCAGCCCCACAATTCTATTGGCCTTGCCCATCCTTTCCGCTAAATGTTCTGAGAAATTTAACTTATTGTCCATCACTACTCCCATATCCCCTTCTGCATTCACCTCCTCCATCGCTTCACACATACTGTATCCCACCTCGTCTATCTTGCTGGTCCCAATCCGCATGCACTTGCATTCTTTTGGATGAAAAGGCATTAACCAATGCTCAGACCATCCCTTCATGCCCCCCACATCTCCCTGAAGCAAACCCACATCTTCCCCACTCCCCACCCTTCTACACAGCCCAGCATCATCCGCATACAGGTACACCTCACTTCCATTAGTCACAACTTCAGGCAAGTCGCTGACAAATATAACGAACAGCAGTGGTCCCAACACAGATCCCTGAGGCACCCCACTTGCAACCTCCCTCCACCCCGAGCCCATTCCACCCACCAGCACCCTCCGTCTCCGATCCTTCAGGAAGGCCTCCATCCACTCCACACACCTCTCCCCCATATTATAGCTTCGAACTTTCTCTATTAACCCTTTATGTGGGACCCCATCAAAGGCCTTCATAAAATCGCAATATACCACGTCTACCACATCACCATCTTCTAGAACTTGCATCTAATCATCCACCACCTCAATTAGCTGCAGTACCGTCGACCTCCCCGGCAAGAATTCGAACCGTCTCCCACTGAAAAGTTGGTCCGACCTCATATGATCCATTATTCCTTCTCCAATTACCGCTTCCACCAGCCCACACACAACACTCGTCAAACTTACTGGTCTATAATTCCCTGGGTCATTTCTCTTTCCCTTCTTAAATATAGCTGTTATGTTCGCCTCTCTCCAGTCCATCGGGATTTGTCCTGTATTAAACGATACCTCAAATAACACCTTCAATGGCTCTACTAACATCTCCCCTCCTTCTTTTATGATTCTTGGGTGTATCCCATCCGGTCCCGGTGACTTACTTCTGTTCATTTTTTCTATAGCCCTTCTTATTCTAGCATGGGAAAACTCTGTTCTAGTGCCGGTGCCTGTTTGATGAGAACAGCAGGCACCGCATCCTCCGACTCCACTGCTAGCACCCCCCCAAAGCATTTCCCCAGCACCTCTGCCCTCTCCCTATCAGTCTCCGCTCCACTCCCATCATTCAACCCCCCCACCAGCTCCGGGATCCCCACTCTTCTTGTCAACTTTTCCTGAATGTACTTCCAGAACATTTTTGGATTATCCTTCACATTTCCAGCCATCTCTCTCTCCCTCTCCTTCACCCCCCTCCCTGTTTCCCACCTTATTTCATTGTTCATTTGTCTGCGCTCCAGATCCACCTCCTCAGCCTCTATACTAGACCCCCTGTTCTTTTTTAACAATTTTAATCTTTCCCACAATCGTTTCTTTCTTCTAATCAATATCCAAAGCTTTCTTTTCATTGGCAATTCTGGGTTAGTTCTTTTCCTCAATTTTGTTTTATCCTTATATTCCCTTACTGGTACACTTTTGGATACAGCATTCTCCAGTTTGACTCTAATTTTCCTCCACATTCCTTCAGCGTCTTCACCGTTCAAGTATTCCCCCCAGTCAATGTCCAAACACCGTCTCAGCAGCTCATAATCTGCTCTATCATACATGTATATTTTTCTATTGCTTCTATTATCCCTCTCTGATTTAATGTTACAACTAAAGCTTATACAGGCATGGTCACTACGACCTATAGGGCTATCCACATTAACATGTTCCACTATATCCTCTTCATTGCTAAAAATCAAATCAAGTACACTCCCCTGCGTCCCATCTCTATATCTTGTCATCTCTACAATATGTTGCGTTAAAAAACAATCCCTCACTTTCTCTATAAACTTATTTTCCAGGCTACCCTGTCCCGCTGGAGTAGTACAATTTGCCCAGTTGATCCTTGGCAAATTGAAATCTCCAATCAAAATTTTATATTTGTTCTCTCTATTATCTATCTCCTCCATTGCTTTCAGTAGGTTATCATCCTCTCCCCTGCTATTATTTGGGCTTCTATATATAGAGGCAATTAGAATTGATCCTCTTACACATTTTACTTCAATACACAAATACTCACAATACTGCTGTCTCATATCCACCTCATTAACCTTGAGCTCTTTTCTTACATAAATAAACAGTCCTCTTCCAACCTCTGCTCTAATAGCATTTCTCTCATATAACTCAAAACCCTCCAAACTATATTCCACCAGTTCCCTTTCAATTCTAGCATTTTTGGTCTTACTTCCTGTAGGGCTATGACATCAGGTTTTTCCTCTTCATCCTGCAACCTACATATCAGTTCTCTTTTCTTGTCCTGGGTAAACACATCCACATTACTAAACATAATCCTTAATCCATCTACCATTCCTTCAGCAATTACACCATCCCGCTCCTCCAGTCCGTACCCTACTCCCCCGTTAGCACTACTGGGTCTGCCTCTTTGTCTCCTGTCTCTCCCTGTAACACCTCCACCCCGTTCTCCTCCTCCGTCACAACTCCCATCACATTCTCTCCCCTCCCTGATCTCCCCCTCCCTTCTACTCTTATAAACCACTTCCTTACTTTTCCGTCCCTCACTCTCCAGTAAAAATTTCTCTTATCCTCCTCATCCAACTTTCCATTATTTTCATCAGCCTTTTCTTGTAATTCCTTAATTTTTGTCCTTTGTTCTATACTCAAATCCTTCTTTAGTCTTATGTGTTTCAGTTTATCATTTGTATTTAGCCTCCAACTAAAATTTGTCACAGTCTCCGCCACTACCCTAGTTTTAAACTGTACCCTTATAGGTCTCATCTCTCCCCTTTTATATCTACCTATCCTACTGACCCCCTCCACCTGCCCTTCCCATCCATATTCGTCCTCATCCACACCTTTCAAGACCTCCTTCACTGTCTCCATATCCCTCACTTGTGAAGAGTTCAGCTTGTTGCGGACAGCAATAGAACAAGCGTGAGTAAACCAAGATTTTTTTGCGTTAGACTGAGAGAAAGAAATGGAATGTATGCTTCCATGCCCAAGAGGATCACCTCGGTAATACGTTCAGCACTCTCCGAGGGTCCCCGGCCACGGAAGCATAAGTAATTCCAGGGGAAATCAAAGAAGCACTGCCGCCCAGTCGGCAGCACCAAAGTGCCGCAAACGCCGTCAGCTGGGAGGATCGGGTGGCCGTACCGGAGACATAGGACAGGTGACAGAGATAAGGTTATGGTCGGAGGAGCCCAAGGGTCAAATAAGTCAAGAATGTTGGGCCGATCTCTGAAGCGATCTGGGATACGGGTGGGTTGCTGGACTAACTGCTCTAGGTAGTTTAGGATAGAAAATATGTAGGCTTGTTCACCAGGTTGGTCAGTGGAAAAAGAGGTAAGCCATTTGCTGTGGTGTACATTGTAATCTCCTGTCTGTTGTTGAATCAAATGATGGAACTGAATTTATAATGTAAAACTTGCAAAATAAACAAACCAAAACTTGGACGAACACAGTAAAAAGACAAAATAACTTATCAAAATCCCTATGTGGAAACAACGCTTAAGCAAAATAATAATTCTTTATAAATAAAAGAACACAATCCACCACATAGGGTGAACATTACTGCAAGGTAATCTATTTCCCAAGCAAACTTGACAAGTATAACTTTACATAGAACTCTTTGACTCGTGTCACCATTTGTTCTCTATAGTTTATGATGTTGCCATTGCTGTCTCTCAGAGAAGTCATTTGTTGTTCGCATAAGACAGGAACTGGATGATGCTTCTGTTGGTGAAGAACTTTCAGTTGTACTCCAACCCCGACACATTCCTAATAATGTCCTCTCATCCTTTCACTCAGTAGAGGTGGACATGATCTCGTCCTACATAAGAAACCTCAATAAAACATTTTGCCCGTTGGATCCCATAAATGTTTCCAAGCTACCAAGAGTCTATGATCACACAGTTGAGTTTATTTCCAAAATAATTAATAAGTGCTTCTCTGAAGGTAGCTTCCCACATTCTGAAAAGCATGCACTTCTCCGATCTACTCTAAAGAAACCTGGACTTGATGTTGAGAACATTGTTGAACTATCGTCCTGTCTCCAACCTGTCCTTCATATCAAAGATATTAGAGCGTGCAATACTTGACCAATTACAACCACTACTTCAGCAGAATGAAACTATCCCAATTTTTCAGTCTGCTTACCGACAGCATCATTCAACTGAAACAGCATTGATTAGAGTACATAATGATCTAGTCGAGAACATTTGCAATGGTGTGGCCTCACTATTGGTCTTGCTTGATCTCTCTGCGGCCTTTGACACAGTGGATCACGAGTTGTTATTGAGTGATCTTTATGATTGTGGTGTGCGTGACTCCGCTCTCTTGCTTCTTGGGTCGTACTTGTCAGGTAGATCCCAGAGTGTGATGGTAAATCAAATGGTCTCGGACTCGACACCCCTGCAGTATGGTGTTCCGCAGGGATCAGTTTTAGGTCCTATCCTATTTATAATTTATATCAGCAGTTTGTCTCTTCTGCTTCGTGCACATAATGTCACCTTTCACTTTTATGCAGATGACACCCAGATTTATGTGAGAATCACAAATATAGTTGATATACGGAGTAAGATGGAATTGTTGATGTCTGATATCAAGAAGTGGATGAGAGCGAGAAAACTTAAACTAAATGATGGTAAAACTGATATTCTCATCATCCGAGGAAATAGAAGAGCTGATGATATAGTAGGTGCCCTCTCCATCAATGTGGGTGGATCTCAGCTGCGACCGGCCAACTCTGTTCGAAATCTGGGTGTATATGTGAACTCCTGATTAGATTTCAAAGAGCATGTAAACCAGATAGTTAAAAGTTGTTACTTGCACATCAGAAATCTCTATTTGGTGAAGCCGTTTATAACCAGACGTTGCCTCCTGACGTTGGTTCACTTATTGGTCTTCTCTCGTGTTGATTATTGCAATGCCCTGTTGGTGGGTCTTCCAAATTATATTTTAAAGAAAGTTCAGTCTGTTCTTAACAGGGCCGCAAGACTCATTTTTGGTGTTCCACCTAGAACTCCTACTACATCTCTTCACATAAAACTGCACTGGCTGCCAGTAAGAGCAAGAATAGAATTTAAGTTGTGTTTGGTGACTTTTAAGGTTCTCAAATTTGGTGAGCCTAGGTACCTTGCGGAGCTGCTCAGGCGCCCACCGGCACACCATGGTGTAGTTGTGCGTCATGACAATGACCCTTTTCGTCTTGATGAACCAAGGGCTTTCCAGCAGTCTTCTTTCTTTGAGAGGTCATTCTCCTACATGGCTCCGAGGTTGTATAACAGGTTGCCGCTGTCCATGAGACAACTGAGTTCTGTTGAATGCTTCAAGAGACAACTTAAGACTTTTCTCTTTAAAATGTAAGACTTGCAAACTAAACAAACCAAAATTGGGACAAGGACAATATAAAGTCAAATTAAATTATCAAAATCGCTATGTGGAAACAACGCTTACTAAAATGAAAATTATTAAATAAAAGAACACAATCCACCACATAGGGTGTACATTACTACATGAGCAAGTTAATCTGTTTCCCAAGCAAACTAATCGCACATATAACAACGCACTATCGTCACGTTAAAGGAAGTAGTCAAGTTTGGGAAGTCCGGGACGTTCTGGCAAATTTTACTAAACTCTGCATGAATAAAGAAACTATATGTTAAATGTCAAAATATTATTTAAAATCAAATTTGCAACATGACAAGACATTAACAATAGTACAAAATACAAATATTGATAAGATATCTATACTATTACAAAATAATATATAAAATACAGTACAGCACTCACTAACGATAGTGCTATCGGGTAGGTACCTGTAAGCATAGCATGCCTCAAGTGACCCCTATCAATAACTACCCTACAAATAACCTACATTTATAGCACAAATAAACTAAGGAAATCGCAAAAGTAAGCAATTGATACTATCGACAATGAATACATATAATATAAAGACAAATAATTGCAAAATATGAAGTAACAACAGATTTAAACAAAGGGTACTCTTTTAACAAGAACAATAAATTTAAAAATCATCAATATTAATATTAATAATAGAAAAAGAAGAAAAAGAAAAGAAAAAGATAAACAATAAATACAGACAAAAAGTAAGCAGAGGTTATACAAGAAACTTCAAGTTAAAAATACTTGATTACAATTATTGATGTCAAATTTTAGAATACAGTCACAATAATTGACCCTAAAAAGATTAAATTTATGGAACAATTTACTTGCCTCAAAACCTCTGTCCACTAAGAGTCTGTATAGTAACCTAGCTCTAGCCCAAAAGTCATCTACTTTAGTGCAGATTTTACAAAATCTTATTAATTGGGAATAAAAACAATTATAAGTTATTTTACTATCGATATTACTACTAGGGAAAGGAAAGTTTATTACGTTAAAATTAAAATCATCAACTTTGTGATATACTTTAAGTATGCACTGTTCATTAACAATCTCTATATTTATATCAAGAAAATTTTCAACTTTATAATTTACGTTACATTGTGTGAGGGGAATAGAATTAGGGTAAATAAGTTTAGCAACTTGATTAAAATTTAACAAATTGCAAACAAGAATATCATCAATATATCTACTATTATTACTTAACAGTTTAGCAAGTGCTAATTTTTCTGGGATTTTATTTTTCTTGCTACTGTCAACTAAGTCTTTTATATATTTAAATTCTAAAGCAAGCAAGAATAAGTGCAATTAAAGGGCTAGCATTTCCACCCATAGGAATTCCTAATATTTGTTTGAAAATGTACGGCCCGAATCTAACATAAGTATTGAAAAGGAGGAATTTAAGGGCATCTTTAAGTTTAGTTCTATCAAAATATACAGAACTAGTGGGAGTAGAGCTAAGTGATGCATTATTAAAATATGTATAAACATTTATGAAATAATTACCATTCCTAACGAACCTGTCAAAGTGCAAATCTATAATAAAGCAAAGCTCTGAATATACTAAATCTAAAGGCAAATTGGTATACAAAGTTGAAAAGTCGAAGCTATGTACCGAGGTAACTTTCTGCATGGTATTTATTTTATTAATAACTTCTAACGAATTGTCAACACTCCAATAATAGTTAATGCCAGTTCTTCTCATGATGGTATTACAATATCTTTTATGAGTACTTTTAATGTATTTTAAGCAATTTACGACTTGTTCTGATAGAGTTTTAGTGGTAGCAAATTTTGCTCCGGCAATAAAGCGATATTTATTAGGTCTTTTATGAAATTTAGGTAACATGTATAATTTTGCAATGCACTTGTTCTTATCAGAAAGTTTAATATCAAATGTTATATTTTTCTTGGTATGTTCATCGATTAAGTTATCAATATTCAGATTATTTTGAATTTCATAAACAGAATTACCGCAAATATTTTTACGTAATATGTTACCCTTAATACCTAATTCTTTTTTCATGTTTTCAAGATAAAAGTTCTTACATGTGAAGCTATAATTATTGCTGGCTTTATCTACTGTAGTGATTACAAAATGTTTATGTAAATTTATTAAATCAGCTTTAAGCTTATAATTATAGTCTATAAAATCTGAAAGATTAAATTCATTTTTAAGCGAGAAAATTTTATTTCTAATTAACTTAATTAATAATTTAGACCATGCTTCTAGTTCTCTCGCATCGCAGCACGCAATTTTTAACAATTTATCTTTTAATTTATTGACTGAAAAAACAATATCTTTTAAAATTATGTCCCATGTTACTTTATTACTCCCTATTCTAAATTTAAACCCTTTACGACATAGCTCCGCTAATTTGTCGTTTGCAAAATGTTTAACTAGTTCTACATCACCCGTTAATATGTGACATATCGGACTATAAATGAACTTTGCTAGTGCATCACGTCTGCTAGCTGGTATATCCATGACTCTTTCACACACGCATTTATTATTATTGAAAATATCATTATCTGAAAGATTTCCTAAAACTTTATTATAATTACAAATAATAGACCCAACAGGTCGTTCATATGAATACACTATTAATGGTTTGAAATCTTTACAACCATCTGGTAACATGGACTTAACTTTCTTTGAATTAATAAGACTGTTAACATTAATTTTGTCTAAAATTTTAGAGGAATAATTTAAAGTGGACATGACTTTATCTTTAATACGGTTATCTTTGGATTTCTTAGAATTAGCTCTAATATATCCCATAAAAGCAAAGACTATATTCTTAAATTTATTTGTGAAATTATGTTTATTGTTTAGAATATTTTCTATAAAAGGAGCAAAACTTTTCTTTTGTAGGCCTTTCAATGAATCTTTTAATTTTTTAATTCCGAAATTTCGATATAATGAATATAAATTATTAACAATAATTTTAATATCAGACCTGTTTTTCTTTTTATTAAATGTATTTAGTCTTCTATTACCGTGTCTACCAGGTCTTCTGTTTAAAACAGGGAAGTTAAAATATGGGTTATTAAAATAGTTTTTTAATAAATCTTTATACAAAATGTTGCCTAAATTTTGTATTTGATTGTTAAGTCCAAATGGATAGATGGTCATTAATTTTCCAATCCAATAATTTTCTCTATCTAAAACATTTTGATTACTTTGAACAATTTCTATAATTTTGCATTTACAATCAAATTTAGTACAATCTATGTTAAAATGCTTATATAGAAGAATCTTGGAGTCGATGCCGTTCTTAATTCCTGATCTATGCCCGTAGGCTCTTTCTCTTAAACATTGCTCCGTCTTTCCAACATATTGTATACCACATTTATCACAGGTTATTAAATAGATAACATTCTTTACTTTACATGGAGATGTTACATTAACAGAAGAATTTAAAAACAAAAATTTTGTATTGGTAATGTAACTTTTAAATTTTTTTTGATGTTCAAAATCAAATTCATTCACACAGAGTTTACATTTACAGTTATCATCGAAAAGACGCCGGTTATTTTCGTTATTATTATTCATTTTTAAGTTTTTATAATTTTGCCGGGTGCGAGGGTACAGAGAATTATTCTGACACATAGTCCGTGGCCGGTCCTGGTTCGTCAACGAATACAAGTAAAGGAAGGGACAGTACATGGGGAACACGTCGTATACTAATGTTGCCACTAGTACAGACCGGCCTCACATCTATATTGTCCCTGAACCTATATAAATTAAAATGTAAAACTTGCAAACTAAACAAACCAAAATTGGGACAAGGACAATATAAAGTCAAATTAAATTATCAAAATCGCTATGTGGAAACAACGCTTACTAAAATGAAAATTATTAAATAAAAGAACACAATCCACCACATAGGGTGTACATTACTACATGAGCAAGTTAATCTGTTTCCCAAGCAAACTAATCGCACATATAACAACACACTATCGTCACGTTAAAGGAAGTAGTCAAGTTTGGGAAGTTTTTGAGAGAAGCTATGATCTTGAGAGAGGTGTCATGACAGATGGCTATAGAGTTTAGGCTGTTTTGCCACTGCTAGTGATTGTTAAATGTGTGTTGTATATAGGCCTTCTTTTGATGCATTGATTTTGTTCTTTTTTCTTTCTCTTTCCGAGCGCTAGTGAATTCTTCGGAAAAATTGGCGCTTATGAGAAATAAGTAACATGCTTATTATTATTATTATTAAGGCTAATTTACGTTCTGCTAGTTTGAGACTCTTATCTTTCTTAATAGTTTCTTCAACTAAGTCCAAGTTTCTTTTTCTCTCTTCTTCTCGTCGTCTTTTGTTGATTAGGTTGTTTAGTTCTGCTCTTTCTATTTCATCTCTTTGTTTTAATTTGCATTGTTTTTCTTCTTTATATAAGAATTACAGTAGTTTGCAAGTAGGCCTAATTGCTTTCTTTATTGGTGCTTGTGCTCCCTATCTTTTCTGCTGTGTCTCTAATTTCTAATGTTAGGTTTTCGTTTACTTTGTTGATGTCATTTTCATTGCTGTCGAGAGCTTGGAATCAATTTTAAAGTTCTAGCTGAAACTCCATCTTATTCTCTTCAACTTTCTCAAGGCATATTCTCTTTCTGAGAACTAGTTTGTTTCTTATGGCTTTAAAATTGAACTTTGGTGTGCAGCCTACCATTCTATGTTTACCTTATTAATTAAAATGTAAAACTTGCAAACTAAACAAACCAAAATTGGGACAAGGACAATATAAAGTCAAATTAAATTATCAAAATCGCTATGTGGAAACAACGTTTACTAAAATGAAAATTATTAAATAAAAGAACACAATCCACCACATAGGGTGTACATTACTACATGAGCAAGTTAATCTGTTTCCCAAGCAAACTAATCGCACATATAACAACGCACTATCGTCACGTTAAAGGAAGTAGTCAAGTTTGGGAAGTCCGGGACGTTCTGGCAAATTTTACTAAACTCTGCATGAATAAAGAAACTATATGTTAAATGTCAAAATATTATTTAAAATCAAATTTGCAACATGACAAGACATTAAAATAGTACAAAATACAAATATTGATAAGATATCTATACTATTACAAAATAATATATAAAATACAGTACAGCACTCACTAACGATAGTGCTATCGGGTAGGTACCTGTAAGCATAGCATGCCTCAAACAGTGATATTGTTAACACTTGTTTTTGTCTCCTATGATAAAGTCTATCTCATTCTTTTTTGTTCTGTTTGGACTTCTCCAGGTCCACTTGTGACCTTTTATTTTTTTAAAGAAAGTGTTAATTATTCTAAAATTATATTTTTCTGCAAAGCTAACTAAGATTTCTCCCCTATCATTCTGTTCGCCTACTCCAAACTTTTTCCAGTACATAGTAAAGAGACTAAAACCACACTCTGTGAATGATGCGGTCTTTAAACTTGTATGTATGTACAGTATATGTATAACTAATTGTTTGTTGGTATGTTATATGTTTTACTGCATAGGAATTGGCTAATCTATCTATTGCTAGACGTCTTGATCCCAGACGGGGTGGCCACGAATGAATTGTTTCCATATTCCGAGGCAATTTGTTAGATTATCTCACTTGTTTTCGGAGAAGAGTTGGTAGCCCAACCATCGTTTGAAGTATTGTATTGTCATTCTATATCTTAGGTCAGTTGAAGAAGATAAAGCTTCTAGAGATAGAGATCTATCTCTAGAAGCTTGATCTTCTTCAACTGAG
This sequence comes from Paralithodes platypus, assembly GCA_032716605.1. Classification (NCBI taxonomy): domain Eukaryota; kingdom Metazoa; phylum Arthropoda; class Malacostraca; order Decapoda; family Lithodidae; genus Paralithodes; species Paralithodes platypus. The sequence goes on along the minus strand of CM064513.1, from coordinate 87,544,714 downwards.
CTTGTTAGAAGGAAAAGTCAAGATACCTGTAGTTAAAAAAATACAGTACTAACATATCTTTACCTTCCTACTCTCTCTCTCTCTCGTAATGAATTAAGACTTATTGGAAATCCAGAGGAACCACATGTGTTAGGTGGCAGGCTAGGCCATTGTCCTTGTCTTTATTGCCAGACACCTTGATACGTGAGGAGGTGGCCAGGAATAAATTGTTTCCATGTACCTTTGCCATCCATCAGCTGGCACCCCTCCTCCACCCAACACTACTTTCACTCATAAACCGCTACCTCTCTACCACTTCACTCTGTCTGCCTCTCCCTCTCTACCCTTCCATGGCACCCCTCCTCCTCCACTCAACACTGCTTTCACTCATAAACTGCTACTTCTCTACCACTTCACTCTGTCTGCCTCTCCCTCTCTACCCTTCCATGGCACCCCTCCTCCTCCACCCAACACTACTTTCACTCATAAACCGCTACTTCTCTAACACTTCACTCTCAGTCTGCCTCTCCCTCTCTACCCTTCCATGGCACCCCTCCTCCTCCACTCAACACTGCTTTCACTCATAAACTGCTACTTCTCTACCACTTCACTCTGTCTGCCTCTCCCTCTCTACCCTTCCATGGCACCCCTCCTCCTCCACCCAACACTACTTTCACTCATAAACCGCTACTTCTCTACCACTTCACTCTCAGTCTGCCTCTCCCTCTCTACCCTTCCATGGCACCCCTCCTCCTCCACCCAACACTACTTTCACTCATAAACCGCTACTTCTCTAACATTTCACTCTCAGTCTGCCTCTCCCTCTCTACCATTCCATTCACTATCATGTATTCGCCATACGCTCCACATGACCACTCTTCAAGGTGTACCTCTTCACACTTTCCAGCATATACATATCTGCACCATATCGCTCTTGTACTTGCTCATTCATCTATCTTTTAATGTGACTCCACACACACTTCAAGTATCTCTTTTGTATTGACAATATGGATGTCGACAAATACTTCACAGTTGATCAGTCAAATTACACTAGAGGAAATGGTTGTAAGATAAATGGAAAGCCTTTTTACTCACATGAAGCGAAGCTTTTTTTTTAATTGAGTGGTACACTTATGGAATCGACTACAGTCAGTCCCCCCAATACACATATTCTCAGTCAGCGTTTACCCTAATCCACGTCGAGGGGTCCAAAAGGTACTCAAATTCCTAAAACGTGAATTGACCCCACAATACCCGTATCGCGGTTGAAGAGTGGTGTAAAAAATTTGTTTTTTGTATTCCCCACCACCCCCTCCCTACTCTGCGCCACCCTCCTCCACCCGACTCGGCCACCGCAGCTCAGTTGTTGTTGGCACACTCTCCTATGCAGGAGTTCGTTCTTTGAACGATTGCGGTTTCATTTATTTTTATTTACCCTCTTCATATTACTTGCTTGCAAGATGTTTCAGGGGGAATATGTTTGTTTCTCGGCTGGCCTACCCAAAATACGACTGGGCGCCGAAAATATATGTTTTCCAACACTCAATTGCTGTCCCAACTTCTATTATCGACCTTCAATGTTCATATAAGTCAAAATATACGCACATGGAATAGAAATAGGCCTAATGCGTTATATGGTAAATATAACTAATTCTGTTAGAATTGAAGGGTTGTACAGAAAGGCTATAATAGGCCTACAATAATAGAAACATAAATAATAGCCATGGCTTACCTTAAAATTAAATGCTTAACCCAAGTGTCCAGGATATGCAATATTAATTGCATATCCTGGACACTTGCTAACCATTTAATTTTAAGGTAAGCAATGGTCTTTGTTTATGTTTCTATTATTGTAGGCCTATTATAAAATGTCTTTACGATTAATTATGGATTTTGATCAAAAATTGCCGAAAATGTCAGTGTCTCGGGCGGGCTGCCGCCCATATGTATTTTTCCATAAGTTATGTTATTCCTATTACGCGAATGCCCAATACGCGCCACGCTTTGCCGCCCATATAGACGCATTTTTGAGGGTCTGACTGTACCTAGTACAGAATCAGTCTTTCCCTCATCCTATGACTTAAATTAGCTTCAAACTCTGTGTCCAGGCATTTTGGCTCGAACGTCCCTTGATTTTGGCCCTGTCACTCTTTGGGAGAGGCACTTGTCACAGGCAGTTCTGTCTTTTCTCTCCCTCACATAAAAAAAAAAATAAAAAAATAAGTCCCATATATATCTGTAGAAGTAAGGTCTGTCCTAAATAAAATTTAAATGAGAAAAGCTCCAGGAGATGATAGTATAACAATTGATTTTCTGAAGGATGCAGGAAATGAGGTCCAGGATAAATTAGCTCAGCTATTCACCCAATGTTAATGTAATAGTGATGTTCCAGAAGCTTGGTGCAAGGCAGCTTAGCACCGAATTTCAAAGGGATGGGGACATGCTGGATAAAAGCTCCAAATTTTTATCAGGCAATCTTCAGGGTCCCAGCTCTGATTCTATAACCGGCGCCAAGCGATACGACCACTCTTATGCTTCTACGATACATTTCTGTAATGCGAGCAATTTAACACATACGAAAATCAAGAAAAAATGTATACTCTTTCAGACCGTGCGTATATTTACCCAACATGGTGCAAAATTGCCATGTTTCTTGTTTTGAGGTATTTTCTGAGTATGGTTGCTCATTATTTGGCCCATTAGGGATGTTTATAATTAAATCACATGAAATAATCATACTGACAATTAAGTAGGAGAGCAAAGCATGAAGGTCAGTTCAAAGGTTTTAATGGAGGCATCTGCTAACAACTGACATTAAAACATGGAAACATGCAGTGTTAATGTCTTAAATCCCTTCTCTGCACAAAATTCAATTACTAAATTTCACACTAAGCTGGCTAAGCTACTTCTCACATTGGCAGCTGCATAGTTCGGTGCACTTCCACCGCGCCTTCTTGCATGAGCATCGTCCTCCACACGTGGCACTTCTGCAGCCACACTTGACCAGTTCGCTGCAGGCCTGGGATGCCACAGGCAGGTTGGACCACACAGGACGCTAGGTCTTCGTTGCACTCTCTAGAGTCCATCCAAAGCCCTCTGGGGTTGGAGGCTTCTGCTCACAATGATCACAGGTTGCCCAGATTCCAGCTTGGTAAACTGCGCGCAGTGTGTGCTGCAGAAGGGCTTCTTGCGTTGGGGGAATGTTCTCCATTAATTGTCCTGTTCTTCTGGGAGAAGAGTTCCCTACAAAAGTCATCAGAGACCAAAATATATTTTTCATGGAAACCTCCCCCACGGAAACCCCTCAGATGCTGGATATTGATTTCGGTCCAAAAGACATAGAAGAGGCCATTTCCAACATGCCATCCCACTCGGCACCAGGCCCGGACTCATGGAATTCGATCCTAATGAAAAAATGTAAGGAAAACCTCTCAAAACCCCTGGCTATAATGTGGAGAAGGAGTCTAGACACTGGTGACATACCATATAGCTTGAAAAACGCAATAATTGCCCCACTGCATAAAGGAGGGAGTAAAGCACTACCAAAAAACTACCGCCCGGTAGCTCTAACCTCTCACATCATTAAAGTTTTCGAGCGAGTCCTGCGAAGCAAAATTTCAACATTCATGGAGACAAATGAACTACACAACACCGGTCAACATGGGTTCAGAGCGGGAAGATCATGTCTCTCACAACTTTTGGAACACTATGACAAAATTCTTAAAGCGCTAGAAGAAAAGAAAAACGTGGATGTAATTTACACCGATTTTGCTAAGGCATTTGATAAATGTGACCATGGTATAATAGCCCACAAACTGAAAGCAAAAGGTATAACTGGGAAAATCGGACGGTGGATATACAATTTCCTCGTAAACCGAAAACAATCGGTAGCAGTAAACCAAGTCACTTCTGAACCTTCGGATGTCAAAAGCTCAGTGCCCCAAGGAACAGTGCTAGCGCCCCTTCTGTTCCTCATACTAATTTGCGACATAGATACCAACACCAGACACAGTACGGTGTCGTCTTTTGCTGATGACACAAAATTAAGCAAGATAGTAAACACACAAGAGGACACGGGCCGACTGCAGGAAGACATGAATGTAGTGTTCCAGTGGACCAGGGAAAACAACATGCAATTCAATGAGGAAAAATTCCAATTAATACGGTACGGAGATAATAATGGTGTTAAAGAAATTACAAATTACTTAACAGAATCTAACCACATAATAGAACGGAAAGACAGTGTGAAAGACCTTGGGGTATTAATGTCTGAAAATATGGGTTTCAAAGTACATAACCAGGTCAAAGTGGCGGCTGCAAAACGTCTAACGGGTTGGATTCTGCGTACTTTTAAAACACGAGGTGAATTGCCTATGATAACGCTCTTCAAATCTCTAGTGCTACCGCGGCTTGAATACTGTAGCGTATTAATATCCCCATACAAAGCAGGTGAAATAAATGACGTAGAGAGTGTACAAAGAAATTTCACTTCGCATATAAGTTCGATAAAACATCTACACTTTTGGTAGCGTTTAAGAGCACTGAATCTGTACTCACTGGAACGTAGAAGAGAACGTTACCTAATAATATACACATGGAAAATCGCAGAGGGTTTAGTACCAAACCTACATACTCCGATAGTCATGAAATTCAGTGATAGGAGAGGCTGGGAATGCGAAATCCCCCGGATGAATAACAGGGGTGCTATGGGCTCTCTGCGAGAGGGCTGGTTATCACACAGAGGCCCACGTCTCTTCAACAAACTCCCACGGCGAGTAAGAGACATGAGGGACATCTCGTTAGACAACTTCAAGAGAGCCCTAGATGTCGAACTGCAAAAAGTGCCAGACGAGCCCATCCTCGCAAGGGAGCGAGCTGTCGCTTCAAACCGTCTACTGCACCAAATCACCACCCATAACGAGGGGCGTCGCGCTCCTTGGTGCCGCTAGAGGAGCGGCGAACACATCCAAAGGTAAGGTACGTGCCTCGTTCACAGAGTCCAAGTTGCTCTTCTTATTGTAGATGATCACGGTGAAGCGCTAGAGCAACTGGAATTCCTTGCAGTTCACTATCACAGTCATGTAAGGGTGATTCATGAGGTTGTTGAAGGCTTCCGTCACCTCGACGAAGGCATTCCAAGCCTCCCATACTGATTTCTTCCCTTTGCCAAAGAAAGCGGAAGTTGTGTCGCAGCCCGTGAAGCTGTGGAACATAGGCCGTTAACCTATCTTTTCCCAGAGCATGGCATATGGCATTGATATCCAGGTACATGAAGTTCTTTCCAGTTCCAAAGGCTACCCAGATGGCTGCCATCTGATGCTGGCTGGTCAGGGAATGATACTTTCCTATCAGTATGACAACGACGTCTGTGTCGACAGTGCATACCAAACAGGTGGTGCATCCCTTGTCCAGCGCATCTTTCAGGTGAACGACAATCCTTGTATCGGCCTCTTCATGGCATGGAGTGGTCGGAACCTCTGCTGATCACATCTGTGCCTGATGTTATGAAGACCTCCTTTCCGTCTGGCCAGTCATTGGAGCCGACTTTGTCTGAAAGGAACTGGAAAAGCTCCTCCTTGTTTGTGGGATCCCGGAGGAAGTCGGCCAGTTGCTGGGCACCTTGGTTGGACCACCGACCTTTCTCCGTACACCTTTTCCCCTTTTCTCTCTAGTTGACTCCTTGATACTGCTGGCAATGTAGCTGTCCCAGACCACATTGACTCTTCTGCAGGATTCAAGTAGCTTCAGGATGTGGGGGATGAAAACGCCATTAGCATAGTCATTGAATGTGGTGACATTAGTATGAGGAAGCAGATACACCACAGCAGCACCGTCGAGAATTCTTGCATCCAGAAACGGCGGAGGTTTCTTCTGAGAGTTTTGTGGGTCTTGCACAAGGATACCAATGAGGTTGGATTTCTTTCCTTGGTGCAGTTTTCCTCTTTCAGATAGAGAAAGGGGGTGCGGATGATTTTCATGCTGGAAGAAGGTTCCCATATCTGTATCCCTGTTCTGAGCAACTATGTACAGACGAGAGAAGAGGGACAAGTCATCTTTCAACAGGGAAACATCCTCTGACTGCTTGCTCTTTCCCTTGGATGGTGACCTGAAGAGAGGCAATGAATTCCTCTTGATAGGCTCATGGATGGATTTCCTTCATTCAGTGATGATAGCCTTGTTGTAGCTGTCGTACTGAGCCTTTCCCACTTCTTCTATGGTACGCACAGTGTTCTTCACAGATTCTTCAATCACATGCCACGTGTCGAGTGCAAGCAGCTCGCTTCCTTCATCTAGGAACGGGTTGCTCATCTCGTTGATAACTTGAATAAGGCCCAGTGTTTGCTGACATCAATGTTATTCCTTCTTGGATCTGGCCCCTGTTTGATGCAGTTGGTGACTGAAAGAGACTGATGCCTGTTCTATGGAAGGAACCTTTGGCGGTTGTGCTTGAGGGGTTGTAATCAAGGTTGTCTAAGGCCCCCACGGTGAAGAGACCTTGGCGGAGCTGGACAGGACATACTACACAGGACATACTACACCTTTCATCTTCATGTTCTCACAGACGGCAGTGGCGACTTCATTCTCCACTTGCAGGACCCTGTCATAGCTGACACTGATGCCCAGTTCATGCATCTTTGTGACCAGCTGTTTGGACCTTGTCTGTGTGTGCACATTGAGGCCGATGTACAGTGGAAGGGGTGGTTCACACTCTGATGAATGACGTGATCTGGCAACTTGGGGCCCTTGTGTGTCACTTGGGGCCCTCTGCTCACGCTTCTTGGTCTTCTTGCAGTTGTAAAGGATGACCTGTGAAGCTGTGAGACAGGCCTGTGAATCCGTGGCGTCCTGGTCTTTCGGATCAGCCCCTTTCTTCAGCATGGTTATCAGGGATTTGAGTTGGGTCGGGACAGCCTTCTGCTGGCAGTCACTGGGGAAGGCACCATCAAAGTTGAACCCGCTTGAGCTGAAGATTTAATTTTGTACAATCCTGGCAGCCTTCGGATCGTTTGGATCGTTCGGCGCCGGTTCTAGAATTGAAGCTTGGATTCTGAGGAATACCTGGACATTTTTTTGTGCTTTTATCCGGCATGTCCCCATCAACTATCTAATTAGTTTAGTTTAGTTTATTAGTTTAATTAGCCTCACTAATTAGTTTATTATCAGTTATTTACAAGTTGTTCTCTAAACCTTTTTTTAATTGAATTGAATTGAAATCCTCAGAAAGAGGTTGTATAATTTTTTTTTATGAAAATCAATCTCGGGAACAGGCAGGATTTAGAAGTGGATATTCAACCATGGATCACTTGCATACCATGAACCAGCTAATATAGAAAACTACAGAGTATAACGTATCTGTCTAGCTTTTGTAGACTATCAAAAGGCCAAGCAGCCCCAAGGTCCCGAGCAAGGCCAAGGCCATAACCGAGCGCCCCCAGAAAACCCTCCCTGCTTACCACTAATAAAGCCCAGGTGACCAAAGCCACTCCAAGGCGGGGAGCTGAGGAGGGTGCGGAAACGCCCGGGAAACCAAAGCCCCACCCAAGGCCCTGTGCCTCAGCTATTATGAAGGGAAAGTTGAGGGGCAAAGGAAAAATGTGTCACTTTGGCTCCAGTTCTGCCAGCCTCTAGGTCGGCAGTAGGGAGGTCAATCCACGGAAAAGATGCCTCCACTTGAGATCTAGAAAATATATAAGTGAAAGGAACAGCCAGAGTAAGCTATGGGTATGGCAGAGAATGCTCAAATCTCACTCTGATAGACCATAATCAGCTAGGAAAGGCCCTAGAAAGCCGCTTTTGGCGGGAGGATAGCTCCCCTATTTCAACCCCTTTCGAGGTCGGGCACCCGCCCACATTTTGTTAGTGAACTCTGATGTACGATTTTTTGGTTCTTAGTATTTTAAGGGTAGTGTGTATGAATTGGCTAGCCTACTCTACATGAATTTTACTGTACTACCTCCCATTGTAATATAGATCAGCCAACCTCCGCCATACTAGGGATACTGGTGTCATTAGGCTGTATTTACATTCAAATATACCCATACCCCTAATTAACTTATATTAATACTGGTAGTGGATATTATAGGTTTGACTCCTGTAAGGAGATAAAGAAAACCTAATATTTAGTAGTGGCCCCGTAATCATTGACGAACATGCCTATTACATAAGGCATCCTCTTCAAACACTAATCCGCCGTAGTTTGAATCTACCGCGCAGAGCATTTAAAAACTGAGGAGCCTTCATCATGAGCGCACGCGACCTCACTCATGGCTTCAGTCATTATGAATTGGGTTCTCACTACGAAAAAACTTTGTAAAAAATAAAAACAAAAGAAAATAAGAATAACTATCCAATAAGCTTTCCATCATATCGTGGATGTACTTGTGTGGATTTCTGACCAGACGCTGATTCAGGCGTCATTCCTCCTTCACTGACATATCAAGTAAACCAAAATCCTTAATACATCAACGAATGGGAAGGGGACGGTCGGGAGGGCCCCAGTCGTCAATGATTACGGGGCCACTACTAAATATTAGGTTTTCTTTATCTCCTTACAGGAGTCAAACCTATAATTTATTAGTGGCCCCTCCATCATTGACGAACATGCCTGATATCTAAGACTGGAGGGGGACATTCGTAATCATATCATAACTCTAGAAAAGCAGATAATAAAAACAACCACATAGTATTCTTACTTTTGAAAAATGTATTTAATACGGCGTAGGCCGGAAATATACAAGAAAAAGGGGTTCAGGCAGGTGCGTGCTTCAAAGAAGCCTGCCCGACAAAAATGGGTAACCCTGAAGATTCTGAACACAGATCTGTAGTTACAAAAGGCACCCCACTCAACGAGTGGTGACAAAAATAATAAGTTATAAGTTTATATGTGCACATCATAAACCCCAAAATACATGTGGAGATCAATTGCAAATGAACTCCATTGAACTAATATTACATTGCTTTCGCAGCTAAAACTACTATAACAACACCGTTGTTTTGTACTAAACCTTGTACTAGCACAATTTCTCGCAGAGAAATTTTCATATCACATTTTAACCTTAAATTGTATCACAGCTCTCATACTCCGGCGGGGTCTAGGGTGTCCTATGTCAACTGACTGCCCCCCCCCCCCCCCCCCCCCTTCCGTGAAAGTAAACATAAGTGACTGCAGGGCCACCTAGACCCTCTGCCTTAAAGCTATACATGGTAAGGAAGGTTTGTCTAGAGCAACTGACAAGTATCTAGAGAGAAACGTATGATTAGACGCCCACAACTGTGTGGACGCAATATCTTCAACTGAAAAGTTTTTCAGGAAACGTAAAGAGGCCGCCCACTTGCGTAAATCGTGGGCCCTACCCACAACGCCGGGATTACTCTCTTTAATGACTTCTACCAGAAGAGAGGCTAATCGCCGTTTAAGTAAGCGTTTACCCGTACTCGCTACCCATAAAGCACCTTGGGGGTTTTGAGGAGCTATTCTCAAATATTTGGTTAGAGCTTGCACTGGACATAAATTATGATGCACCTTTCCCCTTTTTAACGCCGGCACCGTGAACTCAGAAAACACGTGTGCACTATGCTCATTCTTGGCTACAAACGCCGGGGAGGGTGCAATGGAAATTGAATCATTAAGTCTACCAAACCTAAGACAATTAGGTGTGTTGCTCATCGCCGCCAGCTCAGACACTCTGTTTCCGGTGGCCAAAGCCAAAAGGAAAACTGCCTTCTTTAAGATTAAAGCAAAGTCTGCAGTATTTTGATACAGACGAGAATGAAGTAAAGACAAAGCTTTGTCCAGAGACCAAGTAGGCATGAGCTGACGGGGAGGTGGGCGGAGTTTAAAACACGCTCTCATAAATCCTGTTTCCTCCGCCACCGGTATGGATAGACCTGTAAGGTCGAAAAAGGGCACTCTAATCGCAGTTAAGTGATTCTTCAAAGTTACCACAGATAAACGTTTCTGCTCAAACAGATAGTTCAAGTAATTAAAAACCAATGCCACTGAGGGTACAGTTTGTTCCGTTCTAACAATCCAAGAAGTAAAAGCTTTCCAATGTGATTGATATTGTCGCTTAGTAGACTGAGTATATTGATTGAGCAATTTATTGGTCACATCCCTACCGTATGGTGCTAGCCACTTGGCCTTCTGAATGTCCATAATGCAAAAGTCAGCGAGGTCGCTAGGTTGCCAATCGTGTCTAAGTGGAAGTACCCGACCGGGAGCGATACCGGGTCCGGGCACCACATTATTAATTGCTGGTACCACCTGCGCCGGCCACAGGGGCGCGATTAGCGAGACTAAGCCTCGATAAACTCGTAGTTTGTTCACTACGTGGCACATTAGTGACGCATCTGGCGGCGGAAACAGATAGATGGAGCTCCATCTGTTCCAGTCTGTCACTAGGGCGTCTGGCCCCCCTGCCGGCGTTATCGCCCGGCGGGTGAGGTATAGAGGGAGCTTGTGAGTCTCCTCGGACGCAAAGAGATCCACTTGTGGATGGGAGAGCTGCGCAATCATTAGGTCGAAAATGGGTTGCTTGAGCTCCCATTCTACTGTCGTGCTCTGTCTCCGGGACAGAGCGTCTGCCCAGACGTTCGCTACGCCTGGGAGATAAGATGCGTGAAGATAAATATCTAGACTGCTGGCTAGAACAAAAATCTCTTCCGACACGAGTAGCAACTTCCTTGACCTCGTTGACCCTTGTTTCTGAATACAGTGAACTGCATTCAGATTGTCCATTCTGAAGGCCACCGACTTGCCCCGTAACGCCGGGCCGTGAGCCTGAAGGAAATACAAGGGGACTAGTAACTTTGACATTTATGTGAGAGATTTCTAAGTGGGACCAAAGCCCCTGACCCTGGTGCCCCTGATTTGACTGAAATCCCCACCCTATGGTGCCCGACGCATCCGTGTCTACCCATACCGTTGGAGGAGGAGAGGTCCATGACATGATTGAGTGCAATGTTTCCCTCTTCGCCCAGACCGCTAGTAAGGTGTGGATTAATTTTGGTATGGGCCATAATTTTCCCGCCGGTAAGAGTGGGAAATATTTGTTGCCTTCCAATATTAATCGTTTTACTTTCAACCGGCCCAACTTGACAGTTAGCTGAATCCAGTTGAGAGAGCCGACCAGAGACTCCCAGACTCTTCGTGTCGTAGTCAGACTGTGAAGAAACCTGAACAGTTTCCTGCGAAACCTGTTGCGATTGTCCACACTCTGACTCAGAGTGAGAGCGGCGGTGTCCCAGACCAGCCCTATCCACTGAATTACTCTTGAGGGAACAAGGTTTGACTTTACCAGATTTACCTTGAAGCCTAGAGTTTTGACATGATTTAAAATGATATTGACATGTTTTATGCATAATTGTTGTGTCTCTGCCACCACCAGCCAGTCGTCTAGATACCACAACACTCTGATTCCCTGTTTTAACAACGGCATCAGGGCTTGCCGGACTAGTTTCGTGAATACTCGAGGTGCTAGGTTCAAACCGAACGGCATCCTCTGAAAAACAAAATTTTGGTGCCTGATCCTCAAGGCCAGAAACCTTTGAAATCTTTTGTTGACCGACACGTGCCAATAGGCGTCTGTCAGGTCTAGGGAACACATCCAGCCTCCCGGCGGAAGTGTTAGCCTGATTTGATGAACTGTTAACATTCTGAAAGACTCGTTGTAAATGTGAAGATTCAGATAAGACAGGTCTACGACCGGCCTCATCTGAACACTGTCCCGTTTGGGAACCAAAAACAGTTTTGACGTGAATACAGGGTAATCTGGAGGGACCGGGATGATGACATTCTTGGCAATCATCTCCTGGACCAGCGACTCCACCTCTAATGAAACACAATTTGCCGTTGTCGGCTGACGTAAGCGAGGTCGCCGGAGCCACTGCCAAGTGATGCCTTTGCGTGCCACCATCCGTGCCCAGGTTTTTAACGGCCATGCTTGGTGACACGTTCGGAACGACCCAGTTAGCAGACAAGGGTTCGCCGGCTGTACTTCCCTCGGTTCCTCCGGCCTTAAGATAGGCACTGGGAGTGAGAGAGACTTTAGTTTTTTTATGGTGGGGTTGGTGGTGTTGGACGCTTCGCCGGCTGGCTGGTGTGGGCCGAAGACTGGCCCTGCCCCGGCTTATACTGGCCGCGTCCTCTCTGTCCTGAAAACCCTCTCTGTCTATGCCTGTACTGACCCAGGGGGGATTGGGAGGACTTAGGCGGAAGAAAAGGCTTAGAACCCCCTGGCTGAGCTTTAGTAGGAGGCCTAGGTTTGGGGAAGTTAAATGCAGGTTTCTTAGCCTGTGCGGGACTGTGCTTCACGGCCTGTGCCATGTTAAACACTGTTCGCCATACATCAGGGGACATTAAAGAAGGAGTAAGTACTGGGGACATTACCACCTGGTTAGCAATGCGATCAGGCAGTTTGCGAACTAATGACATCCTAAGATCCTGTCGTGCTCGCACCGCCTCAAGTAAGGCTGTGCGTATGTCACCTAAGGATTGAATCGACGACTGAAGAATCAGACGCCGGGATAACTCAACTGATCTTCGAGCATCCGCGTCTGCGATTGCCTGAGTGGACCGGAGTAAAGACTTAGCCACCTGCTGAGAAACTATGTACTGTGAAAACAGGCGGAAAGCTTTTCCCCTTAGCCTAAATTCTCTGTCTAGGTGAGTAGGGGTAGGGGTAGTGAATGGGTCCTTTAGTTCACAAAGATTAATCTTAGGGGCAGCTAGAAAAGAAAATAAAGCTGACGGAACTCCGCCGGCAGAACCCACCGGCATGGAGAACCATGAATGTGTATCCTGAGGGATCTGGTGGGAAGATTTAGAAGTGAAAGTGGTTGCAAAGTTTTGAGCCTCTACCTCCCAATCCACCCAAGGTCCTGGTCCCAACTGTCCCACCTTCAAAACTGGATTAGCTGTCTCGTCTGTGACGGTCTGTAAATCTAGTTCAGGAGTAAGAGCCGACAGAGCCTTAATATCATTAAACCCATCCAGCTTAGACCAGTCTGAAAAAAGTTTTGAAGCTGAGGCAGGGGGTAAAGCAGGCTTAGATGCATAAACAAAATAATCCTGATGATAATAACTAGGTATAGCCTTGATATTTACGTCCAAAACATTACCCAAGGCATCCAATGCCCTTAATTTCTTTGACTTATTTCCCTGGATAAACCACTCACGTGGTACCGGGAGTTCCCCTGACAAGGTAGGCTGGGCAAGCTCTGGCTTAGAGGGGTTCAAAAGAACCCATGACTCGTCTGGCCCATAAAGCAGGGGCATAGCTACCTTTCTAAGAGGCGCTTTGTCTAGAGGGGGTGGATTAACATCCGTGATGACCCTGACATTTGACGTAGTGAATGCCGCCGTAGCTGGCTTAGAGCTCCCTGCCGGTGACAGAGTAGGAGGGTTAGGAATCTTAGATAAATCGATTGACGTTATCAGAGGCCGTACCGCAGAACTTGTCAAGGGAGCCCCCAAGTCCATTGTGGGGTTTTCTTGTTGTTGACTAAAGAATTTAGATAGAGCATGAGTAAGTAACCCATCAATTTCTTGTGCTGTAACAAACTGGTTAGATGCAGAACTTACAGGTGAATCAGTATTATCATGGGCGGCGTCCAAGCCTGAGCCTGACCCTTGTCCTTCCCTATCTGAAATTATTGACACTTCATCTTGTTCCTCCCGATCCTCCTGAGAAGACCCCGCCGAGGCAGGGGTACCTTGTTTCCAAGATAAGTCAGGGATAGAGGATGGGGTCGCCGCGTCCCTGTGGACATCGGCTACTGTGTGACTCGTATGAGTCGGACGTGGATGGTCAGACCCTGGTTGAGCAAACCGCCAAACACCGAGGCTCTGGCCTACGCTCTCTTGAGAGTCTGAAACATTCTCAATTATTGAATTTCCTGAACTTTCCATTTCTAGGGTTAAAATATCTATCTATCTATTGCCTGACGCCGTGATCCCCGAAGGGGTGGCCACGAACGAACCGCCCCCATGCACCTCTGTCCCCAGTCAGTCGACGCCCCTCCCCCCAACCAGCACCACCTTCGTTCATGTACTTCCTCACTCCATCCTTCCACCTCATATTCGGTCTACCTCTCCCCCTCTGTCCCTCCACCTCGCTCTCATACACCCTCTTAGTCATTCTCTCGCTTTCCATACGTTCCATATGGCCGAACCATCTCAAGTTGTTCCTTTTCACACTTTCCAGCACATCTACCTCCACACCACACCTCCTTCTTACTTCCTCATTAGTCTGTCTATCCCTCCATGTAACTCCGCACGCACTCCTTAAGTAATACATTTCCACTGCTCTCACTCTTGGTCTGAGTCTCTCAACCAACGTCCATGCTTCGCTTCCGTAAGTCAGTGTCGGGATTACCACACTGTCATGCAAGGACTTCTTCACTTCCATACTGACCACCCTATTTCTTGTTACTGCTTTTAGCGTTCCTACAACCCTCTTCCCCTGTTGTACCCTCTCCCGCACCTCTTCATCCATAGTCCCATCTTTACTCAACACACTGCCCAGATACTTAAAAGAGTTGACGATCTCCATAGCCTGACCGTTCAGCTTCACCTCACACTCTGTGACTTCACCCCTTTCGAAGACCATAACCTTGCTCTTCCCCGTATTTACCTTCAAATTCCGTTTTTCGCACACTGTTCCAAACTCATTTACCAGACCCTGCAACTCCCATTCATTATCACTCATCAGAACTGTATCATCCGCAAACAGCAGTATAGGTAGCTTCCACTCAATTCCCTCCCTTTTCAACGATACACCAACATCCACTGCTCTTGATAGTATTTCTTTCATAACTCCATCCATATATACAGTAAACAACCACGGGGACATCACACACCCCTGTTTCAAACCAACATTCAGGTCAAAGAACTCGCTCTGCTCACTCTCCACACGTACTGCCGCCTTTGCACCCTCATACATGCTCTTCACTGCTTTCAGCAACTTGCCCTCTACTCCGTATATTCTAAGTACTTTCCACAAACCTTCTCTATCCACTCTGTCATAGGCCTTCTCTAAGTCCATAAAGGCAACATACACCTTTTGTTTCTTCTCCAGATACTTCTCCAATATCAATAGGTAAATCTTGTTTAGGGACAGGCGCTTCACTATACTCTGAGGCTGTAACAGAAACATTTTCAGGTGTAGAGGTACGACGAGATGCACTAGACTTAGGAGAATGTCGAGAGGACTTCCTATGGGAATCCTTTTTGGAGGATTTGTGGCTACGGTGTGACCGCGAACTAGACTTAGATTTGGAAGAATCACCACCATGACCACTGGTGGAAGCTTCCGTCTTACTCTTCTTACTCGCCGGGGAAGAGGCACGACTTGAAGACTGCTGTCTGAGAGGTGACCTTGACCTCGATCTCGCCCGCGACGAGGAGGTGGCTGCCGGGGGAGTAGGCTCTCTCGGGCGTTTAGACGTATCCACAGACGATACAGAACCCTGGCTAGTCTCTGTCGGCTTAAAACCCGTTACTCTAGAGGTACGTTTAGGGGGAGGGTGCTCTGACAGCAACTTATCCCAAAGTGGGACGTTGTCACATTGAAGTGACTTATGTGCGACAATGGTAGTGTAGGCCGACATCTGTTGTCTGACCTCTCTCAACGCTACCGCCGCGGTCTTGTCATTGTCACACAGGACTTTATTGGCTAATTGGGAGCAAAAGGAACAATTAAGTGTAACCCAGAGACCCCTTGAACGGTCTAGACATTTAACACACCTTATGCAAAGGGTATGCGCAAAAATCGGGATACCCGCGCAAGTAGGGGTAATGCACAGGGCAAAAACTGGGGCCACAGTAGCCATGACAGAGACTGGTGTGAGGAAACTACCGCCGGGTCTGTATTGGTCCGCCGGAGCTCAGCTCTGGAAAAATAAAGAAAAATTTCCAGGAATTAATGCTCATAAGGTTAACCCAAGTGTTCGCATACAAGTGTTAATAACCCGCCGGGTAACGGGATGCAAAGACACAGCTAACACATCTCGCTACGCGGCGGGGTGTAAAGAGGCTAAACAAATCTTTTTAGCTAAAGAACATGAAGAATACCCTCTGATATAATGGTCCAGCATGGCACTTATAGTCTGTAGGAGGTGGTGACTGTCTCAAGATTCAATTTTGTAACAAAGCCCCCCTCATAAAGACGCCGGCCCTTGAAATATTTTAGTAGAATAGCCCAGGGCAGGAATATACGAGATCTGATATTTTAACGAATTGTCCCAAAAGATCGTCGTAAAAATAGAAGGCGGCGATACTGAATGTATCACCCAAATTAAGGTTAATCGAAATTGAATTTGTTTATAAATTCCTTAGTTCCTCCATTTAGGAGCACCCGCCGGGTGTGGGAATCGATTTGGTTAAACCTCATTGAACCTTCAATTGCCGTAAGAGTAAAGGCAGCGATACACAGAGTATCACTAAAAATGGATTGGTTAACTATATGAGACCTAAGTCGTTTATCCCACCCTGCTCAGGTGCACCCGCCGGGTGAGAAGTCTAAAAGTTAACCCCACAAGTTCCTGACCCCACTTCTTTGTAAAAGATC
This sequence comes from Paralithodes platypus, assembly GCA_032716605.1. Lineage (NCBI taxonomy): Eukaryota > Metazoa > Arthropoda > Malacostraca > Decapoda > Lithodidae > Paralithodes > Paralithodes platypus. The sequence goes on along the minus strand of CM064513.1, from coordinate 87,528,167 downwards.
GCCGGGGAGGAACGCCTAAACAACAGCTAGGTTTTCCATGTGGTTGTCGTAAACCAGGTAGAAAAAACCTATAAAAACGAATGTTCGCAAGAACGTCGTTTTTTATATATATATATATATATATAAGGATGGGTACAGCCATCCCGCCGGGAATTAAAGGAGGCCTGAAACCAGGCACCCACAGAGACGCAGTCCTGGAGAGCCACAGACACCTCCCCACGCCGGGGAACCAGCCAGAGTTAAAAACCACGTGTGGCCCAACACGGCTCATCGGTCAGGATTTTCATGGTGAAACCGAGAAAAAACCCGCCGGAAGGCAAGCCCCACCCTGAACAGACACCATCTGAACAATACGACACGAGGAGAGTCACGCACGACTAACCAAGGTCACAACATAATCCGTGGAATTAGCCAATACACAACTAAACCAGGAAACAATTATAGTCCGAGGAATTAGCCAATACACAACTAAAACCCGGATACACATGACACAGTAGGGCATATTTAATAATAAATAATAACACTAGACATGTGGCAAAGCTACGAGCGGCTGGCTAGGCCTAGGTAGACGGCATGAAAATAGTTGAAATATAAACACACACTGGAATAACACAACAGGAACCACCGCCAACACACCACCGTAGCGACAACTTCCCACCCCGGGAAGCCTGACAAGGACCCAGAAAAAACTTCACTAAGTGAAGAAAAATACGCTGGGAACGTCAGAAAAAACACAGCTTACCTCATCAGAAGGATAAAAGGCAGCAATAATTACGGCGTAATGAAAGCCGCCTGCATCACAAACTAACACAACTGTGAAAAGTTCACGTGTCCACAACAGGACCACGAGGGTACATCCGAAATAGATGCCCCATACACACGACCCAAAATACACTGCACTGCGGGCAACCAGCCCAGGACACTCCTGCTACCCCTATCCTAACCTTACTCGATACATCCTGGAGTAAACAAATGAGAAAAAACTCACTAGGGACGCAACAAATGCGGAACCAGCGGAGCGTGGAAGGCACGTCCGGGCAGGCTGAGCGCAGAGCAGAGAAGGAGGAATGACGCCTGAATCAGCGTCTGGTCAGAAATCCACACAAGTACATCCACGATATGATGGAAAGCTTATTGGATAGTTATTCTTATTTTCTTTTTGTTTTTATTTTTTACGAAGTTTTTTCGTAGTGAGAACCCAATTCATAATGACTGAAGCCATGAGTGAGGTCGCGTGCGCTCATGATGAAGGCTCCTCAGATTTTAAATGCTCTGCGCGGTAGATTCAAACTACGGCGGATTAGTGTTTGAAGAGGATGCCTTATGTAATAGGCATGTTCGTCAATGATGGAGGGGCCACTAATAAATATAGTTTGGTCATTAGAACTAAATTATATATGGCCAAGAATAAACCATCACTCCATTGTTTGTTATTTATGGAACCAAAATGGCGAACAGAGAAAAATAAGATAGCCGCTCTCTCTATTAAAATGTAAAACTTGCAAACTAAACAAACCAAAATTGGGACAAGGACAATATAGTCAAATTAAATTATCAAAATCGCTATGTGGAAACAACGCTTACTAAAATGAAAATTATTAAATAAAAGAACACAATCCACCACATAGGGTGTACATTACTACATGAGCAAGTTAATCTGTTTCCCAAGCAAACTAATCGCACATATAACAACGCACTATCGTCACGTTAAAGGAATTAGTCAAGTTTGGGAAGTCCGGGACGTTCTGGTAAATTTTACTAAACTCTGCATGAATAAAGAAACTACATGTTAAATGTCAAAATATTATTTAAAATCAAATTTGCAACATGACAAGACATTAACAATAGTACAAAATACAAATATTGATAAGATATCTATACTATTACAAAATAATATATAAAATACAGTACAGCACTCACTAACGATAGTGCTATCGGGTAGGTACCTGTAAGCATAGCATGCCTCAAGTGACCCCTATCAATAACTACCCTACAAATAACCTACATTTATTGCACAAATAAACTAAGGAAATCGCAAAAGCAAGCAATTGATACTATCGACAATGAATACATATAATATAAAGACAAATAATTGCAAAATATGAAGTAACAACAGATTTAAACAAAGAGTACTCTTTTAACAAGAACAATAAATTTTAAAAATCATCAATGTTAATATTAATAATAGAAAAAGAAATAGATAAACAATAAATACAGACAAAAAGTAAGCAGAGGTTATACAAGAAACTTCAAGTTAAATATGCTTGATTAAAATTATTGATGTCAAATTTTAGAATACAGTCACAATAATTGATCCTAAACAGATTAAATTTATGGAACAATTTACTTGCCTCAAAACCTCTGTCTACTAAGAGTGTATAGTAACCTAGCTCTAGCCCAAAAGTCATCTACTTTAGTGCAGATTTTACAAAATCTTATTAACTGGGAATAAAAACAATTGTAAGTTATTTTACTATCGATATTACTACTAGGGAAAGGAAAGTTTATTACGTTAAAATTAAAATCATCAACTTTGTGATATACTTTAAGTATGCACTGTTCAACAATCTCTATATTTATATCAAGAAAATTTTCAACTTTATAATTTACGTTACATTGTGTGAGGGGAATAGAATTAGGGTAAATAAGTTTAGCAACTTGATTAAAATTTAACAAATTGCAAACGAGAATATCATCAATATATCTACTATTATTACTTAACCTAAGAAGTGCGCATGGGGGTAATTAGACACCTCTCCCTGTGCTGATGTATTTGAGCTGTTTCCATCACTAAAATATTCATTTTACCATAAATAGCATTAACCCGTACAGCCCCAGCGACGCGCCTGACGCGTCGGCGATGTATGTAACGCACAGCCCCAGAGACGCGCCTGGCGCGTCACCCTAATTGCGCCGACCGTAACCTGAGGTGTAGCCACTCAAGAGGGCTCAGATTTGTATGGGAACTGTGTACGTATCCCACGCAACCGTGCCGATGGTTGAAAACTCTCAAAGTCCACGTGCGTGCGCGCGAGCGCGCAAAAACCTGTTTTTTTGGGATAATTGCCTTCAATTTTTTACTCTTATAAAATCCGTTTTCGGGGGCTCTGTAGGACCATTTTTTAAGCTTTTTGAGCGGTTTTTCGTGGTTTTTCCTTCATTCCTAACCCATTCGCTATTGTTTCTGGAATAAAACCATTTTTTGAAAACCGGCCGGGTTCTGGTGCGCAAACATTACAAAACTAGCCGGGGCTCCACGGGTTAATACTTATCCTAATGCGCCTATTATGGGTTGATTATAAAGGTATTAACCTGTTACAACAATAAAACGAGTGAAAACAGCGTTTGGATGGTCAAAATCGGAGATACAGGCCGGGAGTTGCATAATGTAGGGGTGAGGCAACCTGCTTTCCCGCCAATTTCCCCCAAGGCCACTGAGACACTGTCGATCGATACTCTCTCTCTCTCTCTCTTGCATTTGCTTGCTAACAGTGATGACAAAGCCCTGCTACCAACTCGCTAATGTTAGCACAAAAATATACCTCAGAATAAGGGAATAACAGGGAAAATAGGTGATAACTGAAGGAGGGGAGGAAAGTGGGGAAGGAGGGGAGGTAGAGGAGTGATATTTTGCATGGCCCAGGGGCAAAAAAAAAATAAAAAAAAATAAAAAATAAAAATATATATATTTTTTTTCGATGTTTAACCCTCTCACCACGGAAGGGCTCTTGAACGCCCATAAAAAAACATATAACAGGTTCCCGGAAGGCCTCTTGAACACCCAGTGGTTGAAAGCCTGTAAGCTTCGTGTGCGAGGCGTCGGTCCGACGCATGTAAACAACAGCCGGCTGGACCGACGCCCCGCATCTCCGGCCACAAGAAGGAGAGCGTCGCTTGTTCGTGTGTGCCTGTATGTTGTTGTTAAGTATCGAAAAGTGGTGTAAAGTGGCTGTTTTGGCCATAAAGTTATCTCCAATGAAATCATCATCACAGCTCAACCAGTTGACTTAGAGAGCTCTACTTAATGCCATTCTACAGGTAAATAACACAGCTATGCTTGGGGATGCGCAGGAATGCGGGAAGCAGTCTGATTAACGAATATACGGTAGCCTAGCCTAGACGTTTTTCGGCCAAAACACCCGGGTTTCGAGGAATATATATATAATACATAGCCGGGGCTGGAGGGTTAAAGTTTATTTTTTTTTCTCTGACTTTTAAGAGTCTTCCCGCAGTTCCCGGGTTAACAATTTAGCAAGTGCTAATTTTTCTGGGATTTTATTTTTCTTGCTACTGTCAACTAAGTCTTTTATATATTTAAATTCTAAAGCAAGCAAGAATAAGTCTGCAATTAAAGGGCTAGCATTTCCACCCATAGGAATTCCTAATATTTGTTTGAAAATGTAATAATAATAATAATAATAATAAGCATGTTACTTATTTCTCATAAGCGCCAATTTTTCCGAAGAATTCACTAGCGCTCGAAAAGAGAAAGAAAAAAAAGAACAAAAATCAATGCATCAAAAGAAGGCTTATATACAACACACATTTAACAATCACTAGCAGTGGCAAAATAGCCTAAACTCTATAGCCATCTGTCATGACACCTCTCTCAAGATCATAGCTTCTCTCAAAGAGAAAAGTCTTAAGTTGTCTCTTGAAGCATTCAACAGAACTCAGTTGTCTCATGGACAGCGGCAACCTGTTATACAACCTCGGAGCCATGTAGGAGAATGACCTCTCAAAGAAAGAAGACTGCTGGAAAGCCCTTGGTTCATCAAGACGAAAAGGGTCATTGTCATGACGCACAACTACACCATGGTGTGCCGGTGGGCGCCTGAGAGCTCCGCAAGGTACCTAGGCTCACCAAATTTGAGAACCTTAAAAGTCACCAAACACAACTTAAATTCTATTCTTGCTCTTACTGGCAGCCAGTGCAGTTCTATGTGAAGAGATGTAGTAGGAGTTCTAGGTAGAACACCAAAATTAGTCTTGCGGCCCTGTTAAGAACAGACTGAACTTTCTTCAAAATATAATTTGGAAGACCCACCAACAGGGCATTGCAATAATCAACACGAGAGAAGACCAATGAGTGAACCAACGTCAGGAGGCAACGTCTGGTTAAAAACGGCTTCACCAAATAGAGATTTCTGATGTGCAAGTAACAACTTTTAACTATCTGGTTTACATGCTCTTTGAAATCTAATCGGGAGTTCACATATACACCCAGATTTCGAACAGAGTTGGCCGGTCGCAGCTGAGATCCACCCACATTGATGGAGAGGGCACCCACTATATCATCAGCTCTTCTATTTCCTCGGATGATGAGAATATCAGTTTACCATCATTTAGTTTAAGTTTTCTCGCTCTCATCCACTTCTTGATATCAGACATCAACAATTCCATCTTACTCCGTATATCAACTATATTTGTGATTCTCACATAAATCTGGGTGTCATCTGCATAAAAGTGAAAGGTGACATTATGTGCACGAAGCAGAAGAGACAAACTGCTAATATAAATTATAAATAGGATAGGACCTAAAACTGATCCCTGCGGAACACCATACTGCAGGGGTGTCGAGTCCGAGACCACTTGATTTACTATCACACTCTGGGATCTACCTGACAAGTACGACCCAAGAAGCAAGAGAGCGGAGTCACGCACACCACAATCATAAAGATCACTCAATAACAACTCGTGATCCACTGTGTCAAAGGCCGCAGAGAGATCAAGCAAGACCAATAGTGAGGCCACACCATTGCAAATGTTCTCAACTAGATCATTATGTACTCTAATCAATGCTGTTTCAGTTGAATGATGCTGTCGGGTCGGTAAGCAGACTGAAAAATTGGGATAGTTTCATTCTGCTGAAGTAGTGGTTGTAATTGGTCAAGTATTGCACGCTCTAATATCTTTGATATGAAGGACAGGTTGGAGACAGGACGATAGTTCAACATGTTCTCAACATCAAGTCCAGGTTTCTTTAGAGTAGGTCGGAGTAGTGCATGCTTTTCAGAATGTGGGAAGCTACCTTCAGAGAAGCACTTATTAATTATTTTGGAAATAAACTCAACTGTGTGATCATAGACTCTTGGTAGCTTGGAAACATTTATGGGATCCAACGGGCAAAATGTTTTATTGAGGTTCTTATGTAGGACGAGATCATGTCCACCTCTACTGAGTGAAAGGATGAGAGGACATTATTAGGAATGTGTCGGGGTTGGAGTACAACTGAAAGTTCTTCACCAACAGAAGCATCATCCAGTTCCTGTCTTATGCGAGTTATCTTGCCAGCAAAAAATGCCACAAAGTTGGCAGCCAACTCGGCATCGGGTACAGAAGGTCTTAAGCTGACTCTTGTTTTTCCAAGTAAACTGTTTACAATTGAAGCCAACCTCCTCTGGTCATTACCACACGAGTCAACTTTTCCCTGATAATACACTTTCTTTTCATCTTTGATTGTGTGGACCACAGCTCTTCTGGCTGACAGATATTGCAACCATGTAGAGTCTGTTTTATTTTTTCGCCATTCACGTTCAGCTCTTCTACGCGCTCTTCTAAGAAATTTAACTCGAGTGCTATACCAGGGTGAATCATCTCGTACTATGATTTTCTTCTCTACTTCTGGACAGTGATGATCGAACACTAATTTAAGTGCATTTCCATGTACCTCCACCAGCTCATCTGAAGTAAGGTTGGAAGTATCAATACTTCCCAAGTACTGTTTTACTTCACTGCTAGCCAAATTTTGGTCTGCATTTTTATAATTTCTAAATCTGATTACTTTTTCATGTGTGAGTGGCTTAGGGAAATCAAAGCTGAAAGTAATCAAAGCATGATCAGAGGTATTAGGGTCAGCATTCTCAACATCAACATCCAGAACACCACCACAACAGGAGAGAAAAACCAAGTCAAGGGTGTGTCCTAAGATATGAGTTGGGTGGGACACATGGTTTACAAAATTGTTCTGATCAGTCAACTCAAGGAACTCAGGAGAGAATGGCTTCAGATGAGGGCTGTCAACCCAGTAATTAAAATCTCCACATATCAAAAGTCTTCCGGTTTTAGCAGAAAATTCCTCGAGAAACTGCCCAAACTCTTCCATAAAACCCCTATCTGTGCCACGATGGCCAGGCCTATAGACAACTGCCATTCTTAGAATTTGTTGATGGAGTTTTATTTCCACTTCCAACAGTTCATAGTAAAGAGGGGCTGGGTTATGGCTTATTTGCAAGATATTAAGGCCCGAATCTAATATAAGTATTGAAAAGGAGGAATTTAAGGGCATCTTTAAGTTTAGTTCTATCAAAATATACAGAACTAGTGGGAGTAGAGCTAAGTGATGCATTATTAAAATATGTATAAACATTTATAAAATAATTACCATTCCTAACGAACCTGTCAAAGTGCAAATCTATAATAAAGCAAAGCTCTGAATATACTAAATCTAAAGGCAAATTGGTATACAAAGTTGAAAAGTCGAAGCTATGTACCGAGGTAACTTTCGGCATGGTATTTATTTTATCAATAACTTCTAACGAATTGTCAACACTCCAATAATAGTTAATGCCAGTTCTTCTCATGATGGTATTACAATATCTTTTATGAGTACTTTTAATGTATTTTAAGCAATTTACAACTTGTTCTGATAGAGTTTTAGTGGTAGCAAATTTTGCTCCGGCAATAAAGCGATATTTATAAGGTCTTTTATGAAATTTAGGTAACATGTATAATTTTGCAATGCACTTGTTCTTATCAGAAAGTTTAATATCAAATGTTATATTTTTCTTGGTATGTTCATCGATTAAGTTATCAATATTCATATTATTTTGAATTTCATAAACAGAATTACCGCAAATATTTGTACGTAATATGTTACCCTTAATGCCTAATTCTTTTTTCATGTTTTCAAGATAAAATTTCTTACATGTGAAGCTATAATTATTGCTGGCTTTATCTACTGTAGTGATTACAAAATGTTTATGTAAATTTATTAAATCAGCTTTAAGCTTATAACCGTCCTGGTGGTGTAATGGTTAAGGTGGCAAAAATATGTGTGTGATAACCCGGGTTCGAATCCCGGTGGATCATATATACTTTAATTAATTTCATTGGGGGTGTGGTGGTGAGATTAATATAAATAATAAAATTATAGTCTATAAAATCTGAAAGATAAAATTCATTTTTAAGCGAGAAAATTTTATTTCTAATTAACTTAATTAATAATTTAGACCATGCTTCTAGTTCTCTCGCATCGCAGCACACAATTTTTAACAATTTATATTTTAATTTATTGACTGAAAAAACAATATCTTTTAAAATTATGTCCCATGTTACTTTATTACTCCCTATTCTAAATTTAAACCCTTTACGACATAGCTCCGCTAATTTGTTGTTTGCAAAATGTTTAACTAGTTCTACATCACCTGTTAACTTGTCCAGCCCCGGCTAGTTTTGTAATGTTTGTGCACCAGAACCCGGCCGGTTTTCAAAATATGGTTTTATTCCAGAAACAATAGCGAATGGGTTAGGAATGAAGGAAAAACCACGAAAAACCGCTCAAAAAGCTTAAAGAATGGTCCTACAGAGCCCCCGAAAACGTATTTTACAAGAGTAAAAAATTGAAGGCAATTACCCCAAAAAACCAGGTTATTGCGCGCTCACGCGCACGCACGTGGACTTTGAGAGTTTTCAACCATCGGCACGGTTGCGTGGGATACGTACACAGTTCCCATACAAATCTGAGCCCTCTTGAGTGGCTACACCTGAGCTTACGGTCGGCGCAATTAGGGTGACGCGCCAGGCGCGTCTCTGGGGCTGTGCGTTACATACATCGCCGACGCGTCAGGCGCGTCGCTGGGGCTGTACGGGTTAATATGTGACATATTGGACTATAAATGAACATGATCTCTAACCCTCCCCCCCTCCCCCCCACAGGCCTTGCGACACCTATACGTGTTAGCGTCGGAGCCTCGCCTGGTGATGCCAGTGGATGTTGACACAGATCGCTTGTGTCAGGTCAAGGTTATGGTCGGGTCAGTAATATTCCTTTTTGTATATACTGGATGATGCAGAATTTGTTTACCCAAGAGCTTTCATTTACTCCCATGTTAACAAATTTTAGGGTCTCTCTCTCTCTTGCCTAGAGTTCTAAAGGAAGCTAAGGATGAGCTCTCCAAACCACTGACATTACTATTCAATAAATCCTTGCAGTCTGGAACTATGCCTGATCAGTGGAAGCTAGCCAACGTAACACCGATATTCAAAAAAGGCAGCAAATCCCTACCCAGTAACTATTGTCCAATTAGCTTAACCTCAGTTGTATGTAAAATGCTAGAAACGGTCATAAGAGACAGACTCGTCAATCACTTGGAGGAAAATAACATACTTAAAGATACTCAACACGGCTTTCGTAAAAAACGTTCCTGTTTAACAAACCTCTTAGACTTCTTCCACGATATCCTCAACCTCTACGATGAGAGTAAAGCTGTAGATATATACCTTGATTTTCAAAAGGCCTTTGACAAAGTTCCCCACAAACGTTTACTGCTAAAACTAAAAGCGCATGGAATACAAGACGGTGTGTTGAAATGGATATAAAATTGGCTCAGCGACAGAAAGCAAAGAGTAGTCATAAACGGTAAGGCATCTAAATGGACCAATGTAAGTAGCGGGGTACCCCAGGGATCGGTACTAGGACCAATTCTCTTTCTAATTTACATCAACGACATAGACGAGGGTCTCACCTGTACAATCTCAAAATTTGCTGACGATACAAAAATTGCAAATAGCGTACTCTCAAAAGAACAAGTTGACGATATGCAACACAATCTAGATAAATTGTCATGTTGGGCCCAAATTTGGCAAATGAGTTTCAATGCGGATAAATGTAAAGTACTACATATCGGATACCTAAATGAGAAAGCAAACTATTCGATGAATGGCATTCAGCTTAAGAATGTAAACAGAGAAACCGATCTGGGAGTAACAATATCGAGTAACCTAAAACCGAGTCAACAATGTTCAGAAGTTGTTAAGAAGGCAAACAAAAAATTGGCTTTATAGGCAGGTCATTTGAGCATAAATCCAAAGAAGTTATCCCAACCCTTTACAATTCCTTAGTCCGCCCTCTTCTGGAATACTGCTTTCAATCCTGGTGCCCTTATTACCAAAAAGATATAAACAAGCTAGAACAAGTTCAATGTAGAGTTACCAAAATGATACCTAGCCTAAAGAACAAACCATACGAAGAGCGTCTTAGAGAATTAAATCTATTTCCTTTAACCCAGCGCAGATTAAGAGGTGACTTAATTCAAGTGTTCAAAATCATCAAAGGCATCGACAATATGAACTGTAGTAAGTACAGTACTTCACTAACGACCAATCTAATTACACGCGGGGAAACGGTTGCAAAATTATTGGTAAATCTTTTAACTCACACGAATCTAAGAATTTCTTCTTCAATCGAGTTGTCAACTTGTGGAATGGGCTTCCCCGAGATGTTATAGACTGCATCACCGTTGATTCATTTAAACTCCGCCTAGACAAATATCTCGCATCAAACCCGCGACTGACTGCGTTTGTAAATGAATAACTTTATTTTATCCTCCCCTCAGTTACTAACCCATCTGTCCCCTACTAACTTCCTAAACCTGCCACGGACATTAGTTCCCTTTCCAAAGTTCCCTTACCCACTCTAAACCACTGTTTGGACACTTGATCCTCAGTGTTTTGGAGGACAAGCAGCCTAGAAGGGTCACTAGACCTGTTGTTGCTTGATTTCCTTTGTACTCCTTTGTACTCTCTCTCTCGCTCTCGCTCTCTCTCTCTCTCTCTCTCTCTCTCTCTCTCTCTCTCTCTCTCTCTCTCTCTCTCTCTCTCTCTCTCTCCTATCTCTCTCTCCTATCTCTCTCTCTCTCTCTCTCTCTCTCTCTCTCTCTCTCTCTCTCTCTCTCTCTCTCTCTCTCTCTCTCTCTCTCTCTCCTTCCTTCCTTTGTTAAAACTTTCCTTGGGGGCATTTCCTGATCCATAGGGTTACACTTCATCCTATATTCTGTTACAGCTTTTTAGGTGGAGGGTGGGGAGAGAGCCTTCTACTTTGCTGTCCTATTCTTCTACTATGAACTGTCTCTCTTAGTATTAAGGCCGGACCACTTCGTAGGGACCGCAAGGTCTGAGTGGTCTGAGTATCTGTGTAACTCTCGAGAGAGATATCAAAGAACCTGATACCAAATCTTTCTAGGTCTACCCCTCCACATAATTCCTTCCATGTTCTTGGTATTTTTTTAGTACATAGACTAACGGCAAAACTGCTTGTAGCAATTGGCCCTTTAATTTGAAAGACTGATAAAGAGCCAATTTCAAGATACTTTGGAATTAAAATGTCTGGACATGCGAAGCTTGAAGGGGTTCAAGTCATAAGATGAAGGAAACATAGAATGAGGGAGAGAGTGCCAGAGTTTGCTTGTCGAGTTGGACAAAGACTGGGAATATTGATTCACTCGTGGGTTAGAGAGTTGGACAGAATAGAGGTGGAAATGTATTAAAAGGCAAGTGCCAGCTACTCTTCATAAATATAGAGGTACCGTCAACCGGGGCGAATTCGGCCGATTTTTGCGTATTTCCTTAGCATGTAGTCTTGTTTTTATCTCGATGTAAGATCTTAAACATTGTATGTGTAGCTGGTATATTGGGGTATACAATCATAGCATTAAAGAAATTAAAATGCATTGCATATATTTATTATAAATATAATAAAGGTGTCCGAATTCAGACACGATTTGGGGCGATTTCGGACACCTGGCCTGAATTCGGACATGGTTTTGAAATACATTCATAGGACTAACCAGTGATCCCAGTATAGATTCGGACCTGTCAGGGGTCAATTCGGACATCATTGAACATTTTAAAAGGGTATTATCACACTCCCTGAAAACGTAAAGACCATAAATACCATATCGTAAGATACGACACTTTTGGGGCAATTTCGGACATATCTGGATTTATTGACCATACTCTGCGTAGCAGTATGACCTTAACACCTAACGAGCGGCTTAGGCGGTAAATAATATGTAGCCACCAGCGGGGTGTTTTTACCCAAAATAGGGCTGTTTACGTGATAATTTTCATGCCTAAATAAGACCTAGAGCGTAAAACAAGTATCTATCCCTGGAAGGGCATAAACAGAGCTTGCCAATGACACCACAACGATCCTTGTATGACCGCTAGTTTTCTTGCAACAACCGCGCAACACGAGTGCAAAAACCATGTAATTCGGTACTTTCCCCACACAATTCACTATGTAGCGAGTGTGAGAGGGTGGAGGAGGGTGGGATTCATGTCAGTTGGTCCACCGCGGTGGTCTGGAGCAGTCATACGCTCGCTACTCTCCTGCCACCACTTGTCTCTCTCTCTCAGCAACATTACGTGCTGAAAATGCCACACGACTTATGTTGTGAGCCGCCACATAGTCCAAATTTCTTTCACTCGACATATGATGCGCGCTGCCAAAGAAGGGTTAATAATGTAAAAATAAGGATTACTGTGACATAACTCAGAAATACCATGTGTAGGCCTAATGACAACTATAACCCCAATTACACTCAATATCCGAATCTGACAGGTTATAGTTAACCCTTGTCTAGCGGGGTGTTTTGGGCTCATTTGGGCATATTCAGGCCCTCCTGCATGATAAATCAAGCATCTGCATGAAAAAAAAAAATATTTAGCAAAAAACTAGGCACTAAAAGCTTCAAAATGTAAGAAAGCTTGAAAAAGAAAGAAAAGCTTTCTACTGTAAGAAACTGTAATAAAATGAGACCAGAACGAGCTACGTAGCACTCGTGGTTCTCTTGCAGTGGTGCCACGAACATGGAAGTTTAGCATATATCGGTATATTTTTCCCAGCTATGCTCACTACTGGCTACACTGCCGGCCTCTCGCGAACACAGGGAACATGAGTTAATAGGCGGCGGTAAGCCCTGGGAGTCGGCTGTCTGGCCCGCTACTCTCCCGGCCATTTGCACTCTATTTTAACCCTTTAAAAGTCTTAATAATACTCCTAACTTGCTGCAAATTGGTGCACGACTTAAGTCGAGCGCCGCTCTTTAAGGGTTAAAGTTAGATTAAATAATATTATTTATTTAATTAATTTTTATCCTGTCCGAATTCGCCCCATTTTCACAGAAATTTAAAAAATAATAATTTAATGCCCAATTACGGGAATAATATACAAGATAATGCCAATCAATTAACTTGAACTTACACACTTATTACGAAAGTACATCTTGGCACCGTAGACTTTCCTGCATCTACTCATCAACACGTTTGCCCAAGAAAGTTTGCCGATGTTATGATTTTTATTTTATTTTTTATTTTTGGTTTTTAATTTGCAATCGGTACATATCGCATTATACATTAAAAATATTTAACCCTCTCCGACATAAGACGCAATTTTGAGCCTATTGGGGATACTTTAAAACCTTTGTTACCATCAGGGGTATTTAGAAACCTTTAGTTTAGTTACTTAGTTGCGCACGCCAACATTTTTGTTTACATACACCTACGCAGCGCCACCACGCATGAACTACACCGCAGCATCAGTCTCAACCCCGCCGCCATCATGGAAGCACAGTCCTAAGTTTCCAGAACAAAAAGGACTCTGCATGGAATAAAGTGAGAAGGAGACACACTGATGAAAAATGGAATGAGTATAAGAATGTTAGAAACAACTATGTCAAGACTATAAGAGAGGAGAAAAAGAACTTTGAAAAAGATATAGTAAACAAATGTAATAAAGAACCAAAACTGTTCTATAGTTATATCAACGGCAAAACAAAAATAAAGGACAAAATAACAAAGCTTAGGGTAGAGGGTCAATTATATGAAGACACAGTGGGTATGTGTGAGATTATGAATGATACATTACCATCCGTGTTTGTGGAGGAGGATGACTATGTAGAACCTGTGGTGGAATTGAACGAGATACAGGGACTAGAGTCGATAGAAGTCAACAAGGATGAACTAAAATCATTGTTGGAAGAATTGGACGTGAGAAAATCTATGGGCCCAGATAACATTGCTGGATAGGTATTAAGAGAATGTTCTGAACAACTAGTGAGACCAATTTTTAATATTTTTCAACACTCATTAAACAAGGGGGAACTTCCCTTAGAATGGAAACAAGCAAATATCTATCTATCTATCTATTGCCTGACGCCGCGATCCCCGAAGGGGTGGCCACGAACGAACCGCCCCCATGCACCTCTGTCCCCAGTCAGTCGACGCCCCTCCCCCCAACCAGCACCGCCTTCGTTCATGTAGTTCCTCACTCCATCCTTCCACCTCATATTCGGTCTACCTCTCCCCCTCTGTCCCTCCACCTCGCTCTCGTACACCCTCTTAGTCATTCTCTCACTTTCCATACGTTCCATATGGCCGAACCATCTCAAGTTGTTCCTTTTCACACTTTCCAGCACATCTACCTCCACACCACACCACACTCCTTCTTACTTCTAGTCTGTCTATCCCTCCATGTAACTCCGCACGCACTCCTTAAGTAATTCATTTCCACTGCTCTCACTCTTGGTCTGAGTCTCTCAACCAACGTCCATGCTTCGCTTCCGTAAGTCAGTGTCGGGATTACCACACTGTCATGCAAGGACTTCTTCACTTCCATACTGACCACCCTATTTCTTGTTACTGCTTTTAGCGTTCCTACAACCCTCTTCCCCTGTTGTACCCTCTCCCGCACCTCTTCATCCATAGTCCCATCTTTACTCAACACACTGCCCAGATACTTAAAAGAGTTGACGATCTCCATAGCCTGACCGTTCAGCTTCACCTCACACTCTGTGACTTCACCCCTTTCGAAGACCATAACCTTGCTCTTCCCCGTATTTACCTTCAAATTCCGTTTTTCGCACACTGTTCCAAATTTATTTACCAGACCCTGCAACTCCCATTCATTATCACTCATCAGAACTGTATCATCCGCAAACAGCAGTATAGGTAGCTTCCACTCAATTCCCTCCCTTTTCAGCGATACACCAACATCCACTGCTCTTGATAGTATTTCTTTCATAACTCCATCCATATATACAGTAAACAACCACGGGGACATCACACACACCCCTGTTTCAAACCAACATTCAGGTCAAAGAACTCGCTCTGCTCACTCTCCACACGTACTGCCGCCTTTGCACCCTCATACATGCTCTTCACTGCTTTCAGCAACTTGCCCTCTACTCCGTATATTCTAAGTACTTTCCACAAACCTTCTCTATCCACTCTGTCATAGGCCTTCTCCAAGTCCATAAAGGCAACATACACCTTTTGTTTCTTCTCCAGATACTTCTCCACAACACAATTCAGGGTAAAAATCTGATCTACACATCCTCTTCCCTTCCTAAAACCTCCCTGCTCGTCGCCTATCCATTTCTCCGTTCTCACTCTCACTCTCTCAATCACTACCCTACTGTATACCTTCCCTACTACGCTTAGAAGACATATTCCTCGGTGGTTACCACACACTCCTCTTTCCCCTTTGCCCTTATATAGGGGGACTATTATGCCAGTCTTCCAGTCATCGGGTGCACTGCCCTTCTCCCATGCTAGTTTGCACATTTTCCATACCCATTCTATCACTATCTCACCACCATACCTCAACATTTCCCCACACACTCCATCTGTTCCTGGTGCTTTCCCCAACTTCACTCTTTTCATGGCTTCCCACACTTCTGACCTCCTGATCCCCACCTCCTCCTCCACTACTTCTCTTCTTCTCCCTCCCATACCATATCCAGCTATGTTTGCTGGCTCTTCATTCCTTTCATTTAGCAACTCACTGAAGTACTCCCTCCATCTTTCGACTCTCTCTTGCTTCTCGGCTAGCATTCTCCCATTCTTATCTTTCACACCCTTACTGTTTCCCTTGCTACCTTCCCTAACTTTCTTGACTTCTTTCCAGAACAGTTTCTTACTCTCCCTCCATTTTACACTCAGATTCCTTCCAAATTCCTCATCTACTCTTCTCTTACTTTCCTTCACTACTCTCTTCACCACCCTCTTACTCTCCACGTACCTCGCTCGTTTCTGTCTCTCGGAATCTTCATTCCCTCTACTACCCAACCACTCTCTATATGCTTTCTTTCTTCTTTTCTTCCACAGCTATTCTTACCTCTTCTGTCCACCATGCTGTACCTTTCACTCCCCTCCCTCTTCTCCTCACTCCACACACCTCCTCACATGCTGCACAGATCTCATCCTTAAACACCTTGCTCATCTCCTCCACTTCCTCCATAACTTCCAGGTCGAACCCACCTAGTCGTCTTTCCACTGCTCTCCTGTACTCCTCCCTGACTTCCTCCTCCTGCAACCTCTCCACCCTCCTCACCATTCCACCCTCCTCTCGCCTCCCTCCCGCTCTCCTCACCCACTTCTTTTGTATCCTAACCTTAGCTACCACTACATAATGATCAGACAGACCCCCTCCAATACCCCTATACACCCTAGCATCCATCACAGATTTCTTAATTCGTTCATCCACACATACATAATCAATCAATGACTTTCGTTCCACCACTGTCTTATCCTTCATCGTCAACATCCGTTTCCACGTGTACCTGTGGATCATTCTGTGTCGGAAGAAGGTGTTGGCTATCCACAGCCTCCTCCCCACACATACGTCCACAAGTGCACTACCATTCCCATTCACCTCTGATGGTACCCCCCACCCTCCCACCACTCCCTCAACTTTCCTATCACCCACCTTACCATTCATATCCCCAATCAGAAATATTCTTTCGTTCTTGTCAAACTTCTCCAGGCATGCCTCCACATTCATCCAGAACTCCTCTTTCTTTCTTTCAAGTATATCCTCTGTCGGGGCATACACGCATACAATCACCCACGTTTGTATTCCTACTTTCATTCTCACCCACACAATCCTTGAACCCACAGACCCATACTCTCTTACACATTCCTTCCATTTGCTACTTACAAACAAACATGCACCTTCTCTCGCTGTTCCTTCACTCACTCCAGCACACACACCCATTCCACACTCCCACTCTCTCACATCTGAACCTTTCCATTTGGTCTCTGTCATTCCACATACATCCAGCCTGGCATTCACTAACACTTCCAGAACCTCTCTCTCTTTTGTGCCATCATTCATGCCACTAACATTCCACGTAGCCATTCTCAGAATGTCCAAAGGCAAATATAACTTCAATATATAAAAGTGGAAATAAAGAAGACCCGCTAAATTATCGACCGGTATCCTTAACGAGTGTTATATGCAAGCTTTGTGAAAAGATTATTAGAAAAAGATGGGTGGGTATGTTGGAGGAGAGGGAAATAATTTCAAGTAAGCAGTTCGGGTTCAGAAAAGGTCATTCGTGTACCACAAATTTGTTGAGTTACTATGATAGGGTAATTGACATTGTACAAGGGAGGGAGGGGTGGGTAGATTGTATTTACTTAGATTTCAAGAAGGCATTTGATAAGGTGCCTCATAAGAGATTGTTGTGGAAGCTCAGGACTGTGGGGCGGGTTGAGGGAGTATTATTGAAGTGGATGGAAAACTATTTAATTGGGAGGGAAATGCGAACAGTAATGAAAGGAAAGTTCTCCTCGTGGAAAAGGGTAAAAAGCGGAGTGCCTCAAGGATCGGTGTTGGCCCCAATCATGTTTTTGGTTTTCATCAACGACTTTCAAATGGGAATAGGCTCATATATATCTATGTTTGCTGATGATGCAAAATTAATGAAGCATATTACAAGTAGGAGTAGTTGTGAAGAATTACAGAGAGACCTAGATAAATTATATGAGTGGAGTCAAACTTGGAAAATGGAATTCAACACGAGTAAGTGTCAGGTTCTTGAGATGGGAAAAAGTAAATATAGACCTTCTTGGGAATATAAAATAGGAGATGAAATAATTAGTAAAGCTGGGAAAGCAAAAGACCTAGGGGTAGTTATGGCAGACAGCTTGTCACCTGAACAGCATATAAATAAAATAACTGGTGAAACCAATGCAGTGTTGACTAACATGAGAATAGCTCAGAATTATTTAGATGAAGAGATGTTAGCAAAAATAATAGATACAATAATACGACCAAGACTGGAGTATGCAGCAGTGGTGTGGTCGTGGAACCTTATAAAACATAATAAAAACTGGAAAGAGTTCAGAGAGTTGCCACTAAGATGATAGCTAGCCTTAGAGACCTGCCATATGAGGAGAGATTGGAGAGGCTAAAGCTGCCAACGCTGAGGGAGAGGAGAGAGAGAGGTGACATGATCATGATGTTTAAGTGTGTGAAAGGTTTTGAGAAGATCGACAAGGGAGATTTTGTGGTGAGGGACGAGGGAAGAACCAGGGGTCATGAATGTAAGTTGAGGAAAGTTGTATGTAAGTCTGATGTAAGAAAGTTCAGCTTCCCGTATAGAAGCATTGTATTGTTGGAATAAGTTGGATGGGAAGGTGGTGGGAGCAAGAAATATCCAAACTTTTAAAGCAAAATTGGATAAATGTAGAGAGAGAGACACGAGCTTAGGCTCAAATCCTGTATACTACAATTAGGTGAGTACAGTCCTAAGTTTCCACCGCCTCCGAAATGATGCCCCAGCGTATGCCAGCCCCTGCCCGATGTAAACAACGGTGCACCGTCAAAGATATTCTCAGTCTGAGAGGCGTAGAAAGAACGCTTATAGAACTTAAAATAGGTAGCAGTGACAGTGGACCCCAGCATTGGCTTTGGCGGAGCAGTGGTGAAAGCCATGGTGGACCGCTACTTCGACAAGAACCACATCCTCTACACGGACAACTACTTCACTTCACCCACTTTCACCAAGTACCTCCACGACAACAATACCGGGACTGTAGTTACAGTACGAGAGAGGAGGAGGGTCAATGCCGTCTTTCCCGAAGAAGATGAAAAAGAACAACGGGTTCCTTCAACAGTCGGGGCCCATTCTAGCGATCCACTGGCACGACCAGTGGAAAGTCAACCTCCTCACCACCATCCACAAGGGGGACATAATTGAACTGGTAAGGTGGATCGCCGCACCAACACAAGGGTAAAGAAGCGGGATGCAACCCTCGACTATAACATCAGTATGAGACTCTCCAACCCAAGAATTGGCAAATTGGTCTTTCTTCTACTCAACAAGTGAATTAACTTTCCCTTAATCAGTCTTTCCTCCATCCTATGACTTGAACTACTTTAAACTTTGTGTGTCCAGGCATTTCGACGCAAACATCCCTTGAATTTGGCTCTGTCACTTTTTTGGCTTTGGGGGAGACACTCATACAGGCAACCTGCCTTTTGTCTCCTTCATAAACATAGGAAAAAAAGAGAAAAAAAAAAGGGTTTTGACATTTAATAATCCTCTTTCAGGTTTGTTGGGACGCGCGAGTACCCTGGCGTGAAGTATGAAGTGATGGCACCAGTGCTGCTACCAGAGCTGAGTAAATTGTCTAGTGTGACCTTAGAGGCCCCGACCCCCAACCACCGTTACTGGCCGGTAACCTTCACCCGTGACCGCCCCAGCTGGGAGGTACTGGCGGGGTTGCTACGGTCTGGGGCGGGGGTGGCAGTGAAGCTGAGGGATGGTCGCCAGCCATATACTCGTACAGCCACACCTCACCCGGCAGCTCCTAAACATCTCCCAGCACCACTACTCACCACTGACCCCGCTGCTCGATGGACAATTACGGTAACATTATTTACAATAAATAAAGACTATACTGTATTCTTTAGGATCTTTGAATAGCTACATAACATTAATACAGTACTGTTGAATCTGCTGCCATCTATCTATACGTCCATTGCCAGACACCGTAATCCCTGAGAGGGGATGGCTGCGGCTGAATCTCCTTATGCTTCCATATTCTGATGCAACTCACTTGATTACCTAGGTCTATTCCTGTTCACGGGGTAGGGCCACTTAAGCCCAACCGCCCATTGTTGTGTATAGTATGTGGGGGTGCATATGGGATACTATTGTACTGCTGAAATGGCTATGGATATGAATTTACAGTAAACCTTCATTATCTTGGACTAATTGGGGGATGGCCACTTCCGAAATGCAGTGGTGGGCACAGCTAACCGAATAGTTAGCGGAGATAACCGCTAATCAGCTAACTTAGAATGTTAGCTTCGATAACGCTGAATCGCTAAATTGCTAAAGAAATTAGTGGAAGCTAACGATAACAGTTAACAGCTAAATTTATCATATGAATTTAGCGTTGGTTTGATTTTTTCCCTCTAAAATCCTTCGACACAGACCTAGAAAGCTAAAACTATAATATGTTGTTGTTGTTGTTGTTGTTCCCTAAGCTGCCTGGCCGAACAGCCCCGAGTCCCTGAGAAAGGCCATGGCCACGATCGGGCTTTCCCACAGAGCTCTCATTGAGTGTAGATTGTGTTGTTGGCATAAGTGGTTGTGTGAAATGCAGTCTTCTATGATGTGTTTAATGGTATGGGGTGCTGTGTTACATCCCGGGCAGGTGTCGACAACGGAGTCATCCAGTCTCTTCTGATAGCTCAGGAGAGCTGGATGGTGTCCGCATCTCAGCCTGGCCAGGTGGACTCTGTCCTCGCGAGGAAGGGAGGATTCGGAAGGATGGATTTCGGGAGGTCGTGCATGCAGCTGCGTGTTGTCTGTGAGTGAGTGGATGGATCGGTGAGAGATATGAGTATGGATGTGCTTCTGGAAGTTGGTTCGGGGTGGGCAGGGAGGGAGAGAGGACAATAATTGTGTGTGATACCGTGTGCTGGGTGTTGTTTTGATATTTCTTGGTGTCTGTGGTGTGTTGCCATGTAGTTTAGTGGGTGGTCTTGGTTCGTGGAGGCTGCTGCCAGGAATTGAGTGCCTCTCATGTCCAGATGGTCTTTGACTTTGAGGATTTTGGTTTCTTGATGTAGGTGATCTGTGGGTGCAGTAGCTGTGCAGCCTGTAATGATCTTCAGGGCTTTGTTTTGAATAGTCTGTAAGGTCTTATGATGTGTTTCAGCTAGGTTAGAAGCCCAGGCTGGGCTTGCGTATTCCATCACTGATCTTATGTATTGTTTATATACTGTGGTGGTAGTTTCTTTGTTGTGTCCAAATTTTGTGTGAGCAAGTGACCTGAGGGCGTTAAGTCTGGGTGTCAGTTTCTTTTTAATGTTTGTGGTGTGCTGTTTGAATGTCATATGAGTATCATATGTTACTCCTAGGATTTTGGGTGTGTGTGTGTATGTGTTAGGGGTGTGTTGTTTATGGTGAGTTGAGGGATGTATTCGTGTTCTCCTGTCCAACTTGTGAGCAGGGTTGCGGTGGATTTGGCTGGGGCTAGATTAAGTCTGTTTGTAGTGCACCAGCCATGTAGTGTGTTGAGATAGGGTTGAAGGAGATCTGTTGCTCTTTTTGGGTCATGGTGTGTGCATGTGAGTGTTATGTCATCTGCATAGGAGGCTAAGTTTATTTGGGGCGTATTGGGTGTAGTTATATCGTGCATGTACAGATTGAAGAGTGCGGGCAATAGGACGGATCCTTGTGGGACTCCGTTTGGAAAGTTTCTGATTTTAGATGACTGACCGGCAAAAGATACGTGTGCACATCTGCCTGCTAGGAAGTTGGCCAGCCACCGTTTTGTGTTGTTGTGCATGTTTGTGTTGTAGATTTTGTTTGTTAGGTTGTGGCGGGGGATGGCATCGAAGGCTTTACTAATGTCGAGTGTGGCTAATAGTGGTCTGTGTGGTGGTCTAGCTGAATTGATGCCGTCGAAAGCTCTTTGTGTAAGGTCTGTGAGAAGAGTGTTTGTGGAGTGCAGTGGCCTAAAGCCATGTTGTGTTGGAGCTAGGGGTAGGTCAGGTGTAATTAGTTGTAATACTAGGCGTTCCATGACTTTGGAGGGGGAGCAAAGGAGTGTGATGGGGCGGTGCGAGGAGGGTAGCGTGGGGTCTTTGTTGGGTTTGGGGAATGTGATGATGATACCATGCTTCCAAATGTCTGGTATTGTGTTGTGTGAATAGCTGTAGTTTGATATGTTAGTGAGTGCTTGTATGCCTTGTGGTCCCAGGTGTCTGAGGTGTATGTTGCTTATGTTGTCTAGGCCACAGGCGGGTGAGTGCTTGAGATTGTTGATGATATGCTTTGTCTGGTGATTGGTGAAGGGTGTATAGTCAGGGTCTGTGGGGAATTGTCTCTTACGTCGGATGACACGTCGGTCGTCTTTGTGAGGTTTTAGGTGGCTGACATGTGAAAAGTGATTGATGAGAGTGTTTGCTTGTTGTTTACATGAAGGAGTAGAATGTTGTTGTGATTGTGTTGTGTTGCTGTTGGAAAGTGTGATGCTGTTTAGTGTTTTGTATAGTTTTTTGGGGTTTGTTTTGTGATCAAGTGTTTGTAGGAAGTTATTCCAATTTAGTTTTTGTTGTTCTTGTATTTTGTTGTTAGTTTGGGTGTTGAGTGCTTGAATTTGTTGTGTGATGTCTTGTGTGTGGGGTGCTGGGGAGTGTTTCAGTATGTCGCGTTGTCTGATGAGGTTTTGAATTTCTGGTGTGAAGTTGGGGTTGTGTCTTTTTCTGTTACCTCTTGGAATGTGTTTCTTGTCAGCGTTTTGGATAGTTTTATTGAGTATGTGTACAGCATTGTTGATGTTAGTGATGGGTGTACTGTTTAGAGTTGTGAAGTGTTGTTCTGTCTCATTTGTGAATGCTTCCCAGTTAGCTCTTTTATAATTGGTGTATGTGTGTTTCTGGCTAGCTGGGGTGAGTCTGGTTTTGGTGGTGATAATGATCGGGAGGTGGTCAGAGCCTAAGGTTCTGACCACCCTCCAGGATGTTGTGGGGGCGAGTTCTGGGGAGCAAAAGGTGATGTCAGAGGGCTTAGTGAGGAATATGGGTATGTTGATGGATGTCGTTAAGGATGATGAGGTTATCTGTTTGGTTTTGTAGTACCAGCCCTCTGTCTGTGTCGGGGTTGTCGACAAACCAGGCCGACGTCTTGGCGTTGAAGTCACCACCCAGGATGATGTGTGGGGTGTTTGTGATGTGTTGTAAGTGTGGTCTGTATTCATTTGGTACTGTAGGGGATGTTTGGGGAGGGATGTATGTGTTTATGATGGTTATGTTGGAGTTGTTGCCAGTGCGTATTTTAATTGACTGTATTTCTGTTGTGTTATCATTTGGGGGGAGGAGTGATTTGGTTTGTACACTGGTTACTATGTATGATATTTCTTTGTGTACCAGGGTGATGAGTCCACCGCCCCCGCCGACAGTCCGGTCTTGTCTGATGGTGGTGAAATTATGAAATGTGGGTGTTTTTTGTGTTGTGCGGAGTTTTGTTTCTTGTAAGATGGCAATGTGTATATTGTGTTGTTTGATGAAGTGTGAGAGTTTGTGTTTCTTTGTGTTGATGCCATCTATGTTCAGTTGAAGAATGTTAATGTTATGTGCACGATGTATGTTGGGTGCTGCTGCACGAGGATGGGGTGGGGGTGGGGGTGATGGGGGGGCTGGGGGTGGGGGTGGGGGTGAGGGAGGGGCTGGGGGTTGGGATGGGTGAGGTGGGTGTGGGGATTGGGGAGCAGGAGATGGGGGTTGGAATGGATTAGGATGGGGTGTGGGGTGTTGAGTTGAGGATGTGGATGGTATGGGAAGGTTAGGTGGGTTAGGGAAGAGAGTTGGACGGGTTTTAGGGGGGGGAGTGGATGATATGGGAAGGTTAGGTGGGTTGGGGAGGAGAGGTGGACGGGTTTTAGGTGAGGGATTTGACTGGGAGAGGGAGGGGCATGAGGAACAGGTCCAGGTGTTTGTGTAGTGTTTCTTGGAGGCAAGTGTTGTGCAGGTGAAGTGGGTCCAGTTCCCGCATGAATTGCAGAGAACTGAACCCTTAGTATGGCGACTCGAAGTGATGGGTTTTGAGCAAGTTGGACATATGTATGTGAACGTGGGTCCTGGGTTGCTCTCAATGTCTCCGGCTAGAAGAAGTCTTCGAGAAATGACAGCCGGAGAGTCATTTCTCGGTGTAGGAAAAACTGTGTGATGTGTGTGTGTGGTGTGAGAGGTGTGGAAATTCCCGGCGCGATCGAAGCCGCTCCAAGGACCCGTGCAGGGGGCAGGGGATGGTTGTGACGGTTTGGCTCCCGAAACTGCTCCCCGCGGCCGGCATCCGGTTTTCCTCCACTGGTCGTTGATTTTGTCTTCGGCTGTGGAGGGTCGGCAGCCTCGGGAGGTGGCCCCACGGCGTAGACGCCGCCACATCAGGACCAACTATAATATGTTGTAGGTTGTAGTTGTAGCTTACTGCTTAGACACAGCTTTCCAAGCGTCACATTTTCCTTTGCCCCTCAACTTTCCCTTCATAATTGCTGAGGGGCACAGGGCCTTGGGTGGGGCTTTGGTATAGTCAGAAGAATATATTTAGTGTAAGAATGTTTCTTAGCTATCACAAATTTTGATACTAAATTTTATAATCTAACTACTAAATGTTTGTAGATATTCTTGTATTAATATAACATACTACACAAATTGGATGACTATATACAACCTGGCTACTTTACCCTATAGGAGCTATTAGTTTATTGTTGATTTTATCTCCCCAGAGTTCTGTGTTAAGCGAAGTCAGTGGTTGCTCAGCCCAGCTGGTACGAACACTGGTTGGTGGAGCTGCTTCATCACCATCATCAACAGTTACCCAGTCATCATCATCATCATCATCATCATCATCATTACAGTGGATGTCTGGTGTGGGTGGTGATGAGAGTGAGGCGGGATATACCCAGGCCCTCATGACAATCATCTATGAATATCTCTCGGTTGGCATGCCTCAGGCCATACCCAACTGGCTTACAGCACTGCAGGTAACAATTAGGCTTTTGTATCTTTGACATATCTTAGGCTATTCTTTCAATTTTTTTTTGTTATATGGCTTGTTGATATTTATGTACTGTACTGGTATTTTCTAGTATATTTTCCTCATGACTTTTTTACTGCTTGAACTAAAGTATAATTGTAATAACTATCATAGTAATTTTTTTTTTTTTAACTATCAGAGACCGGCCTTTGAATATTCTTGCCACTCTGCCTGCCGGGGGTACGGGCACGCAAATGCCTTGATTATGCATCTTATTTAGTATTGGTTCTCTCCATCAATGACGTGAGAGCCTTATATATATAAGGGCTCCCCGAGTCCCCAGGAAAATAGAGAATGCTAAGCACAACCCGAATACATAAAAAGAACATCCTAGGGGGATACCCTTTTCAGTACTGTACTGCAATAGATAACACTAGCTTTTATTAATATTATTACAGGTTAAAGTTAAAAATGTTCTTACAGGGTGTGCGTCAGGTGTGTGATGTGAGTCAACGTGCAAGTTTTCTTGTGTGGCAGGCCAAGTTTATCACTCGGGCGGCCCACTTCCTACACTCCCTCCCCCGCCCCTTACCCCATGGTGGTGGTGAGGGTGGAGGTGGTGGTGGGGGGAGGGAGGAGGTGCGACCTTTGGTGTCACCAGAATTGGCACTGTCTCTTGGGAAGCGCCTTAAGTCACTCACAGACACTTGGATGGAAGGTTAGTGCTATCACCATTTTCACGTCAGAATTGACGACACTACTCTCAAAATACAGAATTCATAGCAGTTTGCTGTTGGGAAAACAATATTATGCTGGACTGCTCCAGCGAGCAGATTCACAAGAGCCAAAACAGGTTGTTTAATCTAATGTTTCATTGTGAATAATTTATTCTCTGCTTACCATATCAATACGCTTAACATCCTCCTCAGGGGTAAGAGGATCTTCCATATTTAGTGGGGGAAAATAATAAGCCCCCCACATATTCTACTGCGTGTCGTTCAAAGCGACTAAAAAGGGAGAAAACGCGTCGAAGAGATCCACCTGCAATGGTGGCGAGCTCATAGACAGACGACGTCCTCCCTCGCTGCCCTCTCACAAATGGTTCTCACCATACCCTACCTCCCCCTGAGGAGATAAGGCACCAGACAATACCTGGATGCCATGGGATTCCCATGAAGGGTATCTTAGGGTTACTATTACAACAACAACAATATGTTTAACATTGAATATGCGGCACTGTTGTGAACTTTATATTGACTTTTCCCTGTATGACACAACAGAAGTGAGAGGCCAAATACGGAGCTACCTGAGTGGAGACACAGACTGTCAACTAACCCCCAAGTGTGCCTTAGTCCTCACCTACCTCGATCTTCCTACACCCATGGATATACCAGGTTACCGTACTCTATATATTATATTTGTTCTCCTACCAACTTTACTTCTAAACTCAATTAATCTATCTATCTATCTATTGCCTGATGCTGTGATCCCCGAAGGGGTGGCCACGAACGAACCGCCCCCATCCGAGGTTGTTCGTTCGTTTTTCTTTGCTTAGGTATTTTTTCCGGGTGGGGGTCGCAAGCCCACCGACCCAACCTCTTTAGTCGCCTCAATTAATGAAATCAACAAATACATGTGGCACTCCAAGGACTCGAACCTAGTACGCTTACACCGAAATTCCGCGCACTTATGCATTATGCTATCAAGACAGTTGAAGAAATATGCACAAGCCTACAATTTATTATGCAGTTTCGAATCTTGCATATTAATCTGAGCATGTACATATATTCCAACTGCGCTATGGTAGCCTAATATATAGATGAATGGAAGAATTAATTAATGGGGCACTTAACCCTCGGGAAGGCCTCGCTATAAATTGCTCCTGAACCAGAATGAATGATAATTTTTCCCCAACCAACTTCACTTCTAAACTTTAAATCCAAGGGTCAGTGCACCCTCAATCTGTTACAAAAGTTGTCCCATACAACCTGGGGAGCTCGACGATTCACTATGTTGATGCTGTACAAAGTCACTGTTCTCTCCGTCATTGATTATGGCAGTCCTATATATGGGGCCGCCTCAAAACGGACCTTGCAACCATTGGCCTCACTTCATCATCAAGGGCTTCGTCTCTGTACTGGGGCATTCCGTTCGTCTCCCACCATCTCAATTTTAGCGGATAGCGGTGAGCCTCCATTACTCCTTCACCGAGACTTAGTGACAATGCGCAGGGCACTTCGTATTATCGATAGTGACTCTCCTACCAGACACCTCTTTGACCTCACCGGGGCCCCCCAAAGTGTTCATTTATTTAGCTTCCTGCCCGTGCGACTCAGCTACTCCATAACGCACCTCTTGTTCTTCCTCCTCCAACCCCTTCACATCCCCCTTGGACCCTACATATGCCCCACGTTTGTTTGCATATGTCTTACTTAAACAAACGGTCCAACCCTAATGCTTCAGTCATGCAACAACACACCCTGGAGCACATACGACGTAAGGGTCGGCACACTGCTATTTATACCGATGGGTCCAAATCTGATTCTGGTGTGGGCAGTGCTGCGGTCTCCCCCACCCACTGTCTCCAGATCACTCTTCCGACTCAAGCCTCCATCTATACCGCTGTCTTGTATGCCATTAAGGCTGCTATTGACATCATCATGCAATCTCCCCCCCGGGCGATATATCATCTATAGTGACTCCCGCAGTGCCGTAGAAGCCCTTGCACATTATAATCCTAGGCATAAACTGGTTGCCAGCCTACAACATTCCCTCCATGGTCTACACGACACTGACCGCTGGGTTCAAGTCTGCTAGATTCCTGCTCACGTAGGGATAATGGGCAATGAACACGCTGATCGTACTGCTAAGGCTGCTGTTAATTTACCGGTCTCTCAGACGTGTCTTCCGGTGGAGGACTGGCTAGCATCTTTGACCTCTGTTATTTGGCGTCGATGGCACATGTTGTGGGCATCACAATCCCCAACTACTAAGCTACGCTCCATTAAGCATTCCCCATGTCTATGGCAGTCCTCTTTCCAGCCCTCCCGAGCTCTGAAGGTTCTGCTTACTCGTCTTCGCATTGGCCATACTAGGTTAACACATGGGTATTTAATGTCATCACCGCACGACCCTCGACCTGAATGTACGTTTTGCCATGTTCCCCTTTCTATACGTCATGTCCTTTTTGAATGCCCGCTATACTCTCACCAACATACTTTATGTTTTGGCAGGAAGACTTACTCTGATATACTGTCGGATTCTCCTACATTTTCTATCTACCGTATTGTCCGTTTTCTTACAGTCTGTTTGCTCATTGATAAAATTTGATTTGTCTCATCTTCCATTTTTATACCCAAGACCGGACGTTTCACTCTCATTACTACCCTGATCCGCACCCAACATCCCTAAAACCTTAGCGTTAGCTAAGGCCAGCCGTATAAGAGTCTCACGCAGTGACTCAGTGGTCTGGTTAACCCTCCAGCCCCGGCTATTGTATTCTATAATTTCCCCGAAACCCGGGGGTTTTGGCCAAAAAACGTCTACACCTAGGCTACTGTATCTTTGTTATTTTGACTGCTTCCGCATTCCTGCACATCCTCAAGCGTAGATGTGTTTCGTATCTGTAGAATGGCGTTGAGTAGAGCTCTCTAAGTCAACTGGTTCAGTTGTGATGACGATTTCCGTGGAGAGAACTTTGTGGCGATGTTAGCCACTTTTCACTACTTAACAATAACACACACCCACACACGAACAACCGACGCCTCTCCTTGTGGTCGGAGATGCGCGGCGTCGGTCCAACCGGCTGTTGTTTACATGCGTCGGACGGACGCCTCGCACACCAAGCTTACAGGCTTTCAAGCTGCCGGTGCCTCAGAGCCCTACCGGGTTCCGCGGGCGCATTTGTTATGGGTTTCTCAGAGCCCAACCGGGTCTGGTGGGTTAAACTAATTGTTCGGGGAAAAAAAAAAAAAAAAAATTCTAAACTTCAATTTTTGTTACTCATACTTCATATTGTTATGAGAATAGCTCACCTGCTGGTTAACCCCTTCAGTACCGGTGATGTAATTTTGTTTGATTTCAGCTATATTTATCCGATTTTATACAGTTCAGGAAGGATGTGTTAAATAAAAGGGTGAATTGAGATACTTGGAAGCCTTTTAACCCGGGAACTGCGGGGAGACTCTTAAGAGTTCCCCCGGTGGACTGCGGGAAGACTCTTAAGAGTCAGAGGAAAAAAAAATAAACTTAAAACATCGATTTTTTTTTTTTTTGGCCCCTGGGCCATGCAAAATCTCAGTCCTCTACCTCCCCTCCTTCCCCACTTTCCTCCCCTCCCTCAGTTATCACCTATTTTCCCTGTTATTCCCTTATTCTGAGGTATATTTTCGTGCTAACATTAGCGAGTTGCAAGCAGGGCATTGTCATCACTGATAGAAAGCGAGTGCAAGAGAGAGAGAGAGTATCGATCGACTGTGTCTCAGTGGCCTTGGGGGAAATTGGCGGGAAAGCAGGTTGCCTCACCCATACATTCTATAACTCGCGGCCTATATCTCCGATTTTGACCATCCAAACGCTGTTTTCACTCGTTTTATTGTTGTTTCAGGTTAATACCTTTATAATCAACCCATAATAGGCGCGTATGGATAAGTATTAACCCTTTACTAGCGGCGCTCGACTTGAGTCGAGTGAAAGAAACTGGGAGAAAACGGGTGAAAAATGGGTGAAGATCGAGTGAAAATGGGTGGAACAGTAATGAACCATACGTCCGACATCTGTGGCCTCCCGGCCCACACTAACTCCAGTTCCCCCACCGCACGGGTGGATGACAGTGTGACCAATAGTTAGCGAAAAGTGAACAATGTAGCAAAATCAGCTAAACTTCCATCTTTGAGGTAACACTGTCAGGGCTCCACGAGTGCTACGTAGCTGTATGTGGTGTCATTGTGTAGCGATTTCCGCCTAGTTTTCGGCACAATACAGTTCCTTTCATGCTGATGGTTGATATAGCAGTCAGACTGGCCTGAAAAGGCCCAAAACGGCCACAGACCCCCCGCTAGACAAGGGTTAATGCTATTTATGGCAAAATGAATATTTTAGTGATGGAAACACCTCAAATACGTCAGCACAGGGGGACGTTTCTAATTACCCCCATGCGCACTTCTTAGGTTAACTACTGCATGTCCTTCTTAACCCATACAGTCCCAGTGCCGTATATATACGTCAGTAAAAAAGTCACTCCCCAGTCCCAGCGCCGTATATATACGTCAGTAATGTTGTTGTTGTTGTTCCCTAAGCTGCCTGGCCGAACAGCCCCAAGGCCCCGAGTAAGGCCAAGGCCATAAACGAGCGCCCCCACAGAACCCTCCCTGCCGACCACAATAAAGCCTGGGTGACCGAAGCCACTCCATGGCGGGGAGCTGAGAGGGTGCGTAAATGCCCGGGAAACCAAAGCCCCACCCTGGGCCCTGTGCCCCTCAGCAATTATGAAGAGAAAGTTGAGGGGCAAAGGAATAATGTGACGCTTTAGCTTCCAATCTTGGTAGATTGGGAGGTCAATCCACGGAAGAGACGCCGTCACTTGAGATCTAGAAAATATATAAGTAAAAGGAACAGTCAGAGTAAGCTATGGGTATGGCAGAGATCGCTCAGGTCTCACTCTGATAGACCAGCCCATCACCATCGTCAGTAATGTAATTTCCTTTTAATTGCCTGTACCAGGCTGTTTTTTTCTTCTATTTTTTTTCCTTTTCTTCAAAAGAAAAAAGAAAAAAAAAAAACAGAAAAAAAGAGCCAGTCACCATATGTTGACACATCTTTTGAAGGGAAAAGATGGTCTATCCTGCCATTTTGGCCACACCCCTTGGGACTGGGGGGGACTTTTATTACTGTATCCTACGGTACAGTATGGGTTCATCATCATCATCATCATCTCCGACGCCTTGTTTCCCCCTGGGAAACCCCCGCTAAAGGATGGCCATGGCAGAAACGTCTCCAGGCTACTTTGTCAAGACATGCCTCCTTTGCCCGTGCCACAATGCCCCTTCCACTATGTGGAAGTTTTTCTTCAATATATTGTTCTACTTTCTTTTC
Source organism: Paralithodes platypus (assembly GCA_032716605.1). Lineage (NCBI taxonomy): Eukaryota > Metazoa > Arthropoda > Malacostraca > Decapoda > Lithodidae > Paralithodes > Paralithodes platypus. The sequence continues at coordinate 87,497,232 of CM064513.1, read as the reverse complement.
CCATACCATGGTGGTCTTCCACTACTAGCTGTTCCACTCACCTGACTCCCATATATCTTTCTTGGCATTCTGTCTTCATCCATTCTCTGAACATGACCATACCACCTCAAAGTACTTCTCTTTATCCACTCAACCACTCCACAATCAATGCCTAAAGCTTGCTTTTCCATGAAGGACTCATACACTTCCCTATTACTTGTCCCATCTAGCCTATTCACACCAGCTTTCATTCTGAAAAAGCTCATCTCCACAGCTCTCAGTTTGGAGAGGTCCTCGTCACTTGCTGTCCATGTTTTACTTCCATACGAGTGTGTTGGGAGCAGCACACTGTTTCTCAGTGACTTTTTAACTTCCTGACTCACCATATTTCCTTTGAGAATACTATCAAGTTCTCCAATCACCTTTCTCCCTTGCATTTTTCTCTCTTTTTATCTCACTCTCCATTTTACCATATTTGCATAGTACAGCTCCCAAATACTTGAAGCTTTCAACCTCTTCCAGTACTTAATTTTTCATTTTTATTTTACAACTTTTCTCATGTTCCTTCTTAATTCTATATTTTGCCTTAAAAACTATGGTTTCATGCATTCTTCTCTCAAACACCTTTACCTTACATTTCCCTACATTGACCTTTAACTTTCTCTTTTCGCATACCCTGTCAAAGTCTGTGACCACTTTCTGAAGTTCTTCTACATTTTCCGCCAACAGGACAGCATCATCCGCATGTAGGCATGTTAAAATCTTCCATGCTCTTCCCTCTGATTCCAGTCTAGCTCCAACTCCCATTGATCCCGCCCTAAATTCTCTAATCACACCATCCATGTATATATTGAACAACCAAGCTGACTTGACACATCCCTGTCTTACTCCTACATTGACCTCAAAACTTTCACTTAACTTATCCCCTACCTTCACATTTGCCATTGCATTCCTATAAAAAGATTTTACTGCCATTAGCAACTTTCCTCCCACACCATATACTGTTAACACATCCCACAGACCTTCCCAGTCTACTTTGTCATAGGCTTTTTCTAAATCCATGAATGCTGCATAGAGTTTTCTGTTCTTGGCCAGATGCTTCTCTACTAACAAATGCATTGAGGCTGTCTGGTCAATGCAGCCCCTGCCCTTTGTGAAACCTCCCTGTTCCTCGCCTATTTTGTCATCCGTTATCTTCTGCAGTCTCTCTGTTACTACTATTGCGTATACCTTTCCAGGTATGCTAAGCAAGCTAATTCCCCTATAACTCTTACACTCCTCTTTACTACCTTTCCCTTTGTACAAAGGTACTATCACTGCTTTCCTCCAGTCCTCTGGTACACTTTCCTTTTCCCATGCTAATTTACATAACCTATGCATTATGTCAACAGCTTCTTCTCCATATCTCAGCATCTCACCTGGGATGTTATCTACTCCAGCAGCTTTGCCCATTTTAAGTCTATTGATTGCTTCTTTTACTTCTTCTCTGCAGTATGGGTTAAGCTGAATAAAAGCATCTAAATATTGCTAAAATATAATGAAAAGTACAACCCGGTAGAGAAGGGGTTAACATTGAATACTGTAATTATATTCAAATCTTATGTTGAGAAGCATGTTTGTTGTTAATGTTTAACTCTTTAAAGTCTCATAATTATCTTTACAGTAAACAATCATTTTAGCAAGTTACCCCTTAGATAGAAAGGGAATACTGTATATGAATGCATAGTCAGTATGTTAGTAGTCATGCAAGTTCAGGGCAGTGATGTAGGATTTTTATACCTCTATTAACCCCTTCTGTACCGGAAACGTCTCTTCAATTACATTATTGCTAGTATTAGACGATATTATTCAGTATAAAAAGGACCTCCAGCTACTAACAGACTTCGAACTATCTAGCTTAACCCTTTTTACTACCACAGATCCTTCTTAAACATCAAAATATTGTTTAAATATAGCTAGACTAAAATCATAAAGATGTCGGTACAGAAGGGGTTAATTGCCTTTGACATGATTATAAGTGATTTTAAAACTTTTGGCTTGATATTAATTTGTTTATTTTTTGTAGGTGTATGCAACAACCCTCTGGCCCTAATGGCAGCAATGAACAAGTCCGGCCTTCCCTCAGCTACCATATCATCCCTGGCCAAGGTCCTCTTCTACACTATCAAATAGATTACCTGTCATATGCACACTCCAAATATGTAAAGTTTATTATCTATTATTGGTGGTGTAATGGTTAAGGTGTCTAAAAATCTGTGTGTGATAACCCAGGTTCGAATCCTGGTGGATCACATATATGCTTTCATTAATTTCATTGGAGGTGTTGTGTTGAAATTAATAAAAAATAGATTAGTGGTCCTATGATACTGCTGCTGCCTCTGAAGCTTCAGGTGGGGTTGTGAATCTCTACAGATACTATTTATGTATGTAGCAGTTAAGTTGTCACCTCATAAAAATCACCATAGCCAACACTACCATCGTTAGATTAATAGACAAGTGAATTTATGTGTAGAGAGACACATGCAGAATAGGAACCCAAGTTAATGCAACATTTTGGTGTACTGTATAGGCTTCAGGCTTCTCCATGATCATTCCTGAAGAAGCCTATACAGTAAAATTCTATTTAAACTTGTAGTCTTTACTCTGTATGTATAGACCTGCAGCATTATCGTCTGAACATTATTCGGCAGGTGGTACAATTAATCAAGTGGTGACTATAGTTGTGTTTACATTAAAGTTTGTGAATTAAATGCCCACAAGCAAATGTATTGGACTGGCCATAACGTCTTAAAAATATTTCTCTATGCCAAGTTGAAGTTGTGGATGGGAATGACAATTGTTTACCCTGACTATACAGAGGGAACAATTATAGCAGGTACACCTGCTGTGCTCAGGTGGCTGTATTTAGCCTACTCATGGATTTATAAATACTGTACTAAGCTGGATAAATGAACTTATCGGTTTTACAGTGTTTTGTTACAATATATAGGTCCATGGAAATGCCACACTGCCATTTGTCCATGATTACACTCTAGAACTGAAATAGTGGACAATAACACAGAACCTTTAAGTGGCCTCTGACAATAAAACCCTCACAACAACCAGATGCTGTGTTACATATAGCTTCTGAGATAAGATTTTAACTGTCATATTGACAAGATTGATCAAAATAAGTAAAAATTGCTAAGTCCAGGGCACATGACCTGTCATACTCAATGCGGCTATCCACAAATTTTGTCGTGAAGTACACTATATCTTGTAAATGGTGAAAGGTGAACAAGAAGTCAATCTTCAAAATTAGGTATACATAAGTATTATGTAAATTGTAACTCATACTATGTATGGAATGTGCAAATGTACTTTGTGCATGGTTCCAGTTTCCATGCATTTTGTAATTAATCTATTTTGTTCTAGTGTGAATGGTGTATGTTGTGCTAGAATTATGAAATATTATTTTTTGTACTGTTATTTTTGTATTTTTATGTATATATATAAGATGCTAGTATGACCCTGTAATAATTTAAATGAGGTTGAGTCATTGAGCTATATTGTGAGTATGTTTGTGTAGCTGGAACTTGACACCACTCCTCCTCCTCCTCCAGTCAGTTTGTAACCAACCTTAAAGGATCATTTACAACAACACTCTTTTCTGACACTCTAATCTGGCATCTTCTGAAATATATTTTCATAAGAATTTTGTGATCTATAAAAGCCTCCTTTTCCTTCAATCTAGTTGCCAAAAACCAGTACAATCTCAGAATGTTGCCAGGATAAAATTTGTGGATCAAAATTTACAGTATATACTTATAATTTATTCCCCCCTGATACTACTCTCCTTGACGCGGTTGGGGGGCTTCGGGGCCGGCGACTGAAGCTTGATGGGGGATGGTTGTGGTACTTACCCTTCCTATCTCCCCTCGAGCTTTCGTCCTCAGCTTGACTAATTTTGAGTAGTTTTTCATTCCTCATTCTATGTTTTTCCCCTTCTATTCTTATTCTGTCCCATTTGGCTGTCCTCAGGCAGCCTATATCTCATGTCTCCCTGGCCTGGCTAGGTAGCAGACTCCTGACCTGATTTGTCTCTTCGGTTGCTGATGTGGCCGGACTGACTTGATTCCCTTCGGTAATGCATGTTTTGCTTCTCAGTGTGATTTTTTTCTACCTTCGACCTGATCTTTCATTCTTCGCCCTGATCACTTCTTGGTTGGTGTTGCGGTGTAGCAGTTCTTGCCTCATCCTTCGGCCCTGCCCTATAAGAGCTCTGGTGTGGAGCTCATGTGGTCCGGCTGAACTGGTGAAATGGCGAGAAATGTCTGCGTGTCTTCACCTTCCTCGATTTGTTCCCCTACTGCCCTTCCCGATCTATCTTGACTCGTTTAGTTATATATCTTGATCGAATCCTTCGGGCCAGCCCTATGAGAGTTCTTTTGTAGAGCTCAGTGGTCTGGTTAAACTAATATTTAAAAAAAAGAAAGAAAACAAAAATATTTATTAAAACTAATTATCAGCTCTCCGTCAATTGTAATACAATCACAGCAATTTTAATACATTATCAGCCATAAATTTAATATTTGCATGGTTAATTTCCAAGATGCAAATCTCTCCATATCCCAGTGCATCCCTTTTTCCCTTCTCAATATTCATAATTTGAATGATACTAAATCAGTTGTTGAAATAATTGACTTTATCCAATCTGATTGGTTGTTAAGTACCCAATCTTTATTATCTATTGTACATAGTTATTATTTTTAGTTTAGAGAGTAGGAAATCCTGCATCTCTTGTTAAGGTTGCATTGTCCAGGGAGGTTTCTGTGTTAAGACAAGATAGTAGGTACTGGGTAGTAAGACTGCTAACAAAGGTCAAATTCAAGTACCGGTAACACAAATAAACTTAGTGTGAATATAGTGGGATGTCACGGAGCATTCCCTTCTGCACAAGCTATTTATCTGTTTAGCTGAAAGTGGTAAAATATAATCTACATTGATTCATTATGTGTTCTTGACAACCCTCCTCCATATAGTGTTAACTGATGTTCAGGTATACTGAAATATGTTATGGTTCCTACTAACTCATTAACCCATGGACGGCAAGCATCCTCATATGAGTCTGTAGTGAGTGAAGGCGAGCGTCCTCATATGAGCCAAGGCCTTTAAAAAAAACGATTAAAAGGCCCCAGTAGCACTTAAAAAAGAAAGAAATGGTGTTTAAGTGAGATAATTCCCCTCCATACCTCCTATCACTCTCAACATGTGTCAAAATTCCCTTCTCTCCCCCCCCCCCCCTTTCAATTATCACCTATTTGTCCTCCTCTTATTCCCATATTTATTGGTGTATTTATCATGCCAATATCTCCAAACCGGTTCTAAGGTGTGGTCATGTGACTAGCGAGTGTGTGGTGTATCAGAGTGTGTGAGGGAGTGAGTCAGTCTGGCTTCAGGCCTCACGAGGGGAGGGTGTGGCTTGCCTCAGCTCCACACTTCATGAATGACCGGTCGGCAATAATTCGAGATTTTGACCATGCAAACACTATTCCCACTTGTTTTATTGTTGTTACATGTTGTTATCTTCATATTAAACGTAAAATAGGCGCATATGTATAAGTAATAACGATATTAATGGTAAAATGACGATTTTAGTCAGGAATGAACCAAATTACCTTCGCCTGGCGGGACGTTTCAAATACCATACCTACGCACTTCTTAGGTTAAAGCAGCTATGGGATTAATTTAATTTTAGAAGATCTCAATAATTTTCAAGCCATGAGCTAGTTTCCTGATTGCTAAGGAAAATTCACCTTTCCTTCCATCATTGCCATGGTCGCGAAGTAAATTTAATGGTACGTCTATGTGATCTTAAGTGTAACCCATGACAATTTTGTAGTGGGTAGCCACCGCTTTGAAGAATACATTCAGTGTTCAGTTACTACAAGGAAGAATTATGAGGACTTTTAAAGTCCAAAAACGGGTCATTTGGGGCGTTCTGGGAGGCCAAGTCAATTTTTGGAAAAAAATATTTTTGATTGTGGGCGTATGGCTGGTCGAAATTGAAATCTACGACCATGTATAGAAGCAGCTGGTCGAGAAAAATCGAGTGGCACCAAGTAGAATTTCCTAGGACGTATAGTTTGGGCTACAGAGGTCTTTTAAAGTCCAAAAAACGGGTCATTTGGGGCATCCTGGGAGGCCAAGTCAAAATCGAAATCCTAAACTAATGGTCCGATCTTAATTCTGTTTGCGCCATTCGATTCAGCGGGTCAAAGTGTACTTTTGGTATAAATTTTAATAAAATCCATTCTGTACATAGATAACTCATCTATGGAGTTTTTAAACATTAAAATAGGCCTATTGGGCCTAAAAATTAGTCAAAATTAAAAAATCCATATACCGTTGGAATCGTAATGAGACGAATCCATATATACCCATGAAAACTCAAAATTTGAAAGTCGCCCACCAAGTGCAAAAATGTTCATGGGATTTTGGAAATAATATTTTTGATTCTGGGCGAATAGCTGGGCGAAAATGCAATCTACGATCATTTATAGAAGCTGCTCGTCGAGAGAAATCGAATGATACCAAGTAGAATTCCCTAGGACTTATAGTTTGGGCTACAGAAGACTTTTAAAGTCCAACAACTGGTCATTTGGGGCGTTCTGGGAGGCCAAGTCAAATCCAAAATCCTAAATTAATGGTCCCACTCCCACCCTTGTTCTATCCAACTCTTTAACCCAACAGTGAACCAATTTTTCCAGTCTCTTCTGGAGTAAACTTTGGAACGTTCTCCCTCTTACTTTCCCTCATCCTATGACCAATTGCTTCAAGCTCAGTGTGCAGTCATCTTGACTCCAACATAACTTTAATTTGGCCGTCACTCTTGTCAAGGAGGGAAGTGTATAGGCTATAAAACTTCTGGCCTACCTATAATGAAATGGGCAGAAGTTTATTCAGAATGTACCAGTTCTGAGCTTGATTTTTACCCTGAATTGTGTTGTGGAGAAGTATCTGGAGAAGAAACAAAAGGTGTATGTTGCCTTTATGGACTTGGAGAAGGCCTATGACAGAGTGGATAGAGAAGGTTTGTGGAAAGTACTTAGAATATACGGAGTAGAGGGCAAGTTGCTGAAAGCAGTGAAGAGCATGTATGAGGGTGCAAAGGCGGCAGTACGTGTGGAGAGTGAGCAGAGCGAGTTCTTTGACCTGAATGTTGGTTTGAAACAGGGGTGTGTGATGTCCCCGTGGTTGTTTACTGTATATATGGATGGAGTTATGAAAGAAATACTATCTAGAGCAGTGGATGTTGGTGTATCGCTGAAAAGGGAGGGAATTGAGTGGAAGCTACCTATACTGCTGTTTGCGGATGATACAGTTCTGATGAGTGATAATGAATGGGAGTTGCAGGGTCTGGTAAATGAGTTTGGAACAGTGTGCGAAAAACGGAATTTGAAGGTAAATACGGGGAAGAGCAAGGTTATGGTCTTCGAAAGGGGTGAAGTCACAGAGTGTGAGGTGAAGCTGAACGGTCAGGCTATGGAGATCGTCAACTCTTAAGTATCTGGGCAGTGTGTTGAGTAAAGATGGGACTATGGATGAAGAGGTGCGGGAGAGGGTACAACAGGGGAAGAGGGTTGTAGGAACGCTAAAAGCAGTAACAAGAAATAGGGTGGTCAGTATGGAAGTGAAGAAGTCCTTGCATGACAGTGTGGTAATCCCGACACTGACTTACGGAAGCGAAGCATGGACGTTGGTTGAGAGACTCCGACCAAGAGTGAGAGCAGTGGAAATGAATTACTTAAGGAGTGCGTGCGGAGTTACATGGAGGGATAGACAGACTAATGAGGAAGTAAGAAGGAGGTGTGGTGTGGAGGTAGATGTGCTGGAAAGTGTGAAAAGGAACAACTTGAGATGGTTCGGCCATATGGAACGTATGGAAAGCGAGAGAATGACTAAGAGGGTGTACGAGAGCGAGGTGGAGGGACAGGGGGAGAGGTAGACCGAATATGAGGTGGAAGGATGGAGTGAGGAACTACATGAACGAAGGCGGTGCTGGTTGGGGGGAGGGGCGTCGACTGACTGGGGACAGAGGTGCATGGGGGCGGTTCGTTCGTGGCCACCCCTTCGGGGATCACGGCGTCAGGCAATAGATAGATAGATAGACCAGTTCTGAGCTTCAGTCAAGTTGGAGCTGTGTACAGGATTCGGTAAGAGTTGTGATATCGGGCGTACCACCGCCGATATACAGCATAACTCCTCTCTAAAACATTAACCTAACCAAACAAGTTAACAACCTAACCTAACCTAGTATTCATGTAGTAATGAGAATACTAGGTTAGGTTATGCTTTTTAGTTAGGTTAAGTGTTTATAGATGATTTATGTTGTATGTCGGTAGTGGTACGCCCGATAAAACAACTCTTACCCAAATCGTGGCCTTTACTGTTCAAAGCTGTCCCGAACTTAACCCCTTCTGTACCGGCGACGTTTTTAAACTACAACCGCGTTATCACTCCTCTATTCACTAGCATTCTCCACTCATTCCTATTATTTTTGTAAGCCTTTCATAAACCATTCGTTCAACATGTCCATACCAGCATAGCACTTTTCTTTCCACTCTTACCGATAAGGGTTCTTGCTGTCCCACTCTCCTGTGTACCTCTTCATTTCTCAATCTGTTTATGCATCACTCCATACATACTCCTCAAGCATCTCATCTCCATCACATTAACCTTTTCTCAGCGGCTCGCTGGTGTAGTGACTAGCGTCTTGGACTTCCACCCAGAAGGCCCAGGATCGCGCCCACGCTCGGCGCATTAAAGGTTTTTCACAAGCACTGAGTCGTTACCGTCCGTCATGAGCAAGGGGTTGGGGTAGTAGTACAGGACCCCAATGGAAATATGCCTAATCGGCCTTATTGGGCTATCCTTAGCTGGCTTAGCATGCGCTAGCTTTAAGAACTATTATTATTATTATTATTATTATTATTATTATTATTACTACATTCAGACCCCATGTCTCAGCCCCATAAATCACTGTTGTACAACTATCCCTTGCATTCCGAAAACTTTCCTTCCCTCTCACATATGCTTTCATAATTCCATTGGGAGGTGTTTGGTGTTGGGAGTGAAATTAATAGATTAGATTAGTTTACCTCTATGCCAACACCTGCATCCCTGCTTATCACTCTTAGATATTTAAAACACTCCACTTGTTCCAGCACTTCCGAATCCAGTCGTACATTTAGATTTACCCTACGAGCATCTTTAAAACACACCATGATCACCATCAATTTACTTTTATTGACATTCACCCTCAGCTTCCGCCTCCCACATGTATGTATGTATGTATATACTCAGTCACATACCCCATAGCTGGGGGTGGCCGACTCGAGACATCATCCAAGGTGAAGTTTTTAGCGAAAGTTTGAGCGAAGAGTTCAGCTTTGTCATAGGAAGACGTGGTGGTGCCGTCGGAGTGGGAAAGCGGAGCAAAAGATGAGGAAGTAACATTTTTGGAGAAGTATTTGGCTAGATGCCAGAAGCTTGGGAAGTGCTAGAGTTGGAAAGTTCAGAACATATATGTTATTGATGATTTTTTTTTTTGGAGTTTGAAGGCGACTGTACCGTTTGTATACTTCCTCTTTATTGCAGACAGCAGTAGAACAAGCGCAAGTAAACCAAGATTTTGTATTGCATTAGGCTGCGAGAAAGAAAATGGAATGTACGCCTGCATGCCCGAGAGGATTACCTCGGTTATGCGCTCGGCACACTCCGAGGGTTCCCGGCCACAGAAGCAAAAATAATTCCATGGGAAATGAAAGAAGTACTGCCAAAGAGCCTCGCAGTCGACAGTGCCGAAGTGCCACAAGTACCGCCTGCTAGGAGGATCAGATGGCCATACTGGAGAGATAGGACAGGTAAGAGATATGGTTGTGATCGGAGGAGCCCAACGGCCAACAGAGAAAACAGATTTGCAGCGTAAGTAGAAGGATTAGAAGTTAGAAATAAGTCGAGAATGTTGGAGCAATATCCAAGGCGGTCAGGAATACAAGTAGGGGAGAGCGGTGATGGTTCGGACGTTTTCTTTTTAAATATTTGTAGAAATTCAGGTTTAAGCAGTATAATTTATTAGTGGCCCCTCCATCATTGACGAACATGCCTATTACGTAAGGCATCCTCTTCAAACACTAATCCGCCGTAGTTTGAATCTACTGCGCAGAGCATTTAAAATCTGAGGAGCCTTCATCATGAGCGCACGCGACCTCACTCATGGCTTCAGTCATTATGAATTGGGTTCTCACTACGAAAAAAACTTCGTAAAAAAATAAAAAAACAAAAAGAAAATAAGAATAACTATCCAATAAGCTTTCCATCATATCGTGGATGTACTTGTGTGGATCTTTGACCAGACGCTGATTCAGGCGTCATTCTTCCTTCTCTGCTCTGCGGTCAGCCGGCCCGGACGTGTCTCTCCACGCTCCGCTGGTTCTGCATTTGCTGCGTCCCTAGTGAGTTTTTTCTCATTTGTTTACTCCGGGATGTATCGAGTAAGGTTAGGATATGCGTAGCAGGAGTGTCCTGGGCTGGTTGCCCGCAGTGCAGTGTATTTTGGGTCGTGTGTTTGGGGCATCTATTTCGGATGTACCCTCGTGGTCCTATTGTGGACAGGTGAACTTTTTCACAGTTAGCTAGCTTTGTGATGCAGGCGGCTTTCATTACGCGTTTTTGCTTCCTTTTATCTTTCTGATGAGGTAGCGTATTTTTGCTGACGTTCCCAGCGTATTTTTCTTCACTTAGTGAAGTTTTTTCTGGGTCCCGAGTCAGTTCTTCCCTTTGCCGGAAGTATTTGCTACAGTGGTGTGTTGGCGGTGGTTCCTGTTGTGATATAATTCAGTGCTTTTTGTTTATATTCCGACTTGTTAATGTTATCCGTCTGCCTAGGCCTAGCCAACCTCTCGTAGCTTTACCACATATACAAGTGTTATTGATTTATTTTCTAAATATGTACTACTGTGTCATGTGTGTCCTGGTTTAGTTGTGTATTGACTAATTCCACGGACTATTTATGTGTCCTGGGTTAGTTGTGTATTGGCTAATATAATCTAGTTGATGTTAAAATGTTGCTTCGTTATTTGGTTCTTTAGCCTAATTATTTCAAACCCTTAGCTCTTTTCAGTTTTGAGCTATAGTTCCCGAAACACAAATTTCTAAATCGTCCGAACCTTCCCTACCAGTGGTGATGGTTCGGTCACGTATATTAATTGGCATAATCTTAAAATTATGTGAGTTGGATTTGCTAAAAACAAGAATTTATCAATTCAAAGACATTTTATTTTGCTAAAATACAAAATTAAACTTCATAATCGAAATTAACCTCTTCATATTTGTAAACAAATAATATTGAAAAAAAAATGGATTATACTTAACCAGAATTATGGATAATATACTTATCCATAAATCAAATAAACATACAGTACCTTTATTTGTATAAACAATATTATAGGTATGGATTAGGACTATGTTACTTCAAATAAATTACATAATTGACTTAGTTTATATTATATTGTATTAGCACAGATAAATACATAATAAAATATAAATATATTATTCCCTGATGGATATTAAGAGTTGTGTTTCACTATGTGTTCATTATATAGATGTTTACAAGAAGTAGTGTTATCAATTGATAAGGTAATTTTTTGGTAATTAGTGGGAAGGATGGTTCGGACTGGTCCGAACCATCACCACCCTCAACTGTCCGAATGATCCCGAATCTATATAGTTAATTAATCAACGTTCACACAAGAGACTTCAGCATTTGTTATTTACGGCAATATCTTCGGCATACAACATAGTTTCACCATAATAATGCATATTTAGCTGGTTGACATATTCATGGAGGTAGAGCTTACGATATAAAGTGAAAGTATTACATAGGAAGTGCAAAAAACCATAAAATCGGACCTGCATTAAAAAGTGTAGCTGATGTAGGAACCAAATCACGCGTGATGAAAGTAGACAAACTCTCGCAGTTTCACGCAAAATCTCGGGGTCTTAGGTCCCATACGTTTTTCAGGAAATGCACTGTCCGAACCATCCTTCCGTCCGAACCATCACCGCTCTCCCCTACAGTTGGATGCTGAACTAACTGCTTTAGGTCATTTAGGATAGAAAAGATGTAAGCTTGTTCACTAGGTTCGTCAGTGAAATGGGTGGAGAGCCATTGGCAGTGGTGAACATTATTGATATCTACTAGGATGGAGATTTCTGTGAAAGGAGAGATGAATAGAATGTGTTCTACTTAAAGAATGAGGACATGGGAGCCTATTATAATTATAAATGGGAAGCTATTATATTATGTGTATGCTATATAAGTCTAGGGTAAAGCAAACCCATATTTCAACAATATAAATTAATATTAAAAGTCCATTAGTATATAATTAGTATAAGTCTAGGGTGAAGCCAAGCCAGATTTCACCAGTTTTATTTTTGCATGAAGATAAAAATCTTAAAACGGTCCTCAAGGCCGCTAAAATGGATGGAATTAAAATCAGTTAGCGCCATTTGATTCAGCGCGTCGAGAGGATTCAGAATAGTGTCTTAACTCAAATTTTTTTTTTTTGGCCAAACTTTAATATTATAATCTGCTCCCATTTCCACAAAAATGGGTAAAATTAAAAACGGTTTGCGCCATTGGATTCAGCGCGTCGTGAGGATTCTAAAAGTATCCCCACAAGTCCAAATCTATTTTTTTTAAAAAATGTGAGATAATTTAACTTGTGACCATATCGTTGGAATCCTCTCGGACTGGAGAGTTCCCAATAATTAATTCAGGTGATTCCGACCTATTATAACCCCACAAAAAACAGTTTTGCCCAATTCCTTGTAAAGTATTGTCAAATTTTAAAATGGCTCTCAAGGCCACAAAAATGGGTGAAATTAAAATCCGTTTGCGCCGTTGGAGTCGCAGCGTCGAGAAGAATCCGAATATACCGCTAAAAATATGAAAATCGAAAATGTCCCATCAACTTCCAATCCCATTTCCACAAAAATTGGTTAAATTAAACACGGTTTGCGCCATTGGATTCAGCGCGTCGTGAGGATTTCAAAAGTATCCCCATATGTCCAAATATATTTTTTTTCAAAAGTGTGAGATAATTTAACTTGTGACCATATCGTTGGAATCCTCTCGGAGCGGAGAGTTCCCAAAAATTAATTCAGGTGATTCCGACCTATTATCTATTGCCTGACGCCATGATCCCCGAAGGGGTGGCCACGAACGAACCGCCCCCATGCACCTCTGTCCCCAGTCAGTCGACGCCCCTTCCCCCAACCAGCACCGCCTTCGTTCATGTAGTTCCTCACTCCATCCTTCCACCTCATATTCGGTCTACCTCTCCCTCTCTGTACCTCCACCTCGCTCTCGTACACCCTCTTAGTCATTCTCTCGCTTTCCATACGTTCCATATGGCCGAACCATCTCAAGTTGTTCCTTTTCACACTTTCCAGCACATCTACCTCCACACCACACCTCCTTCTTACTTCCTCATTAGTCTGTCTATCCCCCCATGTAACTCCGCACGCACTCCTTAAGTAATTCATTTCCACTGCTCTCACTCTTGGTCTGAGTCTCTCAACCAACATCCATGCTTCGCTTCCGTAAGTCAGTGTCGGGATTACCACACTGTCATGCAAGGCCTTCTTCACTTCCATACTGACCACCCTATTTCTTGTTACTGCTTTTAGCGTTCCTACAACCCTCTTTCCCTGTTGTACCCTCTCCCGCACCTCTTCATCCATAGTCCCATCTTTACTCAACACTCTGCCCAGATACTTAAAAGATTTGACGATCTCCATAGCCTGACCGTTCAGCTTTACCTCACACTCTGTGACTTCACCCCTTTCGAAGACCATAACCTTGCTCTTCCCCGTATTTACTGCTCTCACTCTATTATAACCCCACAAAATACAATTTTTTTTTGTGGAAAATCTTAAAACGGCTCTCAAGGCCGCAAAAATGGATGGAATTAAAATCGGATAGTGCCATTGGATTCAGTGCGTCGAGAAGATTCAGAATAGTGTCTTAACTAAATTTTTTGTTTATTTGCCAAAATCCTAAGGCCTTAGTTTTTTTTAGAAGTTGACGGGACATTTTCGATTTTCATATTTTTAGCGGCATATTCGGATTCTTCATGACGCTGCGATTCCATCGCTCTATTTATTTTTTATTTTTGACAATTATTTATGGCCTTGGGAGCTGTTTTAAGATTTTACAATAATTTACAAGGAATTTTGCAAAACTGTTTTTTGTGTTTTGTGGGGTTGGAATCACCTGAATTATTTTTTGGGAACTCTCCCTTTCATGAGGATTCCAACGATATGGTCACAAGTTAAATTATCTCACATTTTTGGAAAAAAATAGATTTGGACATGTGGGGATACGTTTGGATTCCTCTCGACGCGCTGAATTCATTGGTGCAAACCGTTTTTAATTTTACCAATTTTTGTGGAAATGGGAGCATATTATAATATTAACCCGTTGAGACCCAGCGTCGCACGTGTTGCGTCGGCAGTCTTTGATCACCAACTCCCAGCGACGCATCACGTGCGTCCGACATATAAAAAACACTTACGTGGCTCGTAAGGTAGGAAATGGCGGGAGAATAGGAGGGGGAGGTACCGTAGTGTGTGGGGGAGCCGGGCCGAAACAGCCGCGCGGCTGGTGGTGGTGGGCTTAGTGGGGATAGTTTACACCCCTAGTTTACCGCCACTTTGAACCTTCATTACTCCGGTCGTATGGGAGCTAGAGGCTTGAGATTTATGTGAGATACTCCTTAGGATGTATGCCGTACAATGCCATACTCAGTTTTTACCCTAGTGCTCCCGGGCGGGTGGTCATGTGGGGGAGACGAACTATTGAAACCCCCCCCCCCCCCCAAATGACCGAAATGAGTTTTTTTTTTATTTGTGTGTTCATTTCTCACCATTCTCTTCCATTTTGGCTCAACACATTTTTTTGAAGCTCCGCCCCCCCAACGGCCCCCCCCCCCCAAAAAAAATGTCAGAGGTGATTTTTTTTTGTTTTTTTTTAATTTCTCATCCTTGTCTTCCATTTTAGCAAACAAAAAAAATAAGTGAAAATGGCTTGGGACTGGGGTGAACAAAATATTATAACTAGCCGGGGCTCAACGGGTTAAAGTTCTTAACAATTACCTTGGTGCAAAAATAAAAACTGATGAAATGTGGGTTTGCTTTACCCTAGACTTTTATAACAGTTAAACACAAATCTTTTCCTATTTAAAATTATAATAGGGATTTTGGATTTTTTTTTTTATTCTGGGCGAATGGCTGGTCGAAATTGCAATCTACAAGCATGTATAGAAGCTGCTCGTCGAGAGAAATCGAATGGCACCAAGTAAAATTCCCTAGGACTTATAGTTAGGGCTACAGAGGACTTTTAACACCTTACGAGCAGCCTAGGCGGTAATTTATATGTACCGCCCAGCGGGGTGTTTTTACCCTAAATAGGGTTGTTTATGTGATCATTTTCATGCCTAAATAAGACCAAGAGTGTAAAACAAGTATCTATCCATGAAAGGGCATAAACAGAGCTTTCCAATGACACCCCAACCATCCTTGTACGACCGCTGGTTCTCTTGCAACGATCGCGCAACACGAGTGCAAAAACCATGTAATTAGGTACTTTCCCTACATAATTCCCTGTGTAGCGAGTGCGAGAGGGTAGAGGAGGGTGGGATTCATGTCAGTAGGTCCACCGCGGTGGTCTGGGGCAGTCATACGCTTGCTACGCTCCTCCCACCATTCATCTCTCTCTCTCAGCAACATTACGTGGTGAAAATGGCACACAACATAAGTTGTGAACCGCCACTTAGTCCATTTTTATTTCACACGACATAAGTTGCGCGCCGCCAAAGAAGGGTTAAAGTCCAAAAACTGGTCATTTGGGCCCTTCTGGGAGGCCAAGTCAAATACGAAATCCTAAAGTGTTTGTCCGACTTCAATTCTGTTTGCGCCATTCGATTCAGCATGTCAAAGTGAACTTATGGTTAAAATTTGAACAAAATCCATACATAGATAACTCGTCTATGGAGTTTTTAAAATTTCTATCTATCTATCTATTGCCTGACGCCGTGATCCCCGAAGGGGTGGCCACGAACGAACCGCCCCCATGCACCTCTGTCCCCAGTCAGTCGACGCCCCTCCCCCCAACCAGCACCGCCTTCGTTCATGTAGTTCCTCACTCCATCCTTCCACCTCATATTTGGTCTACCTCTCCCCCTCTGTCCCTCCACCTCGCTCTCGTACACCCTCTTTTAAAATTTAAAATAGGCCTATTGGGCCTAAAAATTGGTCAAAATTAAAAAAATCATATGCCGTTGGAATTGTAATGACGAGACAAATCCATATATACCCATGAAAACTCAAAATTCGAAAGTCGCTCGCCAAGTGCAACATTTTTCCTGGCGCAGGGATTTTGGAAAAAAATATTTTCGATTCTGGGCGAATGGCTGGTCGAAAATGCAATCTACGACCATAATTAGAAGCTGCTCGTCGAGAAAAATCGAATAACACCAGGTAAAATTCCCTAGGACTTATAGTTTGGGCTACAGAGGACGTTTAATGTCCCAAAACGGGTCATTTGGGGCGTCCTGCGAGGCCAAGTCAAATACGAAATCCTAAACTAATAGTCCGATTTTAATTCTGTTTGCGCCATTCGATTCAGCGGGTCAGTGTACTTTTGGTATACATTTGAATAAAATCCATACATAGATAAGTAGTCTATGGATTTTTTAAACATTAAAATAGGCCTATTGGGCCTAAAAATTGGTCAAAATTAAAAAAATCCATATACCGTTGGAATCGTAATGACGAGACGAATCCATATATAACCATGAAAACTCAAAATTCGAAAGTCGCCCACCAAGTGCAAAAATTTTCCTGGGATTTTGGAAAAATTATTTTCGATTATGGGCGAATGGCTGGTTGAAATTGCAATCTACGACCATGTATGGAAGCAGCTCGTCGAGAAAAATCGAATGGCACCAGGTAGAATTACCTAGTACTTATAGTTTGGGCTACAGAAAAAACGGGTCATTTGGGGCATCCTGGGAGGCCAAGTCATAATCGAAATCCTAAACTAATGGTCCGATCTTAATTCTGTTTACGCCATTCGATTCAGCGGGTCAAAGTGTACTTGTGGTATAAATTTAAACAACATCCATACATAGATAACTCGTCTATGGAGTTTTTAAACTTTAAAATAGGCCTAGTTAATAGTGGCCCCTCCATCATTGACGATATTGCCGATTAGTATAATAGTCTCCATTCAACATCCCGCGTCAGCATTTTGAATCTACCGCGAGGAAGGATCATGGAGTACTCATTATAAGTGCACGCTTAATTCCCTTATGGGATCGTCATTATGATCGGGTACCCTACAGAAAAAACTCTGTAAAAAAATAAAAAATAAAAATTAACTTAATATTTGTTCTCATATGACTTTCCATATGTGGATTTCTTGCGTTTTGCTTCCCCGACTCCAGGCCCCCTAGCGGCCATCTTCGTCCTTCCTCCTTCACGCGGCCATACAAGCCAGTGGGGTGCCGCCGTCGCTCCCGCTTCATTCGACGTTCCAGCGCTTCTAGTGAGTCCTTGCTCATTTGTATACACCTGCGTTGTAGTGAACAGAGTTTAGATTAGCCAGCAACGGCTTCCCCATTGGTATGTCCGCAGGAAGTGTGTAAATTAGGGTACTATTGTAACAGGCGCCTACGTATCCCAGGATCTTTGTGCCACGTGTGTTATTATTATGTTGTGTTTGCGCCTTTAGCTTTTGATATCATAGCTAGGAGGCTACCACTCTACAAGATTATGCTTCAGGGCCGTCACTAAGAGGCAGTTGCATATATTAATTGTTTTTTAGCAAATGGTCTAGTCTAAGGGTGACTGCACATGGTGCTACGCCTTCTAGAGTCCGTATTTGCTTGCGGGACCCTGTCGTGGTCCTCCCTCATCTGGTTGCGGTTGCTGGGTCTTCAGAGCGTCGTCTGCCTGTGATGTCTCGTCGAGCCACGTGGCCAGCCTGGTTATGGGTCTCCAGAGTAGGCTGCAGGTAATTTAGGTTTCTGAATTATCTGTTTTTATGTTTAAGCCTATGTGTGCCCCTGGTGTTTTTACATGTGTGCTTTGCATGTTATTGAGGGGGTTTGGGAGACGTCCCTGTATTTGTGTGTGGGTTTTGGAGAGAGGAGCTGTGCTTTGCCTCCCCTCTCTAAAATTTTGGTTGTTTTTCTCCGGCGGCCCCGTGCAGCAGGGCCCTGGTAACCCGTCTTCAAAACGGGTAGGTAACAACCGAATGTCCCAGCGTGGTACGCTGAACCACAACCCTTCCGGCGGAAGTGCGGTTTCCTACGGGAGCTCAGAACTCGAGCTCAGAAGAAAGCCGAGTTAACTCGCCCTGACCACTGTTGTCATGCGGTAAAGACTTCCTCGCCCTGCGGCGCCACAGTCAAGTGTGCAAGTGTTAAGATATGTCATGCGACGGATAGTCATACACTAATGGTCAAATAGGGCCTGTGGCACTTGTCACAGTTAAGCAGTTCCAATCAGCATAGACGGAAAAGCCCCAGGTTTTTTTCACGGAGAGTCCAGCGGAAGGTTAGAGTAGTTGTGACTATAGCTAATTTTCCGGCGGACTCAAGGTAGGATGTATTAACATCTCGCAGGTTATCCTTATGAGCATTGATTCCTGGAATTTTTTTATTTCCAGAATTCCCGGCACCTTAGTGACTAGAGGACCGGCGGGTGGTGGCTGCTGATTCCGGCGGGGGGGGGGGGGGGGCTTTTATCCATCATGCCTCGGTTTGAGTTATGCGCTACTCCTAACTGTTCACTGTTACCTATATTCGCTCATAAACTCTATTTAAAATGTGTTTAGACCGCTCTAGAGGCTTGTGGGTGTCGAAGCGTTGTTTCGTCTGTGCCGACTTGAAAACTGCTTTGTTCACCAAGAAAGACTTGTCGTGCTTGGCAACTTTGCAAGAAATAAAGTCAATTTTTAACACTTATGCCAAAGACACAGCCAATAAGGCTCTTCACTGTGATGACGAGGCCCTCTGGGAACAATTAATAATAAAGTCACATCTGGTCAAATCAGCCTCCCATAAATCTGTTAGGCCTAAAGTGAAATCTAAAACCCTTTCCAAAGAGGTAGTGAGTAGCAGCAGTGGCACTGACTGAAATTACCGAGGTTGCCCCCCCCCCGACCACCCAAAGAGGAGACGTTCACCCTCTCCAAAACGTAAGTCGAGGTCGAGGTCGAGGTCTCCCCGCAGACAGTCCCGACACTCTTCGGCTGAGTCTTCCCGGTCTAACAAGCGCCGGAAGGAGGACTCTCAGTCACGTAGTGGTAGCTGGAAAGAGACCCCACAGCCACCTCCCTCTAGCCCTACCTCCGACGCGCCCGACGTTGAAGCCGGCGGCTCGGAAGTGGGGACAGAGGACATGGAGTCCCAGCCGGGTCGTGAACAATCTTTGAGTGTACCGCCTGATTTCACCTTTGCTATTCCTAAGTTGAATTATGTGCCACGTACTAGCCTCTCAGCCGGACCTAGACGAGTCCTGGCCGAGCAATATAAGGGTTTACCTTCAGGATCACAATTTTTTGATAGCTCCCAAATACTCACAGCCACCCGCAGCGCGGGGGTGCTGGCATCAATCGGAGCCATCTCATGACAGGGTTAGAGTAAGTCAGGAACCATTGATTGAGAGTAATATTGAAATGTTATCTTTGTCTGTCCCTGATTTGGTGTGGCCACCGGCGGATCAAGCGCCGGAGGCACAACAGGATATTTCTGAGGAGGTTGAGTTAAATAGGGAGCCAGAGGAAGTGCTTTTATCCTCGGCTCAACCGGGTCTAACAGGTGAGGAGTCTGAAGCTAGCTCCCAATCTTCTAAGGGATCCCACAGTAAGTGTGTTACCTCAGAGTTATCTTCTCAACAGGTGGCGTTGTGTGTGTGTAAGTGTGAGAGTCCGAGTGTAGGGGGTGAGACAGTGAAGCACGGGAACGAGATGGCTTCAGAGATGGGGTCGTTTCGGGCCATGAGTGAGCACCGTGCCTCATGTGAAGGCAAGATGGCAGGTGCTCGTTGTACTCTACGTGCTTCACATGTCTCACTCCCTAGACTGGAACAAGACCTCACGGGCTTCACTGTTCATTGTAAAGCGGTGAATGTTAAGGCTTTCAGCCTATGCCCGAGAGGAAGTAAGTTGGCATATAGAAAGAAAAAAAATGAGATAAGCGATATTTTACATAAAGTAATGCAACAGTATAATCTCCCTACCTCTGACCCCCCTGCCAGTCTACCTGTAGTTTCCACGAGTCACTCCACGATAAGACCTCTACAACCATCGGGTTTCCTTACCCCCCAAGCCACTGTGCCTCCTATGTCCTTGTCTCCGGCGATAACCGCGGCTTCCGGCACTACAGTGCCAGCCACGCTTACTACCACTAATGTTAGAGTAATCTCGGATATCACTCCTCGTCCCTTAGATAAGGTTCCTCAGAGGAAAGGCCCTATGCCTCTCCTCTATGGACCGGACTGTTCATGGGTTCCGGCAATGCCACTAAACCCACATTTAGCACAACCCACCATTTCGGGAGACCTTCCGGTCCCTAGTGAGTGGAAAATTGAGATAAACAAAAACAGAAAATTCAGGACTAAGGACGAAGTGGGGAGATTACTGGATGTATCAATCAAGGCCATACCTAGTTCTTATAATCCGGATTTTTTTGTACATACGGCTGCCCCAGCAGTTCCTGCCGCCTCATCTGCACGACTCGTTGCGGACTGGTCTAAAGCCGATGGCGTTAATGATGTCAAGGCTTTGAACGCTCTTACGCCCGAACTGGATACAATTCCGGTACTGGATCAGTCGCATACGCCAGTCTTGCAAATGGGGCAGATAGGGGTGGGTCCCTGGGTAGATTGGGAGTTAGAGGCTCAGGTATTTGCATTAACCATTACGTGTAAGTCCTCTCATCAGGTTCCACAGGAAACTCATAATTATTTCTTGTTACCTGTAAAGATGGCCGACGGGGTGTCGCCGAATTTGTTTGCCTTTTTAGCGGCACCAAAAGTAGACCTCCACTCTCTAGATGAACCCTTTTGCACTCCTCCGGCAGCTCACTTGGAAAGGGATTTTAAATTACGAAACAAAGCCTACCGGATGTTCTCTCAGTACTGTATTTAGTCAGCCGCCAGGTTGCTGTCTCTCTTACCAGGACTATCTCAGCCATTGCTGACCCACATGTTAGGAAGGCCACTGAGTTGTCACGTAGAATTTTATTGCAAAACTCTATTCAAACCTTAGGAGACATCAGAATTGCGATCATGGAAGCGGTTCGAGCCCGCCAGGATCTAAGAGTGCATCTAGTGAAAAAGTTACCGGATGACATTGGGCGCCGGGTTACTCTTTCTCCGGTACTCACTGCCTCCCTTCTTAACTCGGAAACGTGGAGTGTAGTCTTTAATATGGTCAATGGGTGGAAGCAGATTACCTCCCAAGCTAGGAGAGAACCATTTAAGAAGCCCTTTCATAAGCCAAAGAGCGGAGGTAAACCTAACCAACCGCATGCTAAACAGTCCTCTCGAGATCCCAGAACTCCTCCTCAGCAGGGAAGTACTCAGCCCAAGCCCAAACAAGGTAAATATTCAGGGTATAGAGGTAAGCCTCACCAGAAACCAAATCAGGGGCAGACATCAGCCAAAACTAGCCAGCCATCTGATACCAACCCACCTCCCCCTCCAAAAAACTAGCCACCCAAACTCTCAGTCTCCCGGTGCCGTGCTTAGGCGTGCCGGATTCGAGACTTGCTTCTCCGAACAGGCCCAGTTTGCAAACTGGGTCGTTCCAGTTATTCCGCTCGGCCTGGCCCAAGAAAACTTGGGCCAGGAAAGTAGTGAGCAAAGGGATCACCTGGCGGTGGCTCCGGCGACCTCGACTGCGTCAGGCGCTAGAATGCAACAATGTGTCACAGGAGGTGGAGACCCTGGTCCAAGAAATGATCTCCAAAGGGGTCATTGTACCAGTAAAACCAACTTGCCCAGTATTCACCTCCAGACTTTTCTTAGTGCCAAAAAGTGACAGTGTGCAAATGCGACCAGTATTGGATCTCTCGCATCTGAACACGTTTATCAAGAATTCACCCTTCAGGATACTTACAGTCAATCATATCAGGCTCACTCTTCCACCGCAAGGTTGGATGTGCTCAATAGATCTCAAAGACGCCTATTGGCATGTCCCTATAAACAAAAGGTTCCAGAAATTCCTCGCTCTGAGGATCAGGCAAGAGACTTACGTCTTTTGAAAAATGCCTTTTGGATTGAACCTGGCACCGAGAATTTTCACAAAATTAGTCCGGCAAGCCCTTTTGCCATTGTTGATCCAAGGCATAAAGGTGTTTTGGTATCTAGACGACTGGCTAGTGGTGGCAGAGTCAGAGGAATTATGTCACATTCATGCAAACTAAGTATTAAATCATGTGCAAAACCTAGGGTTCAAGGTGAACTTGGCGAAGTCTCTCCTTGTTCCCACAAGGAATATTCAGTGGATAGGGCTGGTTTGGGACACCACCAATCTGACTCTTACTCAGAGTGTAGACAATCGGGACAGATTTCGCAGGAAACTGTTTCGTTTTCTCCACAGTCTGAATACGACCAGGAACACGTGGGATTCTCTGATCGGCTCTCTCAACTGGATCCAATTAACTGTGAAGTTGGGCCGGTTGAAGGTGAAGAGATTAATCTTGGAGGGCAACAAAGTTTTTCCTCTCTCGCCAGAGAAGAAATTATGGCCAATTCCTCCATTAATCCACAGCTTACCATCGGTCTGGGCCAAGCCCGAGATACTATACTCTATGACAACATGGGTTTCTCCCCCACCTACGGTATGGGTAGACACAGACGCTTCAGGAGCACTAGGTTGGGGGTATCAGTCAAACCTAGGCCATCAAGGGCAGGGCACTTGGAATCAATAGTGTTCCATATGGACAACCTAACTGCAGTCCATTGTATTCAGAAACAAGGCTCGGTGAGGTCCCGAGAGTTGCTAAAAGTGTCAGAACAGATCTTTGCCCTGGCAGAATCGCTGGGCATTCACCTACATGCAGCATATCTCCCCGGCGTGTCGAACGTCTGGGCAGACGCTCTATCCCGGAGGCGGAGCACCTTAGTAGAATGGGCTATCAAACAAACCGTCTTCGACAGGATGATTGCAAGGCCTTACCGTCCACAAGTGG
This sequence comes from Paralithodes platypus, assembly GCA_032716605.1. Taxonomy (NCBI): domain Eukaryota; kingdom Metazoa; phylum Arthropoda; class Malacostraca; order Decapoda; family Lithodidae; genus Paralithodes; species Paralithodes platypus. Next base: position 87,473,944 of record CM064513.1, on the reverse strand, counting down.
ATCTGTTCGCATCCAAGGAGAATCACAGACTCCCTCTCTTCCTAACTCGCCAGGGGGTGACCCTGGCGGGGGGACCAGATGTATTATTGGAGGACTGGAACAGGTGGACTTCAATTTATCTTTTTCCTCCACCAGATTCTGTGCTAACGTGCTGGGTGATTCACAAACTAAGAGGTTACCGGGGCTTAGTCTCGATGATAGCACCGTTATGGCCGGCTCAGGTGTGGTACCATCAGTTGCAAGAATGGTGTAGGACCCCGGTGTCGCTCCCGGTCTCCGCATTCCACTTAGAGACAATTGGCAATCTTCGGATGTCGCTCAGTTTTGCCTTCTGGACATTTACAATGCAAAATGGTTAGCTCAATTTGGGGAAAGTGTCACAAATAAACTAATGAACCAATATACCATGTCTACCAGGAGACAATATCAGTCACATTGGAAAACATTTAAAACCTGGATTATAGAGTCAGGGCAAACGGATGCCTCGGGAGCCTTGATTTTCAAATACCTAGATTATCTATTTGAGCAAAAACGTTTTTAAGTAGTCACATTAAAAAATCACTTATCTGCCATCAGAACTCCCTTCTTTGATCTCACTGGTCTTTCCATACCGCAGGCGGAGGAGAAAGGGTTTATGAGGGCGTGTTTCAAGCTGCGCCCACCACCGCATCAGCTCATGCCCACCTGGTCACTAGATAAAGCCTTATCATTGCTTCAATCACGTAAATACAATAACGCGCCGGATTTTGATTCACTCTTAAAGAAGGCTGTATTCCTGATGGCTCTCGCCACGGGGAATAGGGTGTCTGAGCTGGCGGCGATGAGCAACGAACCTAATTGCCTTAGGTTTGGGAGACTGCACGATCATGTGCAAATCGCGCCGTCTCCCACATTCATAGCAAAAAATTAGCATTCTGATCATGTGTTTTCTGAATTTTCTGTTCCGACATTGAAACGCGGACACTCTCATCATATTTTATGCCCAGTGCAGGCCTAAACTAAGTTTATGAGGGCTGTGCATCCTCACCAACCAGGTGCTCTATGGGTGAACCAGGCAGGTAATCGTGTTACGAGAAGAAAGTTAGCTTCTCTGTTAGTAGACGTCATTAAAGAAAGTAACCCTGGCGTGGTGGGCAGGGCTCACGACATCAGGAAATGGGCGGTCTCTCTTTGTTTCTTACAAAAGTTTTCGATAGAAGACATTGCTAATACTCAATTATGGGCGTCCAATCATACTTTCGTAACACGTTACCTGTCGGTCGCTCTTGATAAACCAAAACGTACCTGTGTAGCTTTACGACAACGGGTCCAGTAGGTTATGTTCTATCGTGTAAGATTTAAAAAAAAAAGGGGGGGGGGGAGGTGCAGAATAGCCCATACCTAACTAAGTCCCCATCCACCGGAGAACTGTGATAAATCACGAGCTGTGATCAAACTGATTTTACAGTTCAACAAATTTTATTTTATTTTATGTTAATTTTAAGAAGAAATCTAGCATAGTTGCAACTATGCAGTATTATCAGAATGTATAAACATATATTATACTGTACAAATATTATTAAGGTTAAAACTAAATTCTACAGAGTTATAGTTCTATTTAAGGGAACACATGCGTGTCCCTAAAAGTATCATGCATAGATCTTAAAGGGCATAGCTCGCCAAAAATCTCATCCTGTTTTTGTCACTCTTCAAAGCATGTTAATTTGACATATAATGCACATGTGCTTTGATTTTGTATAATTTTTACCCTAAAATAGAAAACAAATTCACAATAGATATTTCCATTTTGAGGGGGGGTGAAGGGCCACCTTTGAAAACACAGCCGAAATTAAGGCCAGTTCACAGTGGTTCACAACAAGTTAGCCTGGATTTGTTTTACAGACTAACCAATGCTACACTCATTCCAGCTCCAATTCTTGCTAATTAGCTTATATTCTATGGATGGCTCCAGATTTACCTTCACCTTTGTCAATTGTACCCACCTACAGCCTTGGACAGTTGATAATAAATATCCAAGAGATAAATAAATAACCAGTTCGGTCTCAGGTTACCAAAACTAAAAACAAAATAGTGCTAGATCCATTCTCAAAAGTTGCTAGAATGTCGCTAGATAGTGAAATACTGGCAACAATATATAGAATAATACCATGATCTCTCTAATATTGTTCAATATCGCTAATATTCCTAAAATAAAACTAGAATTCATGTCACTGGATGCAAGAAAATGCTATTAGATCGAAGTAAATTCCTCCAGATCTATCAATACATATGCTACATTGGCACTACTGTTTGTTCAAAAGATTAGCCCTTTGAATAATAATAATAATAATAATAATATTTATTCAGTTAGCAATTTACAGAGTTGGTACCACATAGTATGTTATAAATATGACATGTACCAGCCTTGCATAATTCCAACTAAGGATAGCCCAATAAGGCCGTTAGGCGTATTCCCATTGGGGTCCTTGTGGGATTAGGTTAGCTGTGGAAATGGGGAGGATAAAGAAATAGATACTTTAGAGAAAGTATTTCTAGGGGGTTATTTTAAGATACCTTACATCCTATAGTAAATATCAGTAATCAGTAATCAGTAATCATTTCAGTTTGGTTTGTCTATCTCTTATGTCGTATTTAGTAGTAGACATAAGCTTGGTGCTCCCTTCTCGCAGCTGTCCGGTTCAGGTGTTCCTTCAGGCTACGTCTGAAGGAATACAGTGTTCTCTTTTCACGGACTGACTGGGGTAGGTCGTTCCAGTCTTTGATGGCAGTGAAGAAGAATGTTTGCTTACCCTGTCCTTGGATTCTCGGGACCTTAAAATTAAACATCATGTTTCTTGTATTATGTCCACTCCTCTCATTTGCTTTAACAAAATCATTCTTTAGATACTCTGGAGCTCTGTCATAGAAAATTTTGAAGGCATTAGTGAGCCTGATTTGTTTGGCCCTGTCAGAGACATTGAGCATACCTAGTGACTGAAGTTGTTCCTGGCCAACATGTGATCTGGGTCCTAGGTTCAGCATGAACCTAACCATTTTATTTTTAGTGACCTGAAGTTTGTGCTGTGCTGATTTAGATGATGCAGAGTACCAGGATGACACAGAATAGTCAAAATGACATTGAACAAGATGGAATATGTCACGAAATGACCGAGAATGATGTACGTAGAATTCGAGCAAGGCAAAAGTCTGGTGGCCGTTGGCAACACGACTGTGAATGGTACCATACATAGGATAATTTTAACTAGATACCAGCGAGAATCGAAATCCCAATTCAATTGTATTATTTCCGGCTATATGGACAATTTAGGTTATTTCCAATGTTCTCTACTTTCATTTAGTAATATATGAATCATTATGTGAAATAGGTAAGACATCCCTTCGTTTTCCATGGGGCTATTATTGGGAAACATATTAGATAAAGTGGCACATTTATCACTCGTCAGTTTGTTCACCATGTTTCGCTTCGTCTCTTATACTTTCGTACGGTAAGATAACTTTTAAATAAACTCCTGACCTCTCAGTTTTACCTAATTTATCGTGTATGTACTTAAAATATATAGTAAGAATATTCAGATATGCAAACATAGTTGTATGCACAGTTCATTCATTTATTAAATTAAAATTGCACTCTGCTATTATCGATCGATCAGTGACAGGCTCTTCCCTCCCAGTTCAGTTGTTTGGCGGGAAGTAAAATGCCCCAGAACAAGAAGCCCACCACAGAAGCCACGAGCGAACACCACACAGAAACACCCGGAAGAAAGGTCCACAGAACGAAAGGACCAGCTGACCGAGCCCGCCATTCCAGACAGGCCCAAGCCCGCAGGGCTAAACAGCTCCAGGACACACCCATTTACCTTTTCTAAACTGACCATTTTCCACACCTCACGTACACTAACCCCCTCGTGTCCTACACTCCTAACTACAAAGATGATGAACAGGAATATACATTCATATTAAAAACACCCATGCCTGTCCCGACGTTGAGCCAATGCCAACACATCAGACAGCCATAATTATATCTATGTATGTTCTTGCATCCGAGAAGTAGATGTTATATATCTTAGAAGTTAAAACACCCACGCTGTCCCTAGACCTCGTATATCATTTTCTATGACGAGTATAGATATGTGTAACCCGTGCGCAGTCGCCCCTTGCATTGTTCCTCTAGTAACTAAGTCTATAATATTAACTGCCACCAGCATTGATACGACATAGAGGCACTGTCCTTGCTACAAAGATGATGAACAGGAATATACATTCATATTAAAAACACCCATGCCTGTCCCGACGTTGAGCCAATGCCAACACATCAGACAGCCATAATTATATCTATGTATGTTCTTGCATCCGAGAAGTAGATGTTATATATCTTAGAAGTTCAAACACCCATGCTTGTCCCTAGACCTCTTATATCATTTTCCATGACGAGTATAGATATGTGTAACCCGTGCTCAGTCGCCCCTTGCATTGTTCCTCTAGTAACTAAGTCTATAATATTAACTGCCACCAGCATTGATGCGACATAGCGGCAGTGTCCTTGTGTCTTATTGTGCCAAGTACAGATCAACCAGGTTTCATCACCTTATTAGGACGACGACTATAATGTCATCGTTCATCGATGTATGCAATCCTTTAGGTTAAGTATTTTATCCGCCATTGTGTTCACCTTTTTCCATTTACTTTCCACAATTGTCATACGTCTTCCCCTTGCCTCCTTCGTATCCACAGTCCACACTACGCCAATTTACTTCGTGTCTTACACCTCTTACCCCAACCAGAGATTATATAAGATAACCTGGTTATCAGTATCTGTCATAAGTACCCCGAAACAATAACTAAGTACCCCTACGAACTGCCGCTGTTGTTGATATTTATATTTAATAGAAAACGCAGTTCCCAGGGCCAACTAATAGTATCCATAACCCTCGGACTGATCACATAACTCTATCTTTTCCAGACTCCTATACCACCCCATAGTTGCATTCCCCGGTATCATTTGGCTAACGTATTCTACTGCCTTTTCAAACTTCCATATCAATTGTAGCCTAATGCCACCCCCACGCCCAGGGACCTTAGGGGCAAAATTTCCCTGTAGCCCTTGAACTCTCCCCCCCCCCCTCTCATTAAGACACCCGCGCTTCTCGACTCTTGTCCGACCTAGCCTCTCTCTCATACCTCTTGAAGATCCTTGAATTGTCCGTTACTAACGCTCTCCAACCTTTTATATATATACTCCTATCCAGCCTACCTTCACTTAGTAGGCCAGAACAACATTAGAACTTTACTAGCCCCTTGCATGCCATCTATTCTCTTACAACACATTCACAACCCTGCACCCAATGGTCGTCGGTGCGAGGCTAGCCGCCCCGCCAGTAACTAACTTCTATTGCCATACTTCCAGATAAATGTGGCAGAGTTAGCAACCCAGTCTCCACCATATCCAGCAAACCCTACAATTAACAACCAGCCGAGTAAAACCAGCTAGCTAAGGCACCTTCGGTTTTGGTATTAAAGACACCCACATCTGTCTCATACACAGAGGGTTATTACAAACACTGGTGATATGGCAAGCCCCTAGCCACAGCCGCCGGACGACTATCACAGAAGAGAGGGCGCCCAGCTCCCCCTTTTTGCCCACCCGAGGAGGGAGACCCCCACCCCCGTGGAGGTATACCTGGCCCCTGTTTTGACTTTCGAGTCATTGCCAGGTAGCACAGGAATTCTTCCTATCAATGAACTAACCATGAATGACTAACACCTTTACTAACCTCTATTACCTCACAATAAACCATTTACCTTTCTTGCATGCTCTGATCACTAAATTAGCACCTCAGCTATACCATAGAATGAAGATTGAACAATCTAGAGAGACGCTCCTATCACAGCTGTCCCCATCCTCCTCGCAAAGTAGATCCAGTCTCTCTCCCCTAAATACGTCCAGTATAGCCAAAATAGTACCTCTTACTAAGGCTCAGTTACATGAAAATATAAAGGCTTCCTATCGCCCTGTGCCACAACAGTAAATACCATCTTACCTAGTCCCCATATCTATAGAGAGCTCAATTAAGTCCATAAGACTCGAGATCCCTACTGTCTACAGGGTCCAGAACCGAGCCTATAAATCTAACTCCCGCCCCCAGTCAAATCAGTTGAAAGCTAGACACCAACCAGTGGTCACTACCCTGCAGTTTACCTCTAGCTCTGCCCTTATGTTGTTCCGGAGTTGAGAGATTCCAGATCCGGAAGACTCCGTGGCAGAGAAGACTGATAGAAGCATCTGTCCATGTACAAGTCCTAACGTGCACCTTATAACCTTCACACAAATTCGTGGGTATATAAGTGTGTAGCCAGCAACGATCATCAAGAGATCCGACTTGAGAACTTCCTACATTTTGGACCATCTGGACGGCCGAGGAACCAGTCGTTAGCCCCCAACATCACCGGAAGCAAGATAACCAGGACCAGATCTACCCATACTATTCAAGATTCATGTTGCTAGTGTAACGGGGGGGGGGGGGGGGGTTGATATCTCTCCTTCTTCTGCTGCCAACAAGAGAGAGAGAGGGTAAGACAGAAAAAGATAGATTAAGCTGCGAAGGTGGAAAATAGGTACTCAAGGATAGAAAGGAAGAGATGACGACAAACCCGTTATTGCATTCTAATTAACGAGAGGACAACCCTGTTTGGTTGACCCACATCCAACATGGTGTTAATGGTAATGGTGTTTGAGAGAAGAATGCATGAAACTATAGATTTTAAGGAAAAATATAGAATCAAGAAAGAACACAAGAAAAGTTGTAAAATAAAATTGAAAAATGAAGTACTAGAAGAGGTTGAAAGTTTCAAGTATTTGGGAGCTGTACTATGCAAATATGGTAAAATGGAGAGTGAGATAAAAGAGAGAAAAATGCAAGGGAGAAAAGTGATTGGAGAACTTGATAGTATTCTCAAAGGAAGAATGGTTAGCCAGGAAGTCAAAAAGTCACTGAGAAACAGTGTGCTGCTCCCAACACTCTCGTATGGAAGCGAGACATGGACAGCAAGTGACGAGGACCTCTTCAAACTAAGAGCTGTGGAGATGAGCTTTTTCAGAATGGCAGCTGGCATGAATAGGCTAGATGGGCCAAGTAATAGGGAAGTGTACGAGTCCTTTGGAATGGAAGAGCAGGCTTTGGGCATTGATTGTGGTGTGGTTGAGTGGATAAAGAGAAGTACTTTGAGGTGGTATGGTCATGTTCAGAGAATGGATGAAGACAGAATGCCAAGAAAGATATATGGGAGTCAGGTGAGTGGAACCGCTAGTAGTGGAAGACCACCTATGGTATGGGAAAAGAAAGTGGAAAAATATATTGAAGAAAAACTTCCACGTAGTGGAAGGGGCATTGTGGCACGGGCAGGGGAGGCATGTCTTGACAAAGTAGCTTGGAGACGTTTCTGTCATGGCCATCCTCTAGTGGGGGTTTCCCAGGGGGAAGCAAGGCGTCGGAGATGATGATGATGTTATCCAACATCCTTCGAGGAAGGGGAAAGGCTGCAACTCCGACACGATGATAAGACCAAAGAACCACAAAAAAAAACACTGAGACCTAGCATATTCTCTACTTTCTAGATATCACATAAGGATGTTTTTGGGAACGGTAATTCATTCGAATTATTTGATCGCCCACCTTCAGGTGAACTGGCCGTCCCCATGGTTTTCTTAATTCTTTATGCAATCGTGATTCATGCTCATTATTCAGGTACATTAGGACAGTAGGATAAATCGGAGGCTAGCAAAGACCAATCAAGAACTTCACCTTCAATGTTGGCTGACAAGACTTTAACTCTCGGTTAGGCTACCGGTACTACTCTTAGACCAATTTAATACTGACGGCTCCGATTTACCATCCTGACAATACATTTAGATCCAAATAGGTACGGGAGGATAGATACAAACATATTGCAGTAATCTTAAGCTTGATATTAATAGAAGGAACATTTTACCGTTTACAACTCTTAACATTGGTACCGTATGGTCCGTATCTAATTATCTCTATACCATTAACCTGGGACCAATCCATTACCGTACTGGGACAGTCTCTTAACCTAGGAGTAGGACTCGAATATTGCTGTCTGTATCCACCCCATTCCTCTCAGTATTATACATCCCAATTCCGCTAGATACCGGTATCGGCCAGGCTTGCCTGTAGGTTTCTTCGGCCTACCGTATCCTGGGGTATAGGGGGTAATCATACGTCTTCCTGCGGTCCTTGAACCCTCGTACAGTACACGAGTTCAGCATCCTGCACTCAGCCAATGGGAGGGGTGAATCTCCGATTCTCCGCCATCAGCAATTCAGCATCACATCGACTCCGTCCCAAACTGGTTCCCTGGGTAGTTGAATGCATTCTTAACCCACGGTTGACATATAGCTCACCCTTAATAATGGGGTTAATCAATATCCTAATTACGGCACACAGTAATACTAAAACAAATACATATAAAAAATATAGGCTAATACTGTATAAACATATAAAAATACATGGATTCCTATTAACGTATAAAAATAGATGAGCTAATATAAGTACAGAAATACAATGACAGATCAAATTATGACATTACAGTACTGTACCAAAATAATCTCTTAAGGCATCCAAAGATCCTCTCATTAAGTACAGGTACATATGTCACTCAGCAGTACTCTACACACAATTGGGAATACATAATTACACCGCATAGGCCTATCTATGGAGTCAAATCAATACAATAATGGCATAAATCAAAGGTAATTGTCATGGTCAAACTTAACAGGTTGGACTGCTCAATGCGGAGGGTGCTATACAAGGCTCAAACAAAGCTAAACGTTAATTCTACTGTAACTCGAGTAACTTATCCCCTGAAATCAGCTGCCCAGAATCTCACTACAGCGTTCCATCCCTTGCAAGGCAACTCTGTTCATTAGACCATGTCAAACATAATTATATCATAGGAATCAATACTCAAAATACACTCTAAATGCACAATAATTAATAATAGCCTACTGTACTTCCAATTAGGTGAAAGTTAGGTAGCCTAATTAAAAATGTAAAATCATATAACCTACCATAATAATTCAGCAAGTACCCATACCTAAACGGCCTTTTCACAAGTTAACTTTAAGTAACAATAGGCAAGAACAAATAATCATCTGAAATAAACCCGACCCAATGGGGGTCCGAAATTTGACGGTACTGGGGTTGGGAATTGAGGACCTCTAAATCAAGATAACAAGTAACTCTTTACACTATAACCCAGTAAAAACATTTAAAATGAACAATAACCAGGCCTAGGAGACGTTAGTTATAAATACTTATCTGAATAGGCCCAACTTTGGAACGTCGGAGACACGGAAGGTAAACAAAACTCAAGGACACGATCTCAAACGAATGTCCTTTCCTGATTTACACGTTAAAATACAATCATATTTACCAAAATGCATGGTTTTATAAACTCAAAGTAATGAACAAGTTCTAAACATACAATACAACTGCTACATTAGTAACTTACTCAACCTGGTCGTCTCTCCGAAATGCGAGATGGTCTAAATCCTAAAATGGCGGTCAAGCTTCAAATGTATTTTAATCAACTTCGTCCTCAATTCTACTCTTAACTGGTGTTCTCGCACTACCTCAGGATTATGTAAAACGGTGAAAGACAAACTAGCAAAATAGGCTAGCCTAAGTTTGGTCGGGAATTATGGAAAAACACAAGAATTCGAAGGCCATCAAATGGCGTCCCTCTGACTGAAATTATTACACACGAAGTTAATTTGACGTTAATTTGGAATAACAGTCTAAAATATCAGAATAATACTTAGCAAAGGTGCACAGACTAAGTTTTACCTAACACAATGATAATGGGGGAATTTGTATGGTTGTAGGCACTTGGCAGGTGAGGGGTGCCTGTCGACCAACCCGATGGTAGGCTCGAGTTCACGAATTTGTCAACCACCGTAATATCTCCTACATTACACACCTAGTACTTACTTAACTGCATAAGCAATACCTTATAACACTATAAACCTTAATTACGAACCTCTGAATGGAGGGAAAGGAAGCCTAAGTCCGGAGAAGAAGCGGGGAATGATGACAGAGACTGGGGGTGGGTAGGTGTTTTTCTCGTAGGCCTGGGGTCACGACAGTGAGGGGCCGAGGGCCAGTGCCAGGGATCCCGCCAAAAAGGGGGAGGGTGACCACAAAGGGTGGCGTCGCTTGGGTAGGAGTTGGCGGTCTTTTTACACAAGGGGGCATTACTTTAAATTCGAAAAGGAAGGATTTTTACATGGGATAACAAAAGGGGGTAAAAGGATAAATTAGGCTTGAAAGTATTTTACATAGATTTGAGAATATTAGTTCTCCTGATCTAGGCTAATTCCCTCTTTACATAGACAAGGGTTACTTAACCCTTCTTAAATGATACATTTCCCTTAAATATAGGGAAGAGTGAATGAAGGGGAAAAAGTCTTACAGTTAAGTCAAACCTTACAACATATAGAGTCTGGCATAAATCTTTAATTTCTAAACTACCCTCCTTCGGTTTCTATCCCTCCATCTGTGCCTTTGTCTCTAATTTCCTTTCCGGCCGTTCCATAGCTGCGGTTGTGGACGGCCATTGTTCACTTCCTCACCCTATAAACTCCGGTGTTCCTCAGGGCTCTGTCCTATCTCCTATTCTCTTTCTAATTTTTATAAATGATGTCCTTAACTGTACCTTAATTCCCATCCATTCATACGCAGACGACTCAACCTCATTAGTTTTTCAGAACGCCCCAGCCAGCAATCCCTCAACGACAAACGTAATGAAGCCATAGAACTCTTAAATTCTGATCTAAATACTATTTCCAATTGGGGCAGAGAAAACCTTGTTAACTTTAATGCTTCCAAAACCCAATTTCTCCATCTATCTACCCGTCAGGATCTCCCAGCGGACTATCCCTTATTCTTCAACAATACAAAAATCAACCCTTCATCTTCTCTCAATATCTTGGTGTCTCTTTTTCTTCTGCTCTCATTTGGAAGGACCATATTACCAGTCTTGCTAAGGCAGCCTCCCAGAAGCTGGGTGTGCTCAACCGCCTTAGGGGGTTCTTTTCCCCTGCACAGCTTCTTGCTCTGTACAGGGGCATAGTGCGGCCTTGTATTGAGTATTGTTCACATGTATGGGGAGGTTCCTCTCACACCGCTCTCCTAGACAAAGTTGAAAGGAAGGCCTTTCGTATCATTAACTCCCGTCCACTCACCAACTCTCTGCAATCTCTCTCTCTCCGCAATGTTGCATCTCTCTCGCTATTCTATCGCTACTATAATAATCAGTGTTCCTCAGAGCTATCCCAGTGCATACCACCTCCTTTACGTAGGGCACGTGGTACCCGTCTTGCAACTCAATCCCACCCCTACTCTGTGCAACTCTCCAACCCAAGAGTGAAACGTTACTCTCAAACTTTCTTCTACTCAACATCTGAGCTCTGGAACTCTCTCCCAGAATTAGTCTTTCCCTCTTCCTATGACTTAAATTGCTTCAAACTCCGTGTGTCCAGGCATTTTGGCTCGAACGTCCCTTGATTTTGGCCCTGTCACTCTTTCAACTATGGGGGAGGCACTCGCTATAGGCAGTTATGCCTTTTGCCTCCCTCAATCACATAGAAAAAAAAAAAATAAAAAAATACCAAAAGGGAAAGTACAATTTCTTCCCGTTACACTAGTACTAAGTGTTATAGTACTAGCTTGATACTCACTTATTAACTTTCTATAAAGTGGCTAAGACCTTGCCCAGTGTAATTCATATTTAACCATTCCATTTGGGACGTACTAAGCGATCAGTGCTCTTTAATTAACAGGCGACCTTGACTCTCGTAATTACCTTATTCAGATGATAAAACTCTAGTGATATCTAACGTTCGCCCACTGATTTGTGTTCTACGTATTTCTGCCTTAAGAATATCAAACTTAGTTCAGTACCCCCATGAGGTTACTAGGATTTCCCGTGTTCTACAATATATGCGTGTCTAATCCTAACTGTGAGTTGCTACTTGGGCACGCGACCAGCCAGCAAGAGGTCAAATCAGTGACATTGAATTATACGAATATATTGAGGTCTTCCAGTAAAATATAAACTTGCTAATTAAAACCGTGATCAGAAGAATATACCTGAACGTTGGAAGTGGGAGACTAGGCTCCATCCAGATCCGCTAATGCTAGCCGTTCCCTTCTATCATTTGTTTTGTGCGAATATAACTATCTTTCTATGATCTTTATTTCTTTATTTCAATAAACGTGAACTTGTGTCGTGTTACCGTGTGTTTATTTTGTGTTCTCTATTCCTCATACCTTGTATTGTGCATGCAGCCTTCTATACCCAGTCATTCAGAACTCACATTACCCAAGTTAAACCTGTAGAAAAACAGGGCATAACAGGAAGCTTGGCCTTTACAATGGCGCCTCCCTTCATTGACGAAACACGTGCCTTCTTCCTTTCCTCACAGCCACCTCCCTTTCTTCTCTATTGGTCCTAGTATACTGTCTGATGGCGTAATGGGTTTCCAAATGTAAGGATCTTCTAAACAAATGTAGGGATATATTTCTTCCTGGGTTTTTTTTTGTGGCTTTCCCTAAAAGAGAGGAAGCTGATACAAAATTAAGGCGTGGCTGGAATAGGAATACCCTGCCGACCCCCATAAGAAATAGAAGACAGATGAGCCGATTCCCAAATACAATTGTATTTTTCCCGGCTATATGGATTATTTAGGTTATTTCCAATGTTCTCTACTTTCATTTACTAATATATGAATCTTTATGTGATAGGTAAGATATCCCTTCGTTTTCCATGGGGCTATTATTGGGAAACATATTATAGAATATAGAACATATTATAGATATTATAGAAATAGCGGCTCGCTTGGTGTAGTGACTAGCGTCTCGGACTTCCACCCAGAAGGCCCGGGTTCGCGCCCACGCTCGGCGCATTAAAGATTTTTCACAAGCACTGAGTCGTTACCATCCCTCATGAGCAAAGGGATGGGGTAGTAGTACAGGACCCCAATGGAAATACACCTAATCGGCCTTATTGAGCTATCCTTAGCTAGATTAGCATGCGCTAGCTTTAAGAACTATTATTATTATTATTATTATTATTAAACTGGCACCTCCACAACTAGACAAGGAAAATTAGTTTGACTGAGGGTGTAATTCTGAAAATATAGGTACTCACGGTACTACGCTGACGTCACGAAATTCACCCCCCCAAAACACAAAATTGCATATATCTATATATATATAGAACCCAGCCACCTAATATTTTACATAGGAGTATGGTGTACATTGACAATGACGATTCTGGTGATACCCGAGTCAAAATATTGGACGAGCTATGCTCTTAACCCGTACAGCCCCAGCGACGCGTCTGACGCGTCGGCGATGTATGTAACTGTTATGCCCTGTTTTTCTACAGGTTTAACTTGGGTAATGTGAGTTCTAAATTGACTGGGTATATAAGGCTGCATGCACAATACAAGATATGAGGAATAGAGAACACAAAGAAACACATGGTAGCAAGTTACATGATCACGTTTATTGATATACCACTGCAGAATACTTGTGTAAGACAATATAATAGAATTGAACAACACTAGCATAAGTGGATCTGGATGGAGCCTAGTCTCCCACTTCCAACGTTCAGGTATTAATCTTCTGATCACTGGCTTTGATTTCACAGGTTTATATACCGAAGACCATCAATGTTACTTATAGATTCATATTCACTGTTAGATTTATTACTGGTAGCTCTGGTGCACAAGTAGTAGTTCACAGACTAGATTAGACACGCATTTTTAGAGCACGGGAATTCTAGTAACCTCAGGGGGTACTGATCTAAGTTTTATATCCTTGTCTCAGAAATACATAGAACGCAAATCAGTGGGCGAACGTTAGATATCACTAGAGTTTTAATATCTGAATAAGGTAATTACGAGTCAAGGTCGCCTGTTAATTAAAGAGCACTGATCGCTTAGTACGTCCCAAATGGAATGGTTAAGTATGAATTACACTGGGCAAGGTCTTAGCCACTTCGTAGAAATATTAATTAGTGAATCTAAAACAGCACAGTAATATGTAGTACTGCTAAAGGGAATCTTGGGTAGTATCTGATGGGTCTGGTCCTGGTTATCTTGCGTCCATGATGTTGGGGGCTAACGACTGGTTCCGCGGCCGTCCAGGGGGGCCATATGTGTGAAGTTCTTCAATACGTGGGCAGGTCCTTCTATCCAAATCTGCCACGGAGTCTGCCGGTTCTGGGATCTCACTCCGGAACAACATAAGGGCAGAGCTAGAAATTAACTGCAGGGTAGTGACCCCTGGTTGGTGTCTAGCTTTCAACTGATTTGACTGGGGGCGGGAGTTAGATTTATAGGCTCGGTTCTGGACCCTGTAGACAGTAGGGATCTCGAGTCTTATGGACTTAATTGAGCTCTCTATAGATATGGGGACTAGGTAAGATGGTATTTACTGTTGTGGCACAGGGCGATAGGAAGCCTTTATATTTTCATATAACTGAGCCTTAGTAAGAGGTACTATTTTGGCTATACTGGACGTATTTAGGGGAGAGAGACTGGATCTACTTTGCGAGGAGGATGGGGACAGCTGTGATAGGAGCGTCTCTCTAGATTGTTCAATCTTCATTCTATGGTATAGCTGAGGTGCTAATTTAGTGATCAGAGCATGCAAGAAAGGTAAATGGTTTATTGTGAGTTAATAGAGGTTAGTAAAGGTGTTAGTCATTCATGGTTAGTTCATCGATAGGAAGAATTCCTGTGCTACCTGGCAATGACTCGAAAGTCAAAACAGGGGCCAGGTATACCTCCGCGGGGGTGGGGGTCTCCCTCCTCGGGTGGGCAAAAACGGGGAGCTGGGCGCCCTCTCTCTGATATAGTCGTCCGGCGGCTGTGGCTAGGGGCTTGCCATATCACCAGTGTTTGTAATAAACCTCTGTGTATGAGACAGATGGGAGTGTCTTTAATACCAAAACCGAAGGTGCCTTAGCTAGCTGGTTTTACTCGGCTGGTTGTTAATTGTAGGGTTTGCTGGATATGGTGGAGACTGGGTTGCTAACTCTGCCACATTTATCTGGAAGTATGGCAATAGAAGTTAGTTACTGGCGGGGCGGCTAGCCTCGCACCGACGACCATTGGGTGCAGGGTTGTGAATGTGTTGTAAGAGAATAGATGGCATGCAAGGGGCTAGTAAAGTTCTAATGTTGTTCTGGCCTACTAAGTGAAGGTAGGCTGGATAGGAGTATATATAAAAGGTTGGAGAGCGTTAGTAACGGACAATTCAAGGATCTTCAAGAGGTATGAGAGAGAGGCTAGGTCGGACAAGAGTCGAGAAGCGCGGGTGTCTTAATGAGAGGGGGGGGGGGGGGGGGGAGTTCAAGGGCTACAGGGAAATTTTGCCCCTAAGGTCCCTGGGCGTGGGGGTGGCATTAGGCTACAATTGATATGGAAGTTTGAAAAGGCAGTAGAATACGTTAGCCAAATGCTACCGGGGAATGCAACTATGGGGTGGTATATGAGTCTGGAAAAGATAGAGTTATGTGATCAGTCAGAGGGTTATGGATACTATTAGTTGGCCCTGGGAACTGCGTTTTCTATTAAATATAAAATACCACCCACAGCGGCAGTTCGTAGGGGTACTTATGACAGATACTGGTAACCAGGTTATCTTATACAATCTCTGGTTGGGGTAAGAGGTGTAAGACACGAAATAAATTGGCGTAGTGTGGGCTGTGGATACGAAGGAGGCAAGGGGAAGACGTATGACAATTGTGGAAAGTAAATGGAAAAAGGTGAACACAATGGCGGAGAAAAATACTTAACCTAAGGATTGCATACATAGATTTATGGAGCGATGGGTCTTCAGAAGCTTAGTCTGGCAAGACAAGATGTTAGGGAATGTTAATATTAATACTTAGTTACTAGAGGAGCAATGCAAGGGGCGACTGAGCACGGGTTACATATATCTATACTCGTCATGGAAAATGATATACGAGGTCTAGGGACAAGCGTGGGTGTTTGAACTTCTAAGATATATAACATCTACTTCTCGGATGTAAGAACATACATAGATATTTATGGCTGTCTGATGTGTTGGCATTGGCTCAACGTCGGGACAGGCATGGGTGTTTTTAATATGAATGTATATTCCTGTTCATCATCTTTGTAGTTAGGAGTGTAGGACACAAGGGGGTTAGTGTACGTGAGGTGTGGAAAATGGTCAGTTTTAGAAAAGGTAAATGGGTGTGTCCTGGAGCTGTTTAGCCCTGCGGGCTTGGGCCTGTCTGGAATGGCGGGCTCGGTCAGCTGGTCCTTTCGTTCTGTGGACCTTTCCTTTGGCGTTTCTGTGTGGTGTTCGTTCATGGCTTCTGTGTTGGGCTTCTCGTTCTGGGGCATTTTAGTAACGCACAGCCCCAGAGACGCGTCTGACGCGTCACCCTAATTGCGCCGACCGTAACCTCAGGTGTAGCCACTCAAGAGGGCTCAGATTTGTATGGGAACTGTGTACGTATCCCACGCAACCGTGCCGATGGTTTTCACTCTCAAAGTCTACGTGCGTGCGCGTGAGCGCGCAATAACCTGTTTTTTTGGGGTAATTGCCTTCAATTTTTTACTCTTGTAAAATACGTTTTCGGGGGCTCTGTAGGACCATTCTTTAAGCTTTTTGAGCGGTTTTTCCTGGTTTTTCCTTCATTCCTAACCCATTCGCTATTGTTTCTTGAATAAAAAATTTTTTTGAAAACCGGCCGGGTTCTGGTGAACAAACATTACAAAACTAGCCGGGGCTCCACGGGTTAAGGAAAAGATCTGGTCATGAGTAAGCAGACTTTTTTTATGTCACGCACTGCTTACAATCTTTTATATTTTTTATATATAGTTTGCATACAATAAAACTTAAATTTTTTTATACGGATTATTTTGTCCCCTGAGGTTAGGATATTGTCACGAATGTCCCCCTCCAGACTTGGTATTCAGGCAATATCGTCAATGATGGAGGGACCACTATTAAATTATAGGTTTGATTCCCGGAGGGAAGTAGAGAAAACCTAATATTTAGTAGGGCCCCGTAATCATTGACGATAAATGTCCCTCCCATCCACCCCACTTCCCATTCATTGATTTCTAGAGTTGTATCTTGGTATATCAGTGAAGGACGAAGATGGCCGCTAGGGGGCCTGGAGCCGGGGAAGCAAAACGCAAGAAATCCGCATATGGAAAGTCATATGATAACAAATATTAAGTTAATTTTTCTTCTTTATTTTTTACGGAGTTTTTTCTGTAGGGTACCCGATCATAATGACGATCCCATAAGGGAATTACGCGTGCACTTATGACGAGTACTCCATGATCCTTCCGCGAGGTAGATAGATTCAAAATGCTGACGCGGGATGTTGAATGGAGACCATTATACTAATAGGCAATATCGTCAATGATTACGGGGCCCTACTAAATATTAGGTTTTCTCTACTTCCCTCCGGGAATCAAACCTATAATTGGGCCTAAAAATTGGTCAAAATAAAAACAATTATATACCGTTGGAATCGCAACGACAAGACGAATCCATACATACCATAACCTTGAATAGTAAAAATTCGCCCAAAATCAACAATTTGCCAAGGATTTTGGAAAAAAATAGTTTTGCAATCTACGACCATGTATATAAGCAGCTGGTCGAGAAAAATCGAATGGCACCAAGTAGAATTCCCTAGGACTTATAGTTTGGGCTACAGAGGACTTTTAATGTCCCAAATGGGTCATTTGGAGCGTCCTGGGAGGCCAAGTCAAAATCGAAATCCTAAACTAATGGTCCGATCTTAATTCTGTTTGCGCCATTCGATTCAGCGGGTCAAAGTATACTTGTGCTATAAATTTAAACAAAATCCATAGATACTGTAGATAACTCGTCTATGGAGTTTTTATTAAACTTTAAATTGTTTTTTTTTTTTGCCTAAAAATTGGTTAAAAAAAAAAAAAAAAAAAAAAAAATCGCAACGACGAGACGAATCCACACATACCATAATCTTGAATAGTAAAAATTCAACCAAAATCAACAATTTGAATGGCTAGTCGAAATTGCAATCTACGACCATGTATAGAAGCAGCTGGTCGAGAAAAATCAAATGGCACCAAGTAGAATTCCCTAGGACGTATAGTTTGGGCTACAGAGGACTTTTAAAGTCCAAAAACGGGTCATCGCCATTCCATTCAGCGGGTCAAAGTGTACTTATGGTGTAAATTTGAGCAAAATCCATACATAGATAACTCGTTTATTGGGTTTTTAAACTTTAAAATAGGCCTATTGGGCCTAAAAATTTGTCAAAATAAAAACAAAATATATACCGTTGGAATCGCAACGACGAGACGAATCCATACATACCATAATCTTGAATAGTGAATATTCGACCAAAATCAACAATTTGCCTGGGAAAAAATATTTTTGATTGTGGGCGAATGGCTGGTCGAAATTGCAATCTACGACCACATGTAGAAGCAGCTGGTCGAGAAATATCGAATGGCACCAAGTAGAATTCTCTAGGACTTATAGTTTGGGCTACAGAAGACTTTTAATGCCCAAAAACGGGTCATTTGGGGCGTCCTGGGAGGCCAAGTCAAAATCGAAATCCTAAACTAATGGTCCTATTTTAATTATGTATGTTCCATTCAGCGGGTCAAAGTGTAGGCTACTTGTGGTGTAAATTTTAACACAATCCATACATACTGTAGATAACTCGTTTATTGGGTTTTTAAACTTTAAAATAGGCCTATTGGGCCTAAAAAATGTCCAAAATAAAAATGTACCGTTGGAATCGCAACGAGACGAATCCATATATACCCTTGAAAACGCAAAATTCGAAAATGACCTGACAAGTTACACATTTTCGCCTGGACTAAATCCCAGGTGAATTTTGGAATAAATTGTGGGCGAATGGCTGGTCGAAAATGCAATCTACAATCATGTATGGAAGCTGTTGATCGAGAGAAATTGAATGGCACCAGGTAGAACTAATTTGGACTTATAGTTAAGGATACAGACGACTTTCAAAGTTGAAAATGGGGTCATTTAGGCTGTTTCGGGAGGTCAAGTCAAATTCGAAATCCTAATGTAATGGTCTGATTTAAATTATGATTGTGCCATTGGATTCAGCGGATCAAAGTGTACTTGTGATTCAAATATGAGCAAAATCCATACATAAATAACTATCTATTTACCCAGGCCCAATCCCCACTTTTCCTTGGGGGGGATTCCACACACAGCAAGAATAGGGACACACAAGACACAACAGAAAACAATGAACACACACAGACAAAATACAAATTCACACACATCTAGGTCATCCAAAAGACCCAGAAACCAGGGTCACCAAGATCCCTCCAGCACTTCCCCGGCCCCCGACCACCTGGAGAGGTTCCGATCTCGGCAGTCAGACATGCAGCGAAGCCATACCACCACAAGCCCGCCCACCACACTTCCAGGTGCACCTTTCATATTAATCATCTCCCCGGGCCAGGCGCCTGATGGACTATTTAGTCCAACTTGCGCCCGACCCCTTCCCACAAATGACCACGTGTTTACTCATCTATTCACAAGCATTCTCCATTCATTCCTGTTTATTACCACTTCTCTTGCCTGATCTATAGTCATCCTTCTATCATCCAAAGCTTGTCTTACACACTCTCCATCTCAATGGGGGTCTTCTTGCCCTTTTATCTCCCCTTGTATCTGACTCACATATTCTCTTTGCAAGCCTTTCGTCTATCAAAATTAAAATTAGGCCTATTGGGCCTAACAAAAAAATCCAAAATAAAAAATCGATATACTGTTTGAATCGCAATGAGACGAATCCATATATACCCTTGAAAACTCAAAAGTAAAAAAAGAACCGACAACTTACAAATATTTGCCTGGACTGAAGATTAATTTTGACAAATATATTTCATTCTGGGCGAATGGCTGGTCGAAAATGCAATCTACGACCATGTATGGAAGCTGTTGGTCGACATAAATCGAATGGCACCAGGTAGAATTAATTTGGACTTATAGTTTGAGCTACAGAAGACTTTCAACGTTAAAAAATGCCTCATTTTGGGCGTTTTGGGAGGTCAAGTCAAAATCAAAATCCTAAAGTATTGGTCCGATTTCAATTCTGATTGTGCCATTGGATTCAGCGGGTCACAGTGTACTTGTGATACAAATCTGACCAAAATCCATACATAAATAACTCGTTGTTTTAGACAAACATAATATGATAATAGGCATCATTTATGTTCCCTATAATACTATAAATTTGCCTAACTACTGGATGAAGTTTAAGTATTAATAGATACAACGGTAAGGATGTAGTATCCGGGCGTACAGTCGTCATGTTCACATAGGTCGATCGCTCGCGGTTAAGTTCCCGTCTATTTTGACAGCTAGTTTTCTATTATTTGCCCCCTGCTGGCAATACTGTATATATGATTACGAGGCCTCAACCTTTTGTTGTATCCCACGGCAGTTAAAATAGATGGGAATATGATCGCGAGCGTCAGCGTAGTGTAAACAAGGCGGGCGTTACGCCCGAATACTACAGTACATCCTTGCCGAAACAACTATGTAAACCTGTAAGGCAACGAACGTGAAGTTCCATCCATACCGCACTTCTCGAAAGGGCACAGTCAAAAGTATTTTGTCTCAATAACCCACTTCTTACCAATTCATAAAAATCTCTCTCTGCACGCCGCAATGTTACAGCTTTCCCTCTTCCACCATTATTACAATAATCGGTGTTCTTCAGAGCTTTCTCAGTGTAGACCTCCTCCCTTACGGAGAATAGGTGGCACTCGCCTTTCAACACATTCCCACCCCTATTCTATCCAACTCTCTATCTCAACAGTGAACCAATTTTCCCAGTCTTTCTTTCACTCAACAAGTAAACTCTAGAACTCTTTCTCTCATCCTACAACCTAAACTCCTTCAAGCTCCTTGTGTCAGCTGTTTTTTTTTTTGTTTTTTTTGGGGGGGGGGGGGGACACTAATTACAGGCAGATTTGTTTTGTGTCTCCTTCCTACACATAGTAACAAAGAACAGTAGGAGAACAAACTAGAATTAATAAAAACTCTGAACATCTTTAATAGCTAGTCATAGAATAGATTACAAAAATATATTATACTGTATCAATATTTTGTCTTGCTTTGTTAAATTAAATGTTTATATATTCTCACAAATCTAACATCATTGGTTAACAAAGGCAACAATAAACCTTTTCATAATTGTATGTACAGAGGTGGGCGCGCTCTGGTGGGACCGGTAATGCGGCAGCGCTCACGCGCTCCTTTTGTCAGCAGACCCGATGCGCTTCCCGCTCCACGCTCCCAAAAATAGGTATATAAAAAACAAAACAAACAAAACAGCTTCTAGAAGTTATTTAATTATTTACCTTTGTCCTTCACTTTGTCCTTTGTCTTTCACTTCACTAAATTCCAAGAATTCAAAACATTAAAAAAAACTCAAGTCATGGTGTCTTTCTGAAGTTTAACTGTTTAAGTTTCTCACTTTCTCAGTTTCTGTTATTCTTTGTCATATCAATGAATCAAATGTCAATGATATGATATGATTGATATCATTGCAAATGTCAATGATATGATATGATTGATATCATTGAGAGTTTGTGACATTGTGACTGTCCATTGATATCTATGATATGACATAAAGAATTACATAAACTGTCCAAACTGAGAAACTTAAACAGTTAAACTTATCAAGCTAACATTCTAACAAGTCTAACAATACAATAACAACAATACAACATGATTACATTGATTAGTATTTACTATTTAGTTGATTACATGATTAAATGAATAATAATTTAATATCAATATCATTAATAATTTAATATGATATTAATAATTTAATATGATATGATTAATTGATTATATTATGATTATTGGACCCGTCCAAGCTGTCCACAGACACTCAGACAGTCAGACAGGCTCGGGCTATACCACTGCCAGACTTACCCTTAGGCCCCTTCGTAAGCTGTAACTTGCCCGTAAGGTTTACTTTGCGTTAGCAAAAGCCAAAAAAAAAAATAACAAGTTAACAACTGTAGGCCTAACACTGTCAGTCTGTCACTATCATAGTATCACTGTATCACAGTTCACTAATACCGTGGGTAACACCGTACGAACGGTACGATGACTGTACACGATAATGACGTTCTTGTACCTGTTGTTGACAGGAAAAATCGCCTCCGGAGCGCCAGAAAGGAGCGCGAATTTCTAGCTGCGCTCCGCGCCTGCACTCCGATTTCAGAATTTTGCCGCTCCTCGCTCCGCGCTCCTCTATATTGGTAATGCGCCCCGGATCGCAGAGCGCAGAGCGCCAAATGGCACGCACCTGCCCACTTCTGTGTATGTACAGTATGTATATACTCTGACACTCCAGTTAGTTTTTTTTTTTTTTTTTTTAATTATTCTTCTCAGGGTCCGGGACCACTTTCGAGTTCCCTCGCCGGTTTCTCTGTCTCGTCGAGTAGGAGAATTATACAATTACAAAAGATAACATGAACATTGCCAGAAAAAAATACGACCATCAAAATATGACAATAAAAGTTCTTGTGTAATAGCCACTTCATCATTATTTTTATACTACTGTACTCTATACATCATAAAGGAGATGGAAATTGTATTTTTGTTGTTGTTGTAATTAGTTTAACCAGATCATTGAGTTCCACAAAAGAACTCTCATAGTGCTGGCCCAAAGGATTAGATCGAGATGGACAACAAATCAAGTCAAGATAGACAGGGAAGGGCAGGAGGTGAACAAATCGAGGAAGGTGAAGACACGCAGACATATCTCACCATTTCACCAGTTCAGCCGGACCACATGAGCTCCACAGCAGAGCTCTTATAGGGCAGGGCCGAAGGATGAGGCAGGAACTGCTACACTGCAGCACCAACCAAGAAGTGATCAGGGGCGAAGAATGAGAGATCAGGACTAAGGTAGAACAAAATCACAGTGAGATGCAATAAAATGCACTACTGAGGGGAATTGAATTAGCTCGACCACATCAGCGACCGAAGAGACAAATCAGGTCAGGAGCCTACTACCTAGCAAGGCCAGGGAGGCATGTGATATAGGCTGCCCGAGGACAACCGAATGAGACAGAATAAGAACAGAAGGGGAAAAACATAGAAAGAGGAATAAAACACTACGCAAAATTAGTCAAGCCGACGACAAAAGCTTGAGGGGAGAGGGAGAGGGATAGGGAAATATCCAAAACCCTCCCCCCATCAAGCCCCAGTCGCCGGCCCCGAAGCCCCCCAACCGCAGCAAGGGGCGTAGTAGTAGGGGGTGTAAATTGGGCACTTGTAAACTATCTCCATTAACCTTTATTGATAACCAAATTATATGGAAAAAGGCATATACTAAAATAGTTAACTAAACAATGTAACCTATACTATAATAACCTACCCCATCCTAGCAATGCAGGTCGAGATCAATAATAATGGTCACTTGCATAGGCACTTGTTCTTTTCTGTAGTAATGTACACCTTATGTGGTGGATTGTGTTCTTTTATTTATAAATTATTATTTTGCTTAAGCGGTTTACACATAGCGATTTTGATATTTTTTTTCTTTTTACTGTGTTCGTCCAAGTTTTGGTTTGTTTATTTTGCAAGTTTTACATTATAATAGTAATGACTAGACCTGTGACAAGTATACTCTGTTCATCTTAATAGGGCAAGAAATTGTTATGTACACTCGCACCAAAAACTATAGGTGCAGGGTGTGATCGACGACCTCCGAAACGATACGTGAAAAAAAAAAAAAATAGATCCCCTTTTCAAGAAAGATTTGTAAATTTTTTGGTAGAAGAATTTCCCAGCCGAAGGCCGGTTCCTTCTAAAATTACAGTACAGCAGGAAAAAATCAACACCTAAATGGCACGAAAAGTCTAAAATGGGGGGGGCCCAGAAAAAAGACCCATCTCCCCTTAACCCTTGTCTATCGGGGCCCGACTTAAGTCCGTATCGAAAAATTTGGACTATGTGGCGGGGCCCGACTTAAGTCCGAGTGCAATTTTGGCGCAATATTGGCTCTGAGAGAGAGACGAGTGACTGGAGGAGCATGGGTTACCTCATGACCGCTCGCCACGGCCGCCGTGGACCTACTGAGATTTACTCCACTTACATCCACCCTCACTTCCTCGCTACATACGTAATTATATAAAGAAATTACCGTATTTTAGCGATTTTGCCCTTCGGTTGCACGATCGTTGCAAGACAACCTGTGATCGTAGAAGGATGGTTTGGGTTTCATTGGAAAGCGCAATTTACGCCCTTTCAGGGATACATACTTGTATTACGCTCTGGGTCTTGTTTATGCATGAAAAAGAGCACGGAAACAACCCCATTTATGGTAAAAAAAAACCCGCTGAGCGGCACAGTGAAATATACTCCACCACCCGCTCATAAGGTGTTAATACCCCTCTGAGACCCCTTATTTCCCCCCACTTTCTATCTCCCCCAACTCATAATCGGAATTTATAAATAAGGACATTGAATCGTGACCATTCATATCTAGTACAGTATAATATTTGAGAAACAATAATCAATTAAAATGTAAAACTTGCAAATTAAACAAACCAAAACTTGGACAAAGACAATATAAAGGCAAAATAACTTATCAAAATCGCTATGTGGAAACAACGCTTACTAAAATAAAATTTATGAAATAAAAGAACACAATCCACCACACGAGCAAGTTAATCTGTTTCGCACACATAACAATGCACTATCGTCACGTTCAAGGAATTAGTCAATTAGTCAAAGCAGAAATATCAAATTGGCTTTCTATTGTGATGAAAATATTAACTCAATTTCTGGTCAGCCACATTCTGAGTAGTTGGGATGATTCTGCATTTGTTGTGGGGTGCATTTTGTAATTTTTCTATTCAATAATCAACGGAGATTAACCCTTTCAGCTCCTGGGGTTCCCGTTTAGTATTCATGAAAAGGATTATCTTAATCTCATAATTATCTCTCCAAAATTAGTTTTCTGCCCACAACTCGCTCAAAGACAACTGCACAGGTTGAAGTAATTAAACTTAAGGTTTGTAAACACCCCTGATGGTGTAGTGACTAGCGTCTTGGACTTCCACCCAGAAGGTCCCAGGATCGCGCCCACGCTCGGCGCAGTAAAGGTTTTTCACAAGCACGAGTTGTTACCATCCCTCATGAGCAAGGGGATGGGATAGTAGTACAGGACCCCAATGGAAATACACCTAATCGGCCTTATTGGGCTATTCTTAGCTGGCTTAGCATGAGCTGCTTTAAGAACTATTATTATTATTATTATTATTATTATTATTATTATTCAGCAGTGCACGAAAGGGTTAAGCTTCAAACATACAGAAAAAAACAAAAAAACAAAACATAACATACAAAAGAGTCAAGATTGGGGCCCATTAAATGTAAACTGCTTCCCAGACATATTTTATTATAATTATTTTCGTAAAATGTGGCCGAATCATCACCACTCTCCCTCACTGAATCTGATTTAATGCATTACAAATGAATTTGAGCTTGTATTTCTGCCATACTGTATAGTGTACGCGGAAAATTGAGAGCCGAGCGCCCCTTTTTGTATGAAAATATCAGCTATCAATTATTCGCGTTTCTCCCATACGGAGGGTGGTAGCTAATTTCTGAAGACATCTGGCAACTCAGGCAGCCCTAGGCTCCCGCTCTGAGGGGAGCCACAGTGACCAGTACGCACGCAGACACGGGAGAGAAAGGTGCTTTTGTCGAGCGCTCCGAGTCAATGCTCCCTTTTATTTCGTACTGTGCCTTATTTAGAGCTTCCACTCATCCAATGAATTTTTCCGATGGGTAAAACGAACATGAATAGTGAGGAAAAGGCCCGGATTCTTGCTTGGGCAGTTGAAAAACTGCCCACATGTGAAATTATGTGTCGTACAGGGAGGTCTAAAGCTGCCATTAACAAACATATGGTGTAAAAATATGTCCCAAGAATACTTAAAAAACCTGCCAGATTCCATGCCTGGTCGACTGCAGATGATCATTGATGCCAAGGGATTCATGACAAAATATTTAAGTACGAAAAAATCACGATAGTTTCATTTCTACCCATTTATTAATGAATTTTCTGGTGCTGACAGCTGAGGGGTCGATATTTCTGTCGGCGTGGCGTGGCGGCTCTCTACATTCCGCGTACACTGTATATCAATAAATACAGCTTGAACTTCACTTTAACCAGAAACTTGCAAATGGTTATATACAATGTCGGGTTTTGAGATAAGATGGCCATACGAAGACGCAACGTTGCAAATGTTGAATATCTGATTTTGTGACTAGTACTGTACTGCTGTCTCGAGTCGGCCACCGCCATAAAAAAACAGAAAAAAAGGAAAACTGGGGAAGGTGGCAGAGTATATACATACATACATACTGCTATAGTTTAGTATTGAAAAATAGGTTTATGTACGAGCAGAATGCAATTGGAATGCTGGAGGGACCTTGGTGATCCCTGGTCTCTGGGTCTTCTCCTGGGTGAACTAGATGTGTGTGAATTTGTGTTTTGTTTTTGTGTGCTCTTCACTTTCTGTTGTGTTGTGTTGTCCCTATTCAGGCTCTGTCTTGAGTAGGCCACACCCAGAACAAAAAAAGGAAAAATGGGGAATGGGCCTGAGTAAGTACATACGAACAGAATGCAATTGAAAGCCAGTTTAATTCATCTCTAGCTGCACGACATATTTGAACATGGCACATTTGTCTTCCATATATAAATATTTTTTGTCTTCAATATTTCTGATTCACCTTTTCATTATACGAACCTCGTAGCAATTACACATGTCATAAGATAAAAAAATAGGTTTTGTGTTGGTATTAATATTTATATTTTATCTATTTATTTACTCAGGCCCAATCCCCACTTTTCCTTTTGTTTTTCTTTTCTTTTTCCCTCTTGTTTTTTTCCTTTTTTTGGGGGGGTGGCCGACTCAAGACAGAGCAAGAACAGGGAAAACACAAAACACAACATTAAACAACGAACACAGACAAAACACAAATTCTTTCTATCTTCTCTTTTTCACTTTCACTTTCTGATCATAATCCTGGACACCTTAATATCTCTTGGTCATTACAAAAGTTCCAATTAGTTACTTTGTCCCCATATCATTTATTTGTGAGTCTTGAAATTCTCTCCCAATTGCTTGTTTTATAATTTTCTTTTTGAGTTTTACTTTTTTAATAGCCTCTGCATCATTATTTTTTGACAGGTCATGAATTATTGTATACAATTATTCCTTTTCCTCTATATCCATTAATTTGCAATTCAATCATGATTATCTTCCACTACTAAATTTTCTTGTTTCATAATTCTCCTTCCACTAAGTCTTTCATAAATGCACCACTTCACTTAGAGGTAACTACTACTGTATATATAATTTTCTTCTGTTCAATCTTTCACAAATGTATTTCCTCACTCAAATGTAATTGCTGTACAGTAATGGTATATAATGATTCTACTGCCAAGTCTTTCGCAAATGCATAGCTTCACTTCAAAGTATAATTGTCGTGTTATAGGTAAACCTCCGAGACCAATGTCTGGAAAAGTGTGGCGGCCTGGGGATCGACACACTCTAGCGAAGGGTCCCAGTCCGAGTCCTGGTGTTCGGAAAACGTGTCATTGACCCCTTCCTCATTTAATGCAGGCAGGAAGGACACATCGGACACATGACTATAGTCCCTGCGGTGGAAAGGTCGGCGGCTTCTCGGACTACTAATTTTACTATAAGCCTCCTCCGAGTTAGTTGATAAATTATTAATCTTGATGGAAGAGGAAGGTGGGAGGTGGTTGGAAGGCAGTGGAAGGTGGGAGGAAGGCGGTGGAAGGTGGTTGGAAGGCGGTGGAAGGTGGTTGGAAGGAAGTGGAAGGTGGTTGGAAGGCAGCCTCAACTCATCATCCTCAGTCTCGGACACAATGTTGCTGTACATTGATGCCGGGTCAAAGTTGATGTAATCATCTTCAGACACAACATTGCAACTCGATGATTGGTCAGAAGTAAGGTTGCTATCCTCAATATCAGAGACGATGTAATACTTTGAAGAATGGTGGTCTGAGGTGAGATCTGGGGCAGATTCGAGGGAGATGTTGTTGGCCAGTAGGATCTCATTGAAGCTACAGGGATCAACATCATCCTCCGTAGTTTCCGGTATATCCTGAGGAACCTGTTCATCTACAGACAATAGAGGCCTGGATGCTGGGTCATCCCTCGCACCCTCAGCACAATCCTTACTTCCTGCAAAAAGATTTTTTTTTTTTTTTTTTTTTTTTTTTTTTAAATATTAGTTCAACCAGACCACTGAGCTCCATAAAAGAACTTTCATAGGTCTGGCCCGAAGGATTCGAGCAAGATATATAACTAAACGAGTCGAGTCAAGATAGAGAGGGAAGGGCAGTAAGGGAACAAATCGAGGAAGGCGAAGACACGCAGACATTTCTCGCCAATTCACCAGTTCAGCCAGACCACATGAGCTCCACATCAGAGCTCTTATAGGGCAGGGCCGAAGGATGAGGCAAGAACTGCTACACTGCAACACCAACCATGAAGTGATCAGGGCGAAGAATGAGAGATCAGGTCGAAGGTAGAAAAAATCACATCGAGAAGCAAAAAATTCATTACCGAAGGGAATCAAGTCAGTCCAGCCACAACAGCAACCGAAGAGACAAATCAGGTCAGGAGTCTGTTACCTAGCCAGGCCAGGGAGACATGAGATATAGGTTGTCCGAAGACAACCGAATGGGACAGAATAAGAATAGAAGGGGAAAAACATAGAAAGAGAAATGGAAAAACTACTCAAAATTAGTCAAGTTAATGACGAAAGCTCGAGGGGAGATAGGAAGGGATATGACCACAACCATCCCCCATCAAGCCCCAGTTGCCGGCCCCGGAGCCCCCCAACCGCACCAAGGAGAGTAGTAACAGGGGGGAATAAATATACTAATGTAGCTTGAATGTACAGTTCAACCGTCAACACTCCCAGTTAATGTAAAGTTGATTTTAATTACGCAATGTCAGTTTAATGATTCTATAGTAATGGTAAGTACAACAACAACAGAATTTATCAATCCAATATACAGATCAAGCCTGTACATTTTTATTTTAAATGCTATGATCATAATTAGCTAACATTGCATTACCAAACTATGTCATGCAACAGCTAGAACTGTTGGGATGTGTACAGTCGCGCTAATAAGTCATGTCTCAGCTGTCCTTACGTTTGGCTCGCTCTGTGCTGTAATAATGTCTGCCAGATGTTTAGTAGGGTGGGTAAGTGTAGGAATAGGTTTGTATAGCCCACTCGAAATGAATAAATCAAGTTTAGATATTGCTGAAACTAATTATGGAACAAAATATACTTGGTGCCGAGACATCACTTATTAGGCCAATTGTACATATTGTAATGTAAAACTTGCAAAATAAACAAACAAAAACTTGGACGAACACAGTAAAAGGACAAAACAACTTATCAAAATCGCTATGTGGAAACAACGTTTAAACAAAATAATAATTCTTTATAAATAAAAGAACACACTCCACCACATAGGGTGTACAATACTACATGAGCAAGTTAATCTGTTTCCCAAGCAAACTAATCGCACATAAAACAACGACCTATCGTCACGGTCAAGGGATTAGTCAATTAATCAATATACAAATATCTTTTAATACTGTAAGTGTTACATACTTCCCATGTAACTCCTGAACGTCATAATAAAGTAAATGATGGGGGCAGTTATTATTACGGGTACTTGTTAACATTAACTTTGTAGGTAATTAAACCATCTAAGGTAAGGGAAAGCATGATAAAAAAAATGACTTATATGTGGCTCTTTACATGCAGGCTGGCAATAGGAAAGGCACCTAGTCTAGAAAAATATAATTCTCCTGGCTCATGGCAACTCCAGGCTCTCACTGTGCTGATGTTGACTTTCAGAACAGTGAGTCTGCCCCCTAGGGTAATTGGCTTGTGATTCACACTGACTGACCCATGCTCCTTTGGGAAGCATTCCTGCTGGCATGTTTGAGCTACAATCTTTTCTGCTACTTTTAGTTCCTTTATGCTGAGGAGGTCACAGTCTGTGGGAGACGTCCCTTTAATTTTTGCTTTCAAATTATTCTTGTATCGAATAGTCCATGCAACTACCCGAATTCATTTCTCATAACTGCCATATTTTTTCCATAACTGTGTCCTGTTCATCATTGGTCCCAATGACTTGGCTAGTTACTTTAGGCATTGGGTCATCTGGTAATATGTCTTCTGGCCACTCGTCTTTGTTTCGGAGGCCCCTCCCACCAAAATGCAGAAGATTTCAGATGTTTTGCCGAAACACCTCTAGACAGTAAGTCACTAGGGTTTTCTTTAGAGGACACGTATCGGAATTCTATAGTCGAAAGAAGGGATTTTATTTTGTCAACTCGGTTTGCGACATACACTGGAAGCTTCTTCATACTACGCAACCAATGCAATGTAACCTGGCTGTCGCACCATAAAACAATTTGGTTGACTTTTACAATATTATGATAGGCTTCCTCCACAAATTTGATTAATCTGGCAGCTAGCAAAGCAGCAGTTAGCTCTAGTCTTGGTATTGTTATGGACCTTATGGGAGCGACCTTCGCTTTAGCGATGACCAGACTACTACATTCCGGGCTCACACAATATATTGCAGCGCCATAGGCGACACCACTTGCATCACTAAACGCATGAAGTTCCACTGAGTCAGCATATACCGTCCTCCGAGGATAAGTAAAGTCACAGCAGAGGTTCAGGTCCTTGGAAATTGTAGACCATTCGGTAGCGCAGTCTTCAGGTAGCGGATCGTCCCAATCTAGTTTCAGTCTTCATAATTGCTGTAAGAAAATTCTGGACCTTATTGTAACAGGCAGTAGTACACCGAGTGGATCGAACAGTTGTGCCGTCACTCTTAAGCACTCTTTTTGTAGCCTTATTGGTCTCTGGGAGGCTAGTGTTGAATGTCAACAGATCAGTCAGGTAACCATAGGAGTCCTAATGTCTTCACTCGCTCTTGATTCTTGGCAGCAACACCATCCAATTGCAGGAGGTCACGTAGTTGAGGACTATTGGTAGCCCACTCTCTGAGATATAAATGTGCTTGAGACATTATTCTTTGGGCATCCCAGTAACACTTAATGACAATCTCTTCATCACTGCCTGTTCAATGGAGGTTGTCAATGTACAAACCTTCCTTAATAGCCTCCACAACTTCGGAATCCTCTTTTATAATGGAAAGATGCTTCAAGATCGTGGCATTAAGAAGAAACTGTGAGCAAGTCGCCCTGAACAACACTACCTTAAATCGGTAGCAAAGTAAGGGTGAAGATAAGTCCAAGGGATCCTTTGGCCACAGAAATCGGGTGTAGTCACAATCTTCTTCATGAACTCCCAACATGAGAAAGGCTTTCTCGATGTCACTTATCCAGGCATATTTGTGTACCCTGAATCGCAGCAATATTTTTGCTAGATCCGGCACTAGTGATGGCCCTGTGTAAAGGCAGTCATTAAGACTTGGCCTGCCTTTGCCATTACTAGTGGAACAGTCGTACACAATACGAACAGGCGTCGTTGTGCTGTTCTTGGTGACCCTGTGATGTGCCAAGTAATGACAGTTTTCAGTAACACCGAAAGGAACCTCTTCAATAAAATCACAATGAAGTTGATCTTGGATAACGTTGGTATAGTGACTACAATAAACAGGTTCTTTTTTAAATCGCTTCTGCAGACCCCTTAGGCGACCCGCTGCTAAACCATAATTAGAAGGCAGCTTCTCTTTTTGTTGGTTCCATGGCAGTCTGACTTCATACTGCTGATTCTGTGCAGAGTATGTTACTGTCTCCTTGTAGATGTCCAATGCAGTCTTATTTTCCTTTGAATCTTCGGTCGGAGAAATCCTAGATGTTCCAGTTCCCACATACATTTTAATTCATTATGACATGGATTATATGATTCCGTGGATATGTATTGATCCATCAGAGTGACCGCAACTTTCAACATTGTAATTACCTCTACTTGGGCGCTAGACTAGTCGTTATGGCAGGAGCCACTTAGTGCATAGCCAAATTTAGTGGGCAAGAGAATTATGTCACCCTCTTTTGTGGGTCAATATTTACGAGCCGCACCACAGCTGGGATCTCATTTCTAATGGTATTTTGGGTTTCTAACATTTTATGCTTCATTGCTATATAATTTTTATCCACCGGGATTTTTTTTTCTTGGCTTTATTTTTGTTTTGTTTTAGCATTAACCTAACTAAAAAACCTAACCTAACCTAACCAAAAAACCTAACCTAATTGCCCCCAAATACATTTAGATTAGGTTAGGTTAGGTTAGGTTAGGTTAGGTTAGGTTTTTTGGTTAGGTTAATGCAAAAAAATAAAAATAAATAAAGCCAAGATATTTTTTTTTTCCGGTGGATAAAAATTATATAGCAATGAAGCATAAAATAATAGAAACCCAAAACTACCATTAGAAATGAGATCCCAGCTGTGGTGCGGCTCGTAAATATTTACCCTTTTTTACCCTGGCCGCACTGTCATAATAATAATCAGCACCAACCAACAAGTCCAGTCGAGATGTCTGTGTCATTAGAGAATCAGCTAATTTGTAGCCCTTGCTTTGCAACACTTTCATATCTGCTTCAAGGCATTCTGATCCTTTGTGATCCGGGAGAGTTTCTACCACAACTGCTTGTAGAGGATAGTTTCTGCCCAGGAACTTGTACTTGAAGGACACTACACTCAACCCTCTGTTATCGCGCCTAATTGGTGCCTAATTAGTGCCGCTATAACGAGAATCGCGATAATGGAACTTAATAACTTATGGGGAAAAATAAGTTGGTTTCCAGGTCCCAACTTTTCGCCCCCAGATTCGTCCAAGTGCCCATTTATCCCCTTAAATAAGCCTACATCCAATAAATATATATTGAAAATATATAAAAATACATATTATGAGGATATTACTTACCACATAGACTTTATTTGAAAACATAATCATATTTAGCATAGCCTAGGCCTAGCCTATCCCATCGTATGATCGTCGTTTCCGTAGCTTTCGTCAGGCATGACACTTGACTTGACTGTTTTGATGGTCTCGGGCTTTCAATTCCTACATCATTACCACCAGGCCCACCATCCCTATCACTGAATGGACTAGAGGTCATAATAAATGCGAGAGATAAGAGGCTCAGGCACAAATAAGCAAGTAAAAGGCGGGTGGACTCGGAAGCGTCTGGCTTATGTTGACGACATCAAAGATGGCGGATGTAAAATGCGCAAGTGACGCTCTGATTTCGATCATTTCGGATTAATTGGATTCACTTGTTTGTTTGTGTTTTCTAGTTTGATGTCAATTCTTTCATTATTATTGCTCTTGTTTTCGGTGCTCCACTGTATGATACATGATCAATAAATATTAGAACATAAAAAAACAGTCAATGAGAGCCCCACCTCGCTCTGACGTCAAGCCAATCAGCTGCTGAATCACCCTAATGCTTGGCGGTGACGTAGACAGGCGGGATTTTCGAGTTTTCCCGTCAAAGAGGGACCGCGATAACGGCTCTGGGACACGCGGTAACAGAATAGTTGGGTTTTTTAGGTATGCGCGATATCGGTGAAACGCTATAACTAAACCCGCGATAACGGAGGGTTGAGTGTACTGGATATTTTCTGCTCTCACATGCTCCGGTAAACCCTCTTAACTCTAGCTCTTCAACACCCAATTCTTCATAATGGATAGAGTCTAGAGCGGAATTTAGAATGAAGGTGCGCTGTGAGCACTGATCAAGCAGTGTACGCATCTTGACTTTTCCTCTTGATTCCTTTACTGTTGGCAGCATAACAGTTGGGAGGATAATACTAGTCTGCTTTGAAGATACAGGCATCGTGGTAGTTTGCGTCTTGGTCTTTGTTACCTGTTGAGGTTTTTGCTCCTTTGCACCGTCCCATTGAGATCTGGACTGACAGATATGGTAGTGTCTGTTACGACAGAACTTGCAGTTACGGATGTCAGGGTTCACACAACCATTGCTTCCGTAGTCTGAGGACAAGCACCCGGTGCAAAGGTTGAGTTGCTTTGCGCGCTTAACTTTCAGAGCACTAGTTTTGTATTTCAGACACTTAAACCACACATGTGCCCCTTCGCACAACTGGCAACCCTTCCTTCGCACCGAGGCCTCCTGCACCGCAAAGGATGCTGAAGCAACTGGTGTGTGTGGTGTATTCCGATCTGCCACACTTTCCATATTAAAAACTTCTGTCTGGTAAGCCTGGACAAACCTTTCTAGGTCCAGACCATCTTCACCTAAAGTTCTTTTTAATGTTTCCTTTAGTGGGGATGGCAATTTATTCATGAGAATCACAACACTAGCTTCATGAAGGGTAATTTTTAGGGTCTCTATTGACCTTAGTGTACTTTCAAAACTAGCATAGAATCCTTTAATTTAGTTCCTCGACATTGTAAGAGGGAGGTTTCAAAGTAGTAAGGTTAGTTATATGTGCCGCCTTAATTCTATCCCTGTGCCCATAGGTTTTCTGTAGAAGGGCAACCGCTGTTTGGTAGCTGGCTCCCTCAATTGTGAAACCTTCAATTAGTTGTTTTGCCTCACCATTCAGTTGACCTCTTAAGTAGGTGAATTTTTGGATGTCACTGAGCTCCGCATTGCTGTGGACACTACAGTGGAGCATATCCCAGAATCCCATCCACAGAGTGGGATCACTGTCAAACACAGGAAGGGTGATTTTCGGTAATCTTATACCGGCATTTCCGTTAACTGCAGCACCATTTGGCTCCTTAAGTTTCAATTTACCCCTAAGGTGGACGATAATTTGATCAAGACGCTCTAGATAATCCATGTCTGCTTCTAGGTCCGCCAAATACTCGTCGTCTTCTTTATAGAGTGTTTCCATTTCGCGGCGACATGAATTGAAATCTTCGAGCTGTCTCAATACAGATGCCAATTTAGCCTCAATTGCTTCATTATCTGCATCAACTAAAAATGTAGCAATATCTTTGGTGATCCTAGTCAAACCACTCTTGATACCCCCCCTGCGTCGTTTGTACTGGGATAGAGTCAACGACATGATGGCAATACCCAGGAAATAGAATATTAATATTTCTTACCTATATGGATGTAAAGCGCACTCAGAATGTTAGCCGACGTCAATAAAGGCATGATATAGGGAACCCCGACTTAAAACGTAATAATTAATTAAACGTGTGATGTCGGGGTAGGGCAATAAGTGAGAAATATGACGCGGAGCGCAATAATGAAAGTAAACGAACAACGCCTAAATATCTCTACAGTAAACCCCCGCTAACTCGGACTCTTTTTAGTCGGAAACCCGCACTTCTCGGAATGGCATTGGCCTCTCGGAAATGTCCCTGTATATCTCGGAAATTTCCGAGTTGGACGGGATTTGTGTCCGGTTTACAATGTTCTCTCACTCGGTTTTAAGTGATTCTAGGATGAATTAAAGCCTGTGCCTTTTAATTATTTTGTTAATATTAATTACTATGTACTGTACTGTCCCTGAAAACATAATAAGGTTCGTATTTGTCATTAATATGATGAATTTCACGTTAAAAAAAAAAAAAAAAAAAATATCTCAATTTTGTCTGATGCGGACTTTCCTCTAATTCGGAATTTTCCCTCTCTTAAGTCGGACTTCGGACATCTCGGAAAATCGGGCTTCTCGGAAGTGGTCTCCCCCCAATTAGTCCGAGATAGCGAGGGTTTACTGTACTCTTAAATTTAAATAGTTAACCCTATATTAAATGCGGCAATTTTGTCGGTGTAGGGCAATGAGGGAAATAAGGCTCAGAGCGCAATAATTAAAGTTAACGAATGCCTATATTAGCTCCACTCACAAAATGAAAGTAATTAACCCTACATAAATATGCGGCAAAATGTTGTTGAAGTACACTAAGGAAGGGATGCCAAAATGTTGTAAGACAAGCCAATTTAATTTATAAACATTATCAAACTATAGGCTAGCCCAACATCTAATTTATAAACATTATCAAACTATAGGCTAGCCCAACATCTAATTTATAAACATTATCAAACTATAGGCTAGCCTAACATCTAATTTATAAACATTATCAAACTATAGGCTAGCCCAATATCTAATTTATAAACATTATCAAACTATAGGCTAGCCCAACATCTAATTTATAAACATTATCAAACTATAGGCTAGCCCAACATCTAATTTATAAACATTATCAAACTATAGGCTAGCCCAACATCTAATTTATAAACATTATCAAACTATAGGCTAGCCCAACATCTAATCGTACCAAAAATGTTTGTGGTAAATACCCCTTTAAATTTAGCTAAGACTGAACAAAATTAATTTAACCCCTTTAATCGACCACTTGCGAGTATCAGGCCATAAGGAAGTTGTATTAGACATCGGTAATGCAAAATCATCGGCTAAAATACAGTTGCAGTGTATATGCATAAAACACAATTCATCATACTATTATTCACTAGAAGCCTAAATCATTAAAGCATTTCTGTTTAATAGCGATGTTCACAGCTCCAACCCCCCCCCGTAGAACGAAACTAGCAAGTCAGCAATTGTATTTCACTTCAATTTAATTAAGAGTTGAATTTAATACCTAATCTACCCAATGTAGCCTAGAAAACAAATTCAAATTATGAACACAATTAAATGGTTAACCCAATTTAAATCCAATTAAATTTAGCCTAGAAAACATGAAAATTAGGAACGCAAATTGATGGTTAGCCTCACCAATCTGCGGGATATTGAATGAAAGGATGAATAGAGCCATAGAGGGAAACGGGCTAATAAGTGATGAGCAGAATGGGTTCAGAAGAGATAGGAGGGGGACAGATAATATCTATATACTGAGCGAAGTGATGGGGAAAATGAAAAGAGAGAAAAAAATGGGTTACTGTGCATTCCTGGATATAGAAAAAGCCTATGATAGAGTAAACAGGGAACTGCTATGGAAAATAATGGCAAGGAGTGGAATACCAGAAAAGTATATAAACATCATAACATCGATGTACCAAGGAACAAAAGCGAAGTACGCGCTAGGAAATATAGAAACGGGATGGGTAGAAAGCAAGAGGGGGGTAAGGCAGGGGTGCGTATTATCGCCGTTATTATTTGCGTTATACAGTATATGGAAGAAATGACACAGAGGATGAAAAGAGTTGGGGAGGGGATTCAGATAAACAAAGAAAGACTGGGGGTACTGCTGTTTGCTGACGACGTAGTTCTGATGGCAGAAACGGGAGGAGGGTTGCAGAGACTACTAGAGGAAGCAACGAGATTCGGGGAGGAACTTGAAGTAAGATTTAGTAAAGAAAAGAGCCAGGTGATGAAAATGAATGGAGAGCTCCAAGAAGAAAAGGAATGGACACTGGAAGGAAACAGAATGAAGAAGACAAGGGAGTATAAATATCTGGGGGTAACGATCACGGAGAAAGGGTTTGAGAAGGCGAAAAGTGAAAAGGTGGGACAAATGCAACAATGGAATGGAAGACTATGGAGCGCGACAAGGCTAAGAGCGAATAGCTATGAAATAGTGCGAGGGCTGTGGAAAGGATTGGGAGTACCTGCAATAATGTACGGCTTAGAGGCGGTAGAAACAACAGAGGCGGAAACGAAGAAATTAGAAACGATACAGAATAAAATCGGGAGGACAGGATTGGGGGCAAATAAATACGTAGCTCAAGAAGCAATCCGAGGGGAGATGGGGTGGAGTACGTTTGAGGAAAGGATTGGGAAAGCGAAAGGGAAGTACAAAGTGAGACTAGAGGGGATGGAGGAAGATAGGTGGCCGGGGAAGGTATACAGATGGGCGAGCGAGCAAAGTAAATGGAACAGAGAGTGCAAAAAAAGATTGGGGAGGATAAATATAAAACAGGACCGGTGGGGGGGCAATTTAGAAAAAGAAATGAGAGAGGGGAGTGGGTCATACTAGAGAATGGGAGGGGATGTGTCAGAGAGATAGAGAAGGGGATAAAGGAGGAGGGGAGAAGAAGATGGAGGGAGGGGGTAGAAAATAAAGCCACACTGGCATATTATAGAGAGAAGGAAAAACCAGCTAGAGAACTGTACTATGATGGGGGATGGGGATCGAAACTTCTATTTAAAGCAAGAACAGGATCGCTAGAAACGAATGAGAGAACAAGGAGATGGAATGGAGTGGGACCGCACTGCAGTCAATGTGAAATGGGAGGGGACCCAATAGTGGAGGATGTAGAACACATAGTAACCGAATGTACAAGATATAATGAGGAGAGAGAGGAGTTGGAGAGGTACATGAGGAATAGAGTTGGGGAGAGGGGGTGGGAGGAGATTAAGCAGAGGGAGGATAGAGGGGTGGGGGCGCTATTGGGGTTAACACAGGAGATGGAAACACAAGACATGGAGATGATGAAGAGGATATTGGAGAAAATGTGGAGGAAGAGAAATGAGTGAGGGGGGGGGGGGGGGGGGGGGGGGGTGAGGGGGGGGGGTGGGGGGGTTTATACAAACAAAACAAAAACTGTCTCTTAAACTATCCTTCTACTCTAAACTTTCCCTCCTACTAACGTTTCTGAGCCAGTACCGATACAAAGGTCAGCCCTGTGGATCTGCACGGGGTGCGGGCGGGTTCAAAAGAAGAAGAAGAAGAAGAAGCCTAATATAATACCGCCGCTTTCCGCCCCTCGTCCTAAGCTGTTACGTTGTTTCAAAGCTTCAAAGGCTGGTAACGAACGAGGCTCTCCCAGGCCGCAGTGGTCAACAATCGTAATTAGATACATCGACATCGTCATAGTAAGGACAAAAACGAAGTCCTGAAACGAAAATACCGGCCACCAGGCACGTAAGAATACTAGGGAAGTGGGAGCAGGAGCATGTAGGAAGGAAAAGCAAGGAAAATAAAGTAGAACAAAGAAAAGGAATAGCAAGAAACTAAAAAAACGAAACACTAGCATATGGCAGAGGTTTCGAGGTTTGAAGGACCAATTTATAAGAATTTTGAACAAAGTGTAATTTACCTACAAACTTATAAGAGTTAACTTACTTTAATCGTTGATAATGATGGATAGCTCAAGGATAGAATTAGGAATAGATAGAAGGTATAGTGGCCACTAGGAGTTAAGAATTAGAGTGACTTAGCATGAACAGGTGGGTTGTATTGAGAGCGGCTAGAAGGAGATTTTCATTAGGTCGTAACTAATGCGAGTCTGACGTTTACGACGGTGAACCCGCCAGTCCCAAAAATGACGCATGCGCAGTTATAATATCCACCAATGCGTCATTTAACTATCTACAAGATATACCAGATTAATTATAATGATAACCCGATATAATTATGGATAATAAACCCATAGAGACTTAATACAAAATAGTACATATCTTTAATAAAGATATATAACTTAGCCTAATACTGGAGCCTAATTTGAACTTTCAGTATATTTACTTAACCTATACTGTCGAGTTACTTACGAGTCTCGACATAAAGCATGATACATTTTTTACTTATATGTGGCTCTTTACATGCAGGCTGGCAATAGGAAAGGCACCTAGTCTAGAAAAATGTCATTCTCCTGGTTCATGGCAACTCCAGGCTCTCACTGTGCTGATGTTGACTTTCAGAACAGTGAGTCTGCCCCCTAGGGTAATTGTCTTGTGATTCACACTGACCGACCCATGCTGTCAGGGATGGAAACACTTAAATATATTTTTTATATAATATATATATACAGTATATACATTTTATTTTAGTAAGGGTTGTTTCCACAGCGATTTTGATAAGATGTTTTACCTTTATCTTGTATCGTCCCAGTTTAGGTTTGTTTAGTTTGCAAGTTTTACATTTTAATTCAAAGACCCTAATAACAATAAGATATACAGTGAGCTCTCCCATAGCGCTGGCATTTGGTACCAGAGCATGGCCGCGTAACAGTATGCTTCCATTATAAAGAGAGAAATTTAGGAGATTGAATAAGTGTGAGAATGAGATTGTGAGGGCATGAATAAGAAAGAAAGTTAATAAAGAAGTGAAAGGGAGCTAGAGATCTACCACATTTAACGCGAAATTGCGCCTCGAAGTGGACGAAATATGGGTACTTCTCTCTTCATCATCTCCTAGGTGTCGGAGGAGAGGCGTCGACTGACTGGGTACAGAGGTGCATGGGGCCGTTTCGTTCGTGGCCACCCCTTCGGGGATCACGGCGTTCGGCAATAGATAGATAGAAGTCTGCAGATCCTGGTGATCCCTGCATGGTAGCATATTCTGGTCTTCACATGAAAACAACTCTCTTTCACTCATGTCCTAGTGTACTGTCTGATGGCATAATGGGTTTCGAAATATGTAAGATGTTTTGTCTTGCTTTCCTAATTCTCTTCAATCTGCTAAAAGCCGCTGTCACACGAGCGCTTTTTCCGGCAATTTTCGATGAGCAAGTTTTTTCTCGTAATATGTTTAGGCTCTTTCGCATTGGAAACAGGAACTATCTCGAAGGTAGATTATGTTAGATAGCTGAATTCAAATATAACTGAGATTTTAAAGCTGCCAGACTAGAATTGCTCATAAATATTGACGGAAAAAACGCTCGTGTAACACCGGCTTTACTCCCTCTCAACTTGACTTACCCGAGAGTAGAGGTTGTGTTTGTGGCATATGGTCTCGAGGTAGCAGCAACAGATCTGGTGTGGCGGCACTGGTTGTAGAGTCGCCACCTGTAAGCAGTGATCTCGAGCCTCGCAGGTCCCAGTGGTGGCCTGCACGGGTAAACATAGCCTCTCTCACCCATCATCGTTATTTTTATTATTCAATTGGGACTACAGGCCACTCCCAGAAAAAATAAATAAATAAATAAAGTAAAAAAACAAAAACAAAAAACACATAAAACAAATACAAATAAAAAAACACATAACAAAATGGGGACTGGACCTGAGTAAATAGATAGACAGATAGGACTACAGACCATATCAATACTTTGTCAGTTTGGGTATGGTGTACATCTCCTAAATGTTATTTGTTATTAATTTAATATATGCAATAGTCAATTGAAAGCTACTGAGAAAATATGCTATATGTTAATAATAGAGTCTTTTAAGGACAAGTAATTAAATTCTAATTAAAGCTAGCTATTCTATTAGATATAAACACCATTTAAGAAGCAGACTTTTTGTCATTTAAGTGTCATTCAGTAAAGGTGCCGATAGTAATGCAAACTAGCCCCCAATAATATATATAATAAAGTTACTGATAGAAATATGCCAGAAAAGTCCAAATGTGACTTTAAATTCTACCTCTGATATAAGGCAGTTGGTAGACTTAGAGGTCGAGATTCACTTCTAATAGAGCTAGAGTGCCCATTTTTTTACTGTAAGTTGTATTTATATTGTTTATTATGCATACCAATTTTCATTGATTTATATTGAAAAATAAATGTTAGAACAATATAAAACGTGCAAAAATATGCGAGAAAAGCGCAACATTTCCGCTGCTACTAGTCGGTAGCTATTACAACTACGGCCATGGTATTTTTTTTGGGAGAAGTAGGCCCACTAGCCATGACTGTACAACTGAAGGTGAATTATTGGTGTAGGTCCAATGGGTATGCACTGGTATGCTTACCCAGTTTACTCATGGATTTTTCTCAGTACCGTTCATAAAACCTGCCCAAGAAAATTATTTCTTCATCTCAGAGACCTAAGAGACCTTCAAGTTTTAGGAAAAATTGTAAGCTTTCCAACAATACAAAAATCATGCAAATTGAGCAAGAATTCCATAAGTTATAGCAATTTGAAAAAAAAAACATGAATTTGCAAAATACAGTCTCTGGGAAATGGGCGTCAAATTTAAAACAAATTTTTTGTTATCATCCTGCTTAAATATAATATAATATTGGTTATAAAGCTACTTTCTAGCAAGATTTTGCTATTTTTTCAAAACTTTATATAATGATCCCTAAAGCAGACCTTCGTCCTTAATTAACTGGAACAATTTCATTTGTGGCAATACTTGAGTCCTGGTAAGTGTGTGACTGTGGGGTTAGGGATGAGCCAATGTCCACGCTAGCAACCTCCAAGGGACTAAGCTCTCCTTGGTCATGGTATACACCCCCTTGGTAGCCACTGGGCAGAGGGGGCACTATCCCCTTCTCACGCACTGCAGTCCACAGAGAAACTGCTAATATTCATATTTTTGTCACCAACCAACTTAATTCTAAACTCAATTACTGTAATGAAATCAACAAATACATGTGGCACTCCAAGGACTCGAACCTAGGATGCTCACACCGAAATTCCTCGCATTTATGTATTACGCTATCAAGACAACAATATAGCTTATTTCTACATTCATAAGGTAGTGAATTTTAAATTATCCATACACCAACACAACTTGCAGTCAGTTTGTTGCAAGATCTCTAAATCATATAATCTATATTTAGTTTTTATCTCTGACTTGGTGGATCACATTACAGTATATACTTGGTGGATCACATTACAGTATATACTTGGTGGATCACATTACAGTATATACTTGGTGGATCACATTACAGTATATACTTGGTGGATCACATTACAGTATATACTTGGTGGATCACATTACAGTATATACTTGGTGGATCACATTACAGTATATACTTGGTGGATCACATTACAGTATATACTTGGTGGATCACATTACAGTATAT
This sequence comes from Paralithodes platypus, assembly GCA_032716605.1. Taxonomy (NCBI): domain Eukaryota; kingdom Metazoa; phylum Arthropoda; class Malacostraca; order Decapoda; family Lithodidae; genus Paralithodes; species Paralithodes platypus. The sequence goes on along the minus strand of CM064513.1, from coordinate 87,431,119 downwards.
ACTTGGTGGATCACATTACAGTATATACTTGGTGGATCACATTACAGTATATACTTGGTGGATCACATTACAGTATATACTTGGTGGATCACATTACAGTATATACTTGGTGGATCACATTACAGTATATACTTGGTGGATCACATACAGTATATACTTGGTGGATCACATTACAGTATATACTTGGTGGATCACATTACAGTATATACTTGGTGGATCACATTACAGTATATACTTGGTGGATCACATTACAGTATATACTTGGTGGATCACATTACAGTATATACTTGTGGATCACATTACAGTATATACTTGGGGGATCACATTACTCGATTTACTTGGTGGATCACATTACAGTATATACTTGGTGGATCACATTACAGTATATACTTGGTGGATCACATTACAGTATATACTTCCATTAATTTAATTGGAGGTGTTTGGTGTTGGGGTGAAATTAATAAAATATATATTAATACAACTTATTTGAATGAATCTGGATTAAAGGGATCCATGATAGCATGCTCAGCCGGTGCATACAAGTTGTTGATGGGACAGTTTCACAGCTTTGAAGGCCAAACTCAGCACAATGAAAGGCTGAAATATCTTTTGAGGCAGCATTTTACAGGGCCAAACACTTTCCTGTCTCAACCTGCAAAGGTTTGCTTGCAAGGAAATGGTGGGCTGGTGGCAAAGCTGAATAGTCCAAGTATGCATATTATATGGTTAACTTAAAGGGGGTACTACTTGGTTTTTGGGCTATATATTTATATATTTAATTATTTTTTTAGTTTCCTTGCTAGACCTCCATCAAGCTTAGAAAAACACCCCCTAGACCCCCTTTCAAGATAAATGTGTACATTTTTCGGTGGAAAATGTCCCGGGCGAAGGCCGATTCCTTCTAAAATTAGAGGCTCGCTATCGCTCACCAGGAAAAAATCTACACCTAAAGGTAACGAAAGGTCTTAATATTGAATAAATAATTAGGCGAAATGTCTCAAAATCGCCAAATAAAAACTTCTTAAAACCTCAAAACTAATATGCTAAACATGAGGGAGAAGGGGGTCCAGCAAAAAACGAGTAGTACCCCTTTAACTTGAGAACTGAAACACCCACCAGAGGAATCCTGTGAAGAAGGTGACTGTCGGCCGGGTGAAGACGGCTGCTCTCCCAGGTTGGTTACCAAGTCACAACCTACATCTGGAGGGATCATGGAGTTGTAAATGTATGGAACAGCCTGCCCGAATATGTTGTAAATTCAGACAATTTTAGGAAGTTTGAGATAAGCCTTGACCAAGAATGGGAAGGGCAAGACAAAATTTTGTATTATAAATCGCAGATACAAGTAAGTTGGTTAAGCAATAGTGAACCAAGAACCTAAAAAGACATTTGAAAGATCATGAGCCGGAGTTAAAGGCCAATTTAAGGCCTTCTTCCGGAAATGTTCTACGGTATCTACGGTATAATGTAAAGATAAAGTGGGATAGTGATTGCTAGGCTTTGCTATTCTGCCATGCTTATCTCTACAGGTCTCCCTCGATTTATGATTGGGTTACGTACCTGAAAACCCGATCTTAAATAGAAAAATCGTATAGCAAACCCTAAAATTAATGGGTTAAATGGGGATGCGTTCTGGGACCAACCCAAACCCAAACACCTAAAGACCTATAATTATATCGTAAATCTGGGCATCAGATAGTGAGGGACCCCTGTATTTCTCTGCCATTTGGGGCCCAGGGTGGGAAAACAACCAAGCCTGGTACACAGACACTATTGCATAACCCAGGCCCAGGTCCGTTATCACTGTCTAATCTAGCCACTTGCTAGTGTTCTCACATGGGAATTGAAAAAAGGTTATAAGTTGTTTTGTCTTTTTACTGTGTTCGTCCAAGTTTTGGTTTGTTTATTTAATAGTGGCCCCTCCATCATATCATTGACAATATGCCTATTAGTATAATAGTCTCCCATCAAACACCTCGGTCTCTAGTTTGAATCTACCGCGCGGGAGGAAAGGACTACTACACCTCATAAGTGCGACGCGTATTCTCTTATGGAATCGTCTTATGATCGGGTACTCGCTACGAAAAAACTTTGTAAAAAATAAAAAATAAAAATTAACTTAATAATTGCTATACAGTACTCAAGCTTTCCCATGCGTGGATTTCTTGCGTGTGGATTCCTGACGCTGGCCCTCTAGCGGCCATACTTCCTTCCTCCTCCCGTGTCCGTTCCGTGAGGGTGGGTTGCTCTGTGCTCCAGATTCATTCTTCGTTCGATCGCTTCTAGTGAGTCCTTGCTCATTTGTATACATCTGAGTTGTATTGAACAGGTTTTTAGATTAGCTAGCACAGGCTACCCCATTCGTACACTCCGCAGGAGGTGTTTAAATTAGGGTACTATTGTAACAGGCGCCTACGTATCCCAGGATCATCGCGCCATGTTTGTTATTGTGTGTGTTTTGTTTTGTGCCTTTAGCTTTCTGATAGTTATTTAGGAGGCTACCATTCCGCAAGTTTATGCTTCAGGCCGTCACTATGAGGTAGTTGCATAGTTTATTTTAGCAGATGCTCTAGTTCAAGGGTTGCCACACGTGGTGTGGAATCTTCTGGAGTCCGTATCTGCGCGTGGGCCTCTATCGTGGGCCTCTTCCTCCTCGTGCTTCTGCTGCTGGGTCTTCGGAGCATCTGGTTGCAGCCACCTTGATGTTTCGTTGTCACCTCATGGTCAGCCTCATTAGGGGTCTTCAATGTAGGCTAGGGGTTATTTATTATTTATAAATTAAGCTCTATATATGTGTAAGCCTAATATTTTCCCCTATATGTGTTTTTGCATGTGTGCTTTACATGCTTGAGGGGTTTGGGAGACGTCCCGTTTATTTGGTGGGGTTTTTGGGGGTGTTTGACTTTCCCATATAAGTCCTCACCTCTGAAAATTTTGGTTCGTTTTTCCAGCGGCTTTCTCAGCAGAGCCGGCGTTTTCTCGTCTCAGACGATAAGAAACCAACCAAATGTCCCGGCGTGGTGTGCTGAACCACGAACCTTCCGGCGGAATATGCTAAATTCTTAAGGGAGTCAACTCGGCCCGCTGAGTGAATTCACCCCGACCGATAGCCTCACGCAGTAACTTCTCTTGCCCGGCGTAACAGTCAAGTGAGCTTAACCATGACTCAAGTCATGAAGCGAGTTAACTATCTATCTAGTGCAAATAGTCAATGATAGTAAAATGCTGAAGGTCTATTGGGCCAGTGACGCTTTGTCACAGGTAAGCAGTTCATATGTATGATAAAAGAAAGACCCGGGGTCTTTCTACCGGGTCCAGCGGAAGGTTAGAGTAGGAGTGGCTATAACTAATTTTCCGGCGGACTTAAGGTAGGATGTGTTAACACCTCTCAGGTTATCCTTATGAGCATTGATTCCTGGAAATTTTCTGTTTCCAGAATCTCAACACTTCACTAGTAGCGGTTCCGGCAGAGGAGTTGCCGATTACGGCAGGGGGGGGGGGGGTCCCTAGCTCCATCATGCCTCGCTTTGACCTTTGCACTACGCCTGCTTGCTCTCTATTACCAGTTTTTGCTCACAGTTTATGTATAAAATGTGTAGTGTCTTGATCGCTCAAGGGGACTATGGGTATCGAAACGGTGTTCCGTGTGTTCTGAGTTAAGAGCGTCGGTATTCGATAAGAGATTTTTCTTGCTTAGCAGCCTTGAAGAAGATTAAATCAATTTTTAACGTTTATGCGAAAGACACTGCTCATAAAACTCTCCATTGCGATGACGAGGAGCTCTGGGAGCACCTAGTCATTAAATCTCCATTAGTTGTCAACTCCGGCCAGGTCAACCAAACCTAAAACTAAATCGAAAGTACTTTTCGAGCTAGTAACTAGTAGTGAAAGTGACAGTGCTGAGCCCCCCCCCCCCGACCGGTCTAGGAAGCAGTCCCAACATTCTTCTGTCGAGTCGTCAAGGTCGACAACACGCCGGAAGGAGGGCTCTACTTCTTCAACCCCGTCCACTTCAAGTCATATAAGTGCCTGTACGGTCATCTCACAACCGCTTCCCCAGCCCTTGCCGGGGTCGCGGCCACCCCCCTCCACTCCTACCTCTCTAATGTCTAACATCCAATCTGGCGATTCAGAAGTAGGGGCGGAGGGGATGGAGTCTAGTCCCAGGGATGAACAATCTTTAAGTGAGCCGCAAGAGTTTACATTTGCCATTCCTAAGTTAAGTTATGTGCCACGTAAAGGTCCCACGGTTATATCTAACAGAGTGTTAGCGGATCAGTATAGGGGTTCTCCGTCTTGCTCACATCAGATTTTTGATAGCTCTCAGGTATTACAGGACTCCCAGCCACCCGCGGCACAAAGCCGGGGGATCTGGAGACAATCAGAACCCTCACAGGTTAATCTTAATGCTCAGGACATGAATAGGGAAAGTGGACAGGTAGAAACAATACCCTTGTCAGTCCCTGATCTGGTGTGGCCACCGGTGGCCCCAGTGACTGTTCCCCGGCCACCAACGCCGGAAGTGATAGAACTACCAGAGGAGCCGGAAGACATAGAACTGTCCTCAGCTCAACCAGTTAATAATGAAGTAGAGTCAGAAGGTGGGTCTCAGTCCTCTCGAGGATCCCACGGTAAGTGTGTTACTACTGAGGAACTAAATGATATTCTCCACAGAGTGATGCAACAGTATCAGGTACCTCCTTCTCAAGCTCCTTCCACTAGCACACCGGTAGTTCCCCCACTTGAGTCTACGGTAAGGCCATTAGAGCCCTCAGGTGTTTCACATCCCCATACCTCTTTGCCTTCGGTTAACGTAACTCCGGCGACGACCACGGCTAGTAGCACGCCAGTGCCGGCCTCCTTGACCACCACTAACGTACGTGTCATTACAGACATTACTCCTCCCCCTTTTGATAAGCCCCCACAGAGAGAGAGGCCCTATGCCTCTCCTCTATGGGCCAGATTGCTCATTGGTTCCGTCAATACCACAGAAACTGCACCTGGCACAAGCTACTGTGACGTTAACCACTCCGTTAGAACCGCATGGCTTGTCCTACAGTGACTCGCTAGGATCGCCAGGGGAGTGGATGGGGCTACAGTTTATGTATTAGAGTGTGCTTTATTTCATATGAAAGCTTGTGTCATGGGCAGTCCAGAAAGGCTCTTTGTTTTCACCCATGTCAAGGCTTTATATATTTAATTGTAAAGTATATGTTTTATCATTAACTAGTAATGATGGGATCTGGGAGAGAGAGAGAGAGAGTAGAACAGAGTGAGAGGGGGGCGCGCAGTGTTTTTGCCCCGCTCGATGACGCCACGGCTGGCTGCCTCGTGGGGGTTGGTTGAGAGAGGTCCTTACCATGCTGCTAGCTCCCTTGCTAGTGGCTAGAGGACTTGTTACCGCTTTTTTCACACGCGGCTCGAGCTAGTCCCGGTATATATACTGGTTCCTCGCCACTCTCTCCCTCAGATCTGGTTTCTAGAACGCATCTATCTTATCCCTTGCTACCTGTCCTCTGCTCTGCACCTGAGAATCTTTTCCTCTGTCTATCTCTCTCATTTTCCATATCTTTCACCACCTTTTATTAATATTATACCCCCTCTGGTTAACTCTGCAAAATCAGCTTCATGCTGGCCAGTTGTATTGTGCGTTAAGGTCTGATATAACCCATGTATGTTAGTTGTTAAGATAAGTTGATCACGAAGCATTGGTTGGCACTCATATTGTTTAGTACCGCTTCCTATAAATATTAGTGTTCTGCTGGATTAGATAATGCTAGACTAGGGGTCTGATATTATAAGGTATTGTTTCCTACGAGTGCTGGCTTTAGGAAAAAGCTGCACGACATACCTGAGAACTGGAGTTGATTGAGTAAATTCTAGTCTGTGTGCCATTGAGAGTAGAGCATGCACGAATGAGGGCTTTTTGCCTATACCATTCTGCACTGTTCTAAGCTCGTTTGTCTTTGAGGTACGCCAGTAGAACGCTTAATACTTCGGTATTAAGGTTTCTCAAGAGAGCTACCCTTCCCTATAACGTAATATTTGACGCACAGACTTGAGATTTGCACTAGGCTATGCGGCATGCCATGCGCACCAGTATCTCGTATCATTGACTCTAGCTAGACTTTATCAGTCACAGTAGACATTAAGTATATTAACCTAATTACTCTTTTTATGCATACCCGTTTATGATTACACAAGCATTTCGCAGCCTAGTTTGATGTATGGAGACACAAACGACTTAGGCTCTTTTTGTTGATAGGAATACTGCATTGTCGTGGCGATTATTATTGTTGTAGCGTTTAGGATATTCTTGGCCCCGACTGCATTATATATCCTGCCTTTTTGTGTGCATAGCCTGCACGAGCATTGTTCCGCTGCCTGCCTTTTTGGGTTCCATTTCCGATACGAGCATCTTTATAGCATCTAACATTTAAAGAAGATTCCTTGTTAGTGTTGAAGGACTTTAGTGCACTTTCTTTCATGCAGGAGTGCCTGACATTTATTGATTAAAGTAACGTAAGCTGTAACTTCTCTTACCACCTTACTTTGCATACCATAACCAAGCACCTTCGGTTATAGGTAGTAATAGGCTGTTTTCACATAACATTAAGCCTAGAGTAGACGCACATTTATTGAGAGTTTGATAGCCTATTATTGCATATAGAACTCTGTAGAGTATTTGTGTTCTTTGTTCACTGGGAATATACATCAGAGGTTGGATCTAGCGCTTTCCGTTGTAGCATTTATGCCATTACTAGTCCAATGAATAAGAGCCCTGATATATTTAAACCTCAGTCGTAACAAATGGCGACCTTACCTAGGATTTGGTGAACCTTCATTTATTAGCAGGGAACATTTGTTGTTTTGGAGAATATTTTGCAGGGATCAGCAAGAATAATTTTGTTTTGCAACATAGTATAGCCCTTGAGTATTTCCGAGAATTTTTGTGTATATTGAGGTATAAGAGTTTGGGGTACTTCTTTTCTGAATATTGAGGTGGGAAATTTTTGTGAGCATCATGTCTTATACCGGATCAAAGGAGAATGGAGACACAGTACGTAATGTCGAAACTGAGGAACAGCAGTATGATGATATGGTTAATCAGGTGAACTGTGAGGAGGATGCTAGGATATTTTTGCAATGGCCTGTTACTGCCGAGCGGTTGGAGGGTATGGATCGGTACGGTCTTCAATGCCTGGCCACAGCTATCGGTCATGCGGTTACTAGCAGCATGACCAAGGATAACTTGATAACGTGTGTACTGGGCAGGGTGACTGGTGAGCGAGATGGGTTGAGTGCTCAGAGCCCTTCGGCCATGCTTCCCCTACACTCGACTCCCAGCCATCCCAGTAGTTTGCCGACCCCGGGTACGCTTCCGCAGTTGGGTGGTGACTGGCAGGGTGGGTTGCCCCTGGGGGGACCACCGGTAATTTCAAACATTGTAGCACCTTCACCTCCTCAAGGGTTAACTCCAGAATTATTGCTTCAGCTCGAATTAGCTAAGATCCAGCAGCAAATAGAATTAGCCAAGATAGAAGAGAGAAAAACTATCAGTCATGAGCACATAGAGCTAGCAAAAATCCAAGCTGAGTCGACTAGGTACTGTGCTGACATGGACGTAGAGAAGTCGCGAGTAGAGACGACGGGACAGCGACTTGGGGCTGGTAACCGTGGTCATGATCAATCTCTCTCGCACTTATTGAAACTGGTTCCGGTGTTTGATGAGAGTGGTGTAACAGAATTTTTCGCACGCTCTGAGAAGAAGTGCCAGGAACACCAGTGGCCAGAGAATAAATGGGCAGCACTTGTATCCTCTAGATTAATAGGCAAGGGTCTTAAAGCCTACGATGCGATACCTTTGGAGTCATGTATTGTATATGAGGATCTCAAAGAGGCTGTCCTGAGGGCTTACGAACTGCAACCAGAAACGTACCGTTTGAAGTTCCGGGGTGTAACTAAGGGAAGAGATAGCACCTTTTTGGAACACGCCCGGGACTTGTCCGATGCTATGGGGAACTGGCTCAGATCTGAGAAGGTAACAACATTTGATGGAGTTAAGCAGTTAATGATGTTGGAGCAGTTCTTTAAGAGCACGGGCGGTGATCTAACTTTGAACTTAAAGGAGAAAAACCCAAGAACTCTAGTCGAAGCAGCAGAAATGGCTGATCGACGGCTGTCGTTGATTCGGGGTTGCGGGTCCTCACAGAAGTACGATGTAAGTGCTAAGGACCGTTATCCTCCCCCTCCCCGTAACAATGACACATTTAAACAGAAGAGCCATGAAACTAAAACTGAATCCAAACCTTACACCACACGGTATGTGAAAAGTCAGGGGCCTTTTACATCACAGTATAAGCCGAAACCGAAATTTATGTGTTTTAAGTGCCACCAGGAGGGTCATAAGGCAAATGAGTGCCCTAGTCGACCTCCTCCGGCAGCCGTGTCTTTTGCTCACGGCATTGGAGTGTTCAAGAGGACATCGGAGTTTGTTAGAGGCAATTCTTCCGAGGTAAATACACTGCCAGTGCAGAAGGATCCGGAAGGCTTATTCCCTGTCCGTGATGCCTTTAGTGACCACAGGGACTCGGTTGTGTGGAGTGGGGGGGTAGAAGACATGAGGTGAGAATTTTGCGTGACACTGGGGCATCGCAAACACTGTTGAGAAATTTCACTGGTAAACCTGTCAATACGGCGCGGGTGGTTGTGGTTCAGGGAGTTAATGCGACAAGGTCATACCCGCTTGTTAGAATGAAGGTGGAAGTTGATGGTGTGACTCGGGACCTGGATGTAGGAATTGTGGAGAAGTTACCTGTTGGGGGCGTCGACCTCCTTCTCGGCAACGACTTTGCGGGACCTACTTCTGAGGCTCCACCCTTGGTCGTTGCCGAGAAGCCGGCCGACGTGAGTAGGGAGGAGCAGGAGTGGGTTGAGAAGTGTCCGGTGCAGCCTATGGCGTGTGTTGTCACCGGAGATCCTGCATCCAGGGAGTCACATTCTGGTCAACAATCTTTAGATCAGCGGAGGAAGGGTACCGAGAAGGGGTTGAAAGTTGATGCGGACCTTCTCGGGGACTCATAATTAGGACCACATTTCGAGTCTGGAGAAGACCCAGTAACTGTTCCTGAAGGGGCAGAGGATGGGCTTAAAAAGACGAAAGAGTTGAAGGAGGACAGTGATGCACAGTCGGGAGATGTAGCAACAAGGTACCCTGACGCGTACCCTATGAGAAATGGGTCGGCGAGGACGGTGGTTCGAAGCTTGCTAGTGTATTTTTCCCGGTATGGTTACCCGCAGGGGATTCAGTCAGTCAGTCAGTCAGTCAGTCAGTCAGTCAGTCAGTTCAGTCAGTCAGTCACATAGAAAAAAAAAAAGTCCAGGGACCCAACTTCACTTCTAGCCTCTTTGTTCAAGCAATGCCGCAGCATGGGATTGTTGGGGTTGTGTCATCTGCGTATCATCCGGAGAGCCAGGGTGTGTTAGAGCGATGGCACTCAGCCTTGAAATCTGTGCTTCGTTGTTGTTGCTTTGAGAGTGGGAAGGATTGGGATCTTGGCCTGCCATGTGTTTTGTTTGCTGTGCGGGAGGTACCTGGGGAGAGTTTGGGATTCAGCCCTAATGAGCTCGTCTTTGGACACCGTGTCAGAGGGCCTCTCCATATGGTTGAAGAAGTATGGGAGGGCGCAGAAAAACCTTGTTCTATGCTCAAGTGTGTCCTCAACAGTCGAAAACGGATGTTGCGCAGTCTGGAGTTGGCTGGCCGTAATTTGACTAGTTCTCAGGCCCTCAGGAAGGACAGGTACGACCTCAAGGTTGAACTCAGGGAGTTGCACGTGGGTCAGGAGGTGTTGATTCTACTGCCCCTTGTAGGTCACCCCTTATCCGCGAATTACGCTGGTCCTTATAGGGTGGTGGAGGAGCTATCAGACCTGGATTACTTGGTAGCCACTCCAGACAGACGGAAGCGCAATCAGTTATGTCATGTTAATCCCATGAAGGAGTATGGGAGGCACCCCCCTGAGCCTCTCACTGTGCCTGTGATGACGTTTAGCAGTCAAGGTGGAGAAGGAGAACGGGACAGTCAAGCTCAGGTGGAGGATAACTGGAAGGATAAGAAGTTCAAATGGGTGCCTGAGTGTGTGAAGGTGTTTAGAGAAGTAAAACACCTGTTGTGCACTCACCCGATCCTCAGGGCCCCTGACTTTAGCCTACCTTTCCAACTAGCAACGGAGGCTAGTGGTGTGGGGGCTGGTGCCGTCCTTGTGGAAATGGATGATGATGGGCTGGAGCATCCTGTTAGTTTCTGCTCGGAGAAGTACAATTCGGCCCAGGGGAGCTGCTCTGTTGTCGAGGAGGAGCTGCTGGCGGTTGTGCTTGCGCTGGGGCATTTCGAGGTCTATGTTCCAGCCTATGGTCCGGTCGTTGTAGTTTACCCAGATCATCACCCTCTCAAGTTCTTGGACCAGTTTCACAATCGGAATATGAGGCTGACCAGGTGGTCACTAAGGTTACTGGTATATAACCTGGACATACGCCATATTGCCGGTTGTGACAACGTGGTTGCAGATGGTCGTTCAAGGGTATATGATCCTGGGTAGATTGACACACGGGTAGCCTCCTGCTTTAGTTTGAATAGTATTTTGCGCTTGGTGCTTGTTGGCTCGCGGTTGTAGCCCAGCGTATTGGGTCGTAAAGCAGGAGTTGAGCGTTTGGTATAGAAGAAAAAACTAGGCTTGCCCTATAGTGCAGCCGAAATAAACAAATTAAAAAACATAAAAATCAAATAAAAACTCTTTCTTTGATAGTTGAATTTTTTCAGTATGTTATAGCAGTAATTCTGAGTTGCACTCCTCTCAGAATGCTGGGCTAGAGAAGCTCGCTCTTGAGGAGCATAACTACATATAATTTAATCTATTGTGTTGGGGAGGGTTATAATTTTGTAAAATGTTTTGTTGAGGAACTGTGCCAGATATTTTCCTGCCGCTGGGTGATGGGAAGTAGAGATATAGCATGGGTTCTAACCATCAGATTTTTGTGAGCCTTGGGGCCTCTGAGAAAAATCTTGGGGGGGGTGTGACGTTAACCACTCCGTTAGAACCGCATGGCTTGTCCTACAGTGACTCGCTAGGATCGCCAGGGCAGTGGATGGGGCTACAGTTTATGTATTAGAGTGTGCTTTATTTCATATGAAAGCTCGTGTCATGGGCAGTCCAGAAAGGCTCTTTGTTTTCACCCATGTCAAGGCTTTATATATTTAATTGTAAAGTATATGTTTTATCATTAACTAGTAATGATGGGATCTGGGAGAGAGAGAGAGTAGAACAGAGTGAGAGGGGGCGCGCAGTGTTTTTGCCCCGCTCGATGACGTCACGGCTGGCTGCCTCGTGGGGGTTGGTTGAGAGAGGTCCTTACCATGCTGCTAGCTCCCTTGCTAGTGGCTAGAGGACTTGTTACCGCTTTTTTCCCACGCGGCTCGACCTAGTCCCGGTATATATACTGGTTCCTCGCCACTCTCTCCCTCAGATCTGGTTTCTAGAACGCATCTATCTTATCCCTTGCTACCTGTCCCCTGCTCTGCACCTGAGAATCTTTTCCTCTGCCTATCTCTCTCATTTTCCATATCTTTCACCACCTTTTATTAATATTATACCCCCTCTGGTTAACTCTGCAAAATCAGCTTCATGCTGGCCAGTTGTATTGTGCGTTAAGGTCTGATATAACCCATGTATGTTAGTTGTTAAGATAAGTTGATCACGAAGCATTGGTTGGCACTCATATTGTTTAGTACCGCGTCCTATAATTATTAGTGTTCTGCTGGATTAGATAATGCTAGACTAGGGGTCTGATATTATAAGGTATTGTTTCCTATGAGTGCTGGCTTTAGGAAAAAGCTGCACGACATACCTGAGAACTGGAGTTGATTGAGTAAATTCTAGTCTGTGTGCCATTGAGAGTAGAGCATGCACGAATGAGGGCTTTTTGCCTATACCATTCTGCACTGTTCTAAGCTCGTTGTTTGTCTTTGAGGTACGCCAGGAGAACGCTTAATACTTCGGTATTAAGGTTTCTCAAGAGAGCTACCCTTCCCTATAACGTAATATTTGACGCACAGACTTGAGATTTGCACTAGGCTATGCGGCATGCCATGCGCACCAGTATCTCGTATCATTGACTCTAGCTAGACTTTATCAGTCACAGTAGACATTAAGTATATTAACCTAATTACTCTTTTTATGCATACCCGTTTATGATTACACAAGCATTTCGCAGCCTAGTTTGATGTATGGAGACACAAACGACTTAGGCTCTTTTTGTTGATAGGAATACTGCATTGTCGTGGCGATTATTATTGTTGTAGCGTTTAGGATATTCTTGGCCCCGACTGCATTATATATCCTGCCTTTTTGTGTGCATAGCCTGCACGAGCATTGTTCCGCTGCCTGCCTTTTTGGGTTCCATTTCCGATACGAGCATCTTTATAGCATCTAACATTTAAAGAAGATTCCTTGTTAGTGTTGAAGGACTTTAGTGCACTTTCTTTCATGCAGGAGTGCCTGACATTTATTGATTAAAGTAACGTAAGCTGTAACTTCTCTTACCACCTTACTTTGCATACCATAACCAAGCACCTTCGGTTATAGGTAGTAATAGGCTGTTTTCACATAACATTAAGCCTAGAGTAGACGCACATTTATTGAGAGTTTGATAGCCTATTATTGCATATAGAACTCTGTAGAGTATTTGTGTTCTTTGTTCACTGGGAATATACATCAGAGGTTGGATCTAGCGCTTTCCGTTGTAGCATTTATGCCATTACTAGTCCAATGAATAAGAGCCCTGATATATTTAAACCTCAGTCGTAACACTACCGTATTGGGGGAGCTACCGGTCCCTAGTGATTGGACCATTGAGGTTAACAAGAGTAGGAAGCTTAGGGCTAAGGACGTGCAAGGAAGGTTATTAGATGTTACCATTAAGGCCATCCCAAATGTTTATTGTGCTGATTTCTTTGTGTATTTTGCCTCCCCGGCGATACCTACAGCCTCATCTGCAAAACTGTTTGCCGACTGGTCACGAAATGACGGCGTCAATGATATAAAAGCTCTGCATGCACTTACGCCGGAACTGGATACAGTACTGGTACTAGATCAGACAAACACACCAGTCTTGCAGGTGGGGCAGATAGGTGTAGGTCCGTGGGTGGACTGGGAACTGGAGGCGCAGGTATTTGCGTCTACCATTACCACTAAATCCTCCCATCAGGTACCTCAGGAAGTTCATTCATGGTTCACTTTACCGGTTAACAAAGCAGGAGGAGTTTCACCTGCTTTATTTGAATTCCTGGCAGCTCCCAAACTATCACTTTATGACCTGCACGAACCTTTTTCCACACCCCCGCCGGCTCACTTAGACAGACTTTAAGCTACGTAATAAAGCTTATAGACTGTTCTCTCACTACCTCGTCAGTCGCCAGGTTGCCCAGTCACTCACGAGAACTATAACAGCCATCTCAGACCAACATGTAAGGAAAGCCACGGACTTGTCACGTAGGCTCCTTTTGAAAAATTCTATTCAATCTTTGGGTGATATCAGAATAGCTATCATGGAGGCAGTTAGAGCAAGACAGGATTTGAGGGTTTACTTGGTAAAGAAGTTGCCGGAGGACATAGCCCGCCGAGTAACTTTTTCCCCGGTATTAACTGCACCCCTTCTCCCTTTAGAGACATGGAGTATTGTTTTCAATTTGGTAGATGTGTGGAAGCAGAGTACCTCCCAGCCAAAGAAAGAGACCTTTAAGAAACCTTACTCAAAACCTAAGAGCGACGGAAAGCCCCAACCTACTTAGACTAAACAGTCCTTTCGAGACCCAAGGCCTCCTCAGCAGCAGGGAGGTACTCAGCACAAACCTAGGCAGGGGAAATATTCAGGCTATAGAGGAAAGTCATACCAAAAGCCTAATAAAAGACACGCCTGCCAAATCTAGCCAGCCATCTAACCCCACTCTGCCGCCAACCCCAAAAAACTAGTCAGTTACATTCTCTCTCTCCCGGGGCCTACCGCAGGTGAGCTGGATTCGAGAGTTGTCCTACCGGACAGACCCAGTACAGAAACTCGGTCGTTCCGAGCATGTCGCAGGGCTTGGCCCCGGTGGACGTGGGCCAGGAAACTGATAAGCAAAGGCATAACTCGGCGGTGGCTCCGGCGACCTCGTCTACGTCAAACTCTAGAATTCAACAATGTTTCTTTAGAGGTGGAGTCACTTGTCCAGGAAATGATCAACAAGCAAATCATTGTCCCGATAGATCCAAATTGCCCTGTTTTCACCTCCAGACTCTTTCTAGTGCCAAAGAGGGACAGTGTGCAGATGCGACCAGTAGTCGATCTCTCGCGTCTGAAGACACATATTCACAATTCATCCTTCAGGATGCTTACAGTGAATCAAATCAGGCTCTCACTCCCGCCTGGATGTGCTCATTAGACCTGAAAGACGCCTATTGGCATGTCCCCATAAACAAAAGGTTCCAAAAATTCCTCGCCTTGAGGATCAGGCAAGAGAAATTACATCTTTCAGAGAATGTCTTTCGGTTTGAACCTGGCACCGAGAATTTTTACAAAATTAGTCCGGCAGGCCCTCATGCCCTTGCTAGCCCAAGGTATCAAGGTGTTGTGGTATCTAGACAACTGGCTAGTAGTGGCGGAGTCAGAGGAGTTATGTCATCTCCATGTCAATCAAATATTACATCATGTACAAACTCTAGGATTCAAGGTCAACTTGGCAAAGTCTCTCCTTGTTCCCACAAGAGAAATTCAATGGATAGGACTGGTCTGGGACACTGCCAATCTGACTCTTACTCAGAGTGTGGCCAATCGCAACAGATTTCGCAGGAAACTGTTTCGTTTTTGTCACAGTCTGAATACGACGAGGAAAACGTGGGAGTCCCTGGTCGGTTCACTCAACTGGATCCAATTAACTGTGAAGTTGGGCCGGTTGAAAGTAAAAAGATTAATCATGGAAGGCAACAAATTTTTCCCACTATTGCCGGCGGGAAAACTATGGCCAATTCCGCGGTTAGTTCACAACTTACTGTCGGTCTGTGCAAAGACCGAAACATTGCACTCTATAATGACATGTGTTTCTCCTCCACCTACGGTATGGGTAGACACAGACACTTCAGGGGTAAAAAGCTTATCAATCCAACCTAGGTCACCAAGCTCAGGGTCTTTGGCCCCAAGACGTAACTTTTCACATCAACAAACAAGAGCTTCTAGTCCCATTATTTTTCCTTCAAGCTCACAGCTCTTCCTTGCAGGGGAAGTCAATTGCATTTCGAATGGACAACTTGACTGCAGTTCACTGCATTCAGAAGCAAGGGTCAACGAGGTCTCGAGAGTTGATGAGGTTGTCAGAACAGATTTTTGCTCTGGCCGAATCGCTAAGCATTCATCTACACGCATCTTACCTCCCGGGGATAGCGAACATCTGGGCGGACGCCTTGTCTCGGAGACAGAGCACCCTAATAGAATGGGCTCTCAAGCAAACCGTCTTCGACAAGATGATTGCAGAGCCATACCGTCCACAAGTGGATCTCTTTGCGTCCGAGGGAAATCACAGACTACCTCTCTATCTGATCCGCCGGGCAATAACTCCGGCGGTCCCGACGCTTTACTAGAGGACTGGAACAGGTGGAATTCAATCTATCTTTTTCCTCATCCAGACGCTTCACTCATGTGTCAAATAGTTCACAAACTACGGGGTTACCGGCCAATGTGGCCGGCTCAAGTGTGGTACCACCAATTGCAAACGTGGTGCAGGAACCCAGTGTCACTCCCGGTCTCTGCTTTCCACTTGGAGACAATTGGCAACCTTCAGACCTCGCTAACTTTTGCCTTATGGACATTTACAATACCAAATGGCTAACTCAGTATGGGGAAAGTGTCACTAGTAAATTTCTGAATCAATATACTCTGTCCACAAGGAGACAATACCAATCACATTGGAAAACTTTCACAACCTTGATAGTAGAAACAGCGCAATCTGATGCTTCAGTGGCTTTAATTTTTAAATACTTAGATTATTTGTTTGAACAGAGGCACTTCTCAGTTGTTACATTAAAGAATCACTTATCTGCCATTAGAAACCCCTTATTTAATAGTGGCCCCTCCATCATTGACGATGTTGCCTATTAGTATAATAGTCTCCATTCAACACACATGTTGGCCGTTTGAATCAGCCGCCGCGGGGAAGAAACAAGTCATCTTCATAAGTGCAACGCTACTTCTCTTATGGTGTCATCATAGATTGGGTACCCACTACGAAAAACCTTTCGTAAAAAAATAAGAGAAGAAAAAAGAAAAACTTTAATACTTAAATACTGTTATAAACATGCTTCCCACATTCGGTGGATTTCTTGCGTTGTGGCTTCTTGCCGCTTCTCGCCAAGTGCATCCTTCTCCCTTCTCTTCCCTGCGGGCAACCTGTCAACACGTGTGCCCCGAGCTCTGCTTCATTCGACGTTCGCTCTCTTCTAGTGAGTCTTTGCTCATTTGTATATATCGGAGTTGTAGTGAACAAGGTTTAGATTAGCTAGCACGGGTTGTGTTATGGTTTGCCCGCAGGAAGTGTTAAAATTAGGGTACATTTCAGGCGCTAACATGTTGTGTTCAAGACTGACGCCACTTGGGTGTTTACTCGTGTCTCTTAATTTGCGCCTTAGTTTTTTGCTTCTCCTTAGTTAGGAGGCTTTTTATCATCATGAGCTGTTCTACAGTCCAGTGTTTTGGCCTAGGGGCCTTGTCTTTTTTCATTGTGCAGGCGCGCCAGTGCAAGGATTGTCACACGTGGCGTGGGATCTTCTGGCGTTCGAGCCTGCTTAGAGGCCCCGTGCAGGGGCTTCATCTGCTTCGTGCTGCTCGAGGTTGTCTTCAGAGTAAGTGTTATCCTGCGTGAAGATTCTTGCCTCGTGATAAAGCCTTTAGGGACTCCTCTTCTTTTTTTTTTTTTTTTTTTTTTTAGGGGTGTATGTTTTTTATCTGTATGCGATATATTCTGTGCCCCCCTTTTCTTGTGCTCCCATGCATTAGTGTTACCCACTTTCAGGGAGCTCAAGGAGACGTCCTTGTTGCAGGGGTGTTTTTGTTTAGAGGAAGGTTTTCTCTCAGGCTGGTGCCCGTAGCCGAGGGTTGTCCTTGTTTTTGACCCGCCGGTCCTTATGTCTGCGGCCTGAGGTCTGTGGCCGCCGTGCCGCCGTGTGGTCTGGTCCTCTTGTCTTTTCCCCCCTGTTATATTTTGTGTATGTGGTAGTGTGCCACTACCTATCCTGACGCCGGTCCTGCATGTCCGGCGGAAGGATACGTATCTCTGATACGAGTTTCGGCGAGCCTGTTAAGCCTACCAGTTTACCCCGTCATGCGGCGGCTCAGTGAGTAAACTTACCGGCGGCTGCTAGCAATTGTATGTAATGGCACGCAGTTAACCGTTGAGTTGGTTTGGCTTTCGAATCTATGACCCATGTCACAGGTTGGCAACCCAATTTGGAGCCCCCCTTATGATTGAAAAGGGCGTGAGGAGGGAGACTCTAAAATATCTCTTAGGGATCAGAACAGGGATTGAGGCTGTGGCCTACCCTTGTTTTGACGCCGGGAGTATAGGATGTTAAAACCTCTCAGGTTATCCTTATGAGCATTGATTCCTGGAAATTTTCTTATTTCCAGATCCCTTCTACAGTCCGGCCAGCTACGGACGAGTTGTTTCCGCCGGGGAGGGGAGACTCTGTTATCATGCCTCTGTTTTCCATTTGTTCAACGCCGACGTGCCTCCTAGTACCTGTCGCAGCACACAGGCTATGTATACGGTGTGTAAGGTGTCTAGACAGATCCTCTTTCTTATGGTCATCTCACCAATGCCCAGTGTGTTCAGACTTATTTGAGGAATGGCTAGCAAGCTAGGATGTGTCATGTCTATTAACACTCATCGAGATAAAGAACACATTTGCAGCTTACGTGTCTGGGGTAGCAGACGTTGAGTTACGCTGCGATAATGCTGAATTGTTAACCCGGCAAGCGCTATAGGCCTCACGGAAGGCTTCCTATAGGGAACGCGATAGGCCTCACGGAAGCAAGACCATAAAAAAAAAGGGCCTATCAAAACAAAGGAATTTGTCTCTAGGTGAGATAATTCCCCTCCAGTACTCATCCATGTAAATCTCACCCACCCCCCTCCCCTCCTTCCCCACCTTATTCCCCCCTCCCTCCCCTCCTCAATTATCACCTATTTTTCCTCTTATTATCATCATTTATCGGTTATTTTTCTCTCCGCGATAATGTAGCACAAGTGGGTTGCAGAAAAGATCGTTATGCAACACCCAGACACCGGCCCACACCGCCCCGCTCGTCTCAGTTACCTCACAGACAGCGAGAGAGGAGGGTTGCCTGTGGCTCTCTCTCGCCTGAGATTATGACCGGGTGGCCAATATCTTCGTTTTTCACCACCCAAATGCTTTTCCCATTTATTTTAGCACTCTTGAAGGTTCATATATACATCATATATGTAAAATAAAATCATACCGAAAACAAATAATGCTCTATATTGTAAATATAACGAATTCTGTCAGAATCCAAGGCTAGAAATGCACAAATAACTACCCTAGCCCCTAGGTCTATTTAGCGCTTGTCAGGTTAAGAATAGTTAAACTATATTCTTTTGAAACCGCCCCAGTTTCTCAGACACAGAACCCCCCAGTAACATGCACGAACATGGCCTCCCCCCATTCCTCTACGACCTCCATACAGAGCTCCCCTCCCCACTACAAGAGGAGTCGCTCGGAGTCGCCGGAATGTCTCTCTCCATCCCAACCATTACCTCCTGAAGGCCTTGGTCAGAGGTCTTCCAGTGTGGAGTTCCTGCCAGACAAGATACGAAAACTATCTAGCCCTCGGTGCAGGGAAAGGGTAACCTTAGACAGCCTTAACTCTAGCTCGCAAGTTTGTCAAACGGAGCAGCAGCCTGTAGCATCGACGTCCGCCGCGGCGACGCCGGTGGTTTTCCCCGGTCTCATCGCGACGGACGCCGAGCGATCGCGATCTGCGATGAGGGTTAGAAAGTCAGTTACGGTTAGGCTCCAGGGTTCTAGACTTGTGTTGGAGACCAGTGACTTTCAGGGCCAGGAGTTGTCTTCAACGCCGGAGGCCCCGAGCTCGAACGACAAGGACAGTGTTCACCCTCAGGCTAAGGTGATACAGGCAGGTGATCCTCCATCTTTTACCACACTATAGGCGGTCACGACAGTAGAGTCTGACACTGCTTTAGACCAAGTTACAAAAGGGCAGACCGTAAGACCACCCATTAGGAACACAGTATCAAGCGGCACAGTTCTTCAACCGCCTAAGGTACCAATTATCCCGCCGGGGTCCCGAGACCGGGATTCTCCGACACAAAGTTCAGACTTAACATCTCAACCTAGTGGTAGTAAGATACTAAACACAAGTTCGACGGTACAAGTAGAAGAACAGCAGACACAAAGAAACCGGCCAAAGCCTCTCAAATGACCGAAACCTCCATGTTTTACATCCAAACAATTGGATGAATTGCTACATAAGGTCATGCAACAATGTGCCATAAGACACCACAACTAATTACACCTGACCTACCCCTAGCTCCAACACAACATGGCTTTAGGTCACTGCACTCCACAAACACTCTTCTCACAGACCTTACACAAAGAGCTTTCGACGGCATCAACTCAGCTAGACCATCACACAGATCACTATTAGCCACACTCGACATTAGTAAAGCCTTCGATGCCATCCCCCGCCACAACCTAACAAACAAAATCTACAACACAAACATGCACAACAACACAAAAAGGTGGCTGGCCAACTTCCTAGCAGGCAGATGTGCACACGTATCTTTTGCCGGTCAGTCATCTAAAATCAGAAACTTTCCAAACGGAGTCCCACAAGGATCCGTCCTATCGCCCGCACTCTTCAATCTGTACATGCACGATATAACTACACCCAATACGCCCCAAATAAACTTAGCCTCCTATGCAGATGACATAACACTCACATGCACACACCATGACCCAAAAAGAGCAACAGATCTCCTTCAACCCTATCTCAACACACTACATGGCTGGTGCACTACAAACAGACTTAATCTAGCCCCAGCCAAATCCACCGCAACCCTGCTAACAAGTTGGACAGGAGAACACGAATACATCCCTCAACTCACCATGAACAACACACCCCTAACACATACACACACACACCCAAAATCCTAGGAGTAACATATGATACTCATATGACATTCAAACAGCACACCACAAACATTAAAAAGAAACTGACACCCAGACTTAACGCCCTCAGGTCACTTGCTCACACAAAATTTGGACACAACAAAGAAACTACCACCACAGTATATAAACAATACATAAGATCAGTGATGGAATACGCAAGCCCAGCCTGGGCTTCTAACCTAGCTGAAACACATCATAAGACCTTACAGACTATTCAAAACAAAGCCCTGAAGATCATTACAGGCTGCACAGCTACTGCACCCACAGATCACCTACATCAAGAAACCAAAATCCTCAAAGTCAAAGACCATCTGGACATGAGAGGCACTCAACTCCTGGCAGCAGCCTCCACGAACCAAGACCACCCACTAAACTACATGGCAACAGACCCACAGACACCAAGAAATATCAAAACAACACCCAGCACACAGTATCACACACAATTATTGTCCTCTCTCTCCCTCCCTGCCCACCCCGAACCAACTTCCAGAAGCACATCCATACTCATATCTCTCACCGATCCATCCACTCACTCACAGACAACACGCAGCTGCATGCACGACCTCCCGAAATCCATCCTTCCGAATCCTCCCTTCCTCGCGAGGACAGAGTCCACCTGGCCAGGCTGAGATGCGGACACCATCCAGCTCTCCTGAGCTATCAGAAGAGACTGGATGACTCCGTTGTCGACGCCTGCCGGGATGTAACACAGCACCCCATACCATTAAACACATCATAGAAGACTGCATTTCACACAACCACTTACGCCAACAACACAATCTACACTCAATGAGAGCTCTGTGGGAAAGCCCGATCGTGGCCATGGCCTTTCTCAGGGACTCGGGGCTGTTCGGCCAGGCAGCTTAGGGAACAACAAGACGCCACGTAGTCCCTCCGCCGGCAACGGGACCTCCGCCGGGTAACCTTGTGACCACCCTCTCTAGAGATAATGGGGGGTGCCTAGTAACTCTGTTTCCACACCTGGGTCACGGCCAGAACAAGTGTCCATCCGCCCTTTGTCTCCGGCCAAAATTAATATTATAATGGAAACTGACGTTTCCTGGCTTCCGACGTCCTCTAACGTAGCTTTCTCCGCCGCTGGTAAGCCGGGACAAGGCTTACCGTTGGACAGTCAGTTGCAATCCCGACAAGGGAATGAATCACTGTCGGCAATGTCTAGTACCTCTTTTCAATCACCTATGTTTGGCTCTGGCACTTCGGTGTCTGTCGGGGATAAAATGGACACTGATTCTGGCTCACTACCTCACGGCGGTGGAAAGGAGGATCGAAGGAGTTCTTACCCACATCCTCCATCTCAGTTTCCCCTTCAGCCTCGTCGACAGCCGGCGGCTTGTCCGCCGGTTCTCGACGAAAGCACAGCTTCTAACTCTCAAAATCTGCCTCCAAGGTCTCAGCCAACATTCAATGATCGTTCCCTGATCCAGAAAGTACCGGGGAGGCTTTGGCTTCCGGTTACCGCTATGACTAGAGGGGAAGGGCACAGATCAACTCTGGGGGAGGTCCCGGTGCCACGGGAGTGGTCAATAGAAGTAAACAGGCGCAAGGCGTTTAGGGCAAAGGACACGCAAGGGAGAGTGTTAGATGTTCTAATTCAGGCAGTACCAGACCCTACTAATTTTCAATATTTTGTATATAACCCTGGCCAGATGACCCCTCTCCCGCCGGATGACCCTAGTCAGGCCCCTCCTCTTCCAGATGTCCTTATTTGCCCTGTTTGCTCTCAACGTTGCGGCATCAATGGATGCCAGGCCAATAGGTATAATGAACCAAGCCAAAAGTTTCAGAGATGTAATCCTCATCAGGATCAAAGGGAATTGAATCTGAGTGAGGTGGGGCATGGCCCTTGGGTAACGTGGGATCAGGAGCTCCAACATTTTGCTGTCTTTGTGTCTTCTAATACCTCATTACCGGTTCGCAATCCGCCAAAGACTGAGTTTGACTGGCTTAAGCAAGAACCCATCGGAGTGCCCAGAGCTATCTTTGAATTCCTCATTGCCCCCCAGTTAGAGGTCAAGGATTTTCTGGCTCCTTTTGTAACCCCAGATCCCATTGACCTTCAAAGAGATTTCCTGGTCAGAGACAATGCAAATAGAAAATTTATCGGCTTTCTCCTAACCAGGGATACAGCCCAGGCTGTTGCCCAACCAGTACCGAATCCTCCTCGTCAGAGGACGGACATAGTCAAAGCTTTTCAACAATACCTCCTCCCTTTTCCGGCTCAATCATTGACAGATATAAGAACCGCCTTATTTGAGGCAGTCAGGGCGAGACAGCTACTCAGACTCAGTATGGCGCAGGGGCTACCTGGTAACGCTTATTATAGGGTTCTCTACTCTCCTATATTAACAGCGACTCCAATTAATGAACAAACACTGAGAGATGTTCGGGTGATGATTCAGGCTAACAAAGGTACACCCCAATAATTATCCCTAAGTTCAGCATACACTGGATGGCCGGCGATAGGTGGACGGTTTACCGGAGCCTCACCAAAAGTTATCAATTAGACCCAAAAATGTTGTCCTAAGAAAGCTGCTCCCCCTCTAAGCCAAGCTGGGCACAGGGGTTCGAGATAGGAGACTGTGTTACCGCGCCTTGGCTGCGCCAAAGTATTTTTCTGCTGCACATTTAGGACTGCGTCTTAGAGTGCATAACGGTCGGGATACGGGAGGCTATGCAATGTCCTACCCGGCACCCAGAAGTAAGGTGAGCGCTCTCCCTGATGACCGGACAAAATAAAGGCGGAACACTAATGAGAAGGTTTTCAACGGTCCTCGGCGTATATACACGCCGCGGCTGTTCTAACTAAACAAAGACTTCCTTCAGATGCAGATACCTCATTGCCAAGGGCCAGGTAGAGGTCCGTCGGTGGCGGGCCATCCTCTATGTCTTGCCAGTAGCCGTAGAGTAATCGGCAGAAGTATTGGCCATCCAAACCTTTTTTACCCCACTAGGGGGATTATTGTTTGAGTTTTTAAGCTAGTAGGTAACGCCTACCCCGCTTGGTGCGCCGGGAAGTAGTTTTTCTCCCTTGGCAATTAAGTTTATCCCACTAGGTAAGGGGTTTTAGTCCCCTCTGTTACTCAACATACAAGTACAACCAGATGGTTTTCCTTTTGTAACGGGATGCTTATAACCTTAGTTATCACATTCCACTTATTTCCCTGACATCTTCCAATCCACGGTGGTATGTGGACCTTGTAAGGTCGAGTTTCATTAAATGGGTAAGGTCCGGTGAGACAGGGAGCCGACTGGAACGTGGATTTCAGGACCCATTCCCTCGTGTGCTCCCAATACCTGCCGGGTGGTGTTGTGTACATCAATATGTGTATTCTTCTGACCGTCAAAGGCAGGCATAGCTCACTCCCAGGATTGTGATTTCCCAGCTATCGCATGCCTATGCCGTGTCGGCTTAGCAAGTTTCCTTTTTTTATTTCAAAGCACAAAGTACTTTTGGTTATTTACCGCAAACAGTTATATGCATAAATGTTAAGTTCATGGTATTACACCGAGGGAGCACACTCCGCCGGCGAAATCTGCCGACGAGTGGGTCCTCAGAATCTAGCAGGCTCCAGTTCAACTAGTAACTTTCAAAGCTCCCCCGGCGTATTACCTGGCATAGCATTCTGGTCCTCCGATGCTAAAGGATGACTCAGAAGATAAGTTAAGTAACCTTAGAGATATGCCAGCTCTTATTTTTTCTACGAGCTGTTGTTTTACCCATGAACAGAGAGTTGCCCTCAATCCCTGAAATAATTTTGAATTTTTTCATTATTCTTTTAGATCTTCGAGTAAAGTGTCATTTCCCTGGTATACTCGCACACCGGTCCCGATCTCTCTCGCTTCACTAATAGTTGTTTTAAATATTCACGGCTTTAGAGTTTTTGTACTGAGATAAGTGACACCCATTCTGGGCGAAGAAAGGGGGGGGGGGGATATGTGTATCCCAGTACACCGAAAGGTATAACCCCTTCCGCCGAATACACGGGTATCCAAGTATGTCGGGATGTAGCTCCCTCCACCTGAATACACGGTCAAGCAGGGCAAGCCAGGCGCGGCTTCCGCCGAGGCAGAGCCCAGACATGCTTTACGAGCTAGAAGCTTAAGTGTTTATAATTTTTAGGTTTAAGTGAATCTATCATTATTTTAGAATACTTGGTCTGAGATCAATTAAATTAAGAACCAAGCTTTATAAAGCTAGTAAAAAAAAAATTTATGTATGTAAAAGTTTTCTATCTTAAGTTGCAACTAGATAGTTGGTGAGTGTTCACCTAGTCAAGTGACAGTGATTTTCACAGAGGATAAACTATTCACAGTTTAGAATCTGAGGAGAGTGATACAAGTTTTGTATTAGCTGTTATTATCACATTGTACAACAGGTACCTCATGTAGAGGCCCTAAGTATTGAGCAGGACTTCTTCGAAGCAACGCACTGCTCACACTCTTTCAATTTTTGTATTTTCTATATTGTATGTAAACAATAAAATTACTTATTCTGTTAGACGAATTCTGGACTTTACCTTGCGGTAACGGAGGTTCAGATATTGTTGCGAATGTCCCCCTCCAGTCTTGGGAATTCAGGCAACATCGTCAATGATGGTTTGATTCCCGGAGGGAAGTAAAGAAAACCTAATATTTAGTAGGGGCCCCAGAATCATTGACGATGAGGGCCCTCCCAACCATCCCCTTCCCATTCGCTTGATATCTGGAGTTTTATCTTGATATATCAGTGAAGAGAGAATGATGCGCTCGGCAAGAAGCCACAACGCAAGAAATCCACCGAATGTGGGAAGCGTGTTTATAACAGTATTTAAGCATTAAAGTTTTTCTTTTTTCTTCTCTTATTTTTTACGAAAGTTTTTTCGTAGTGGGTACCCAATCTATGACGACACCATAAGAGAAGTAGCGTTGCACTTATGAAGATGACTCTTGTTTCTTCCCCGCGGCGGCTGATTCAAACGGCCAACGTGGGTGTCTAATGGAGACTATTATACTAATAGGCAACATTGTCAACGATTCCGGGCCCCTACTAAATATTAGGTTTTCTTTACTTCCCTCCGGGAATCAAACCTATATTACGACCTAACTGGTCTATCCATACCGCAGGCGGAGGAGAAGGGGTTCATGAGGGCATGTTTCAAACTACACCCACCACCACGTCAGCTCATGCCTACCTGGTCGCTGGACAAAGCGTTATCATTACTTCAGTTGCGCAAGTTTAACCATGCGCCAGATTTTGAGTCAGTATTAAAAAAGGCTGTGTTCCTTATGGCTTTGGCGACAGGTAACAGAGTTTCAGAGCTGGCGGCGATGAGCAACGAGCCAAATTGTCTCAGGTTTGGGAGACTGCTCGAACATGTGCAAATCGCGCCGTCTCCCACATTTATTGCCAAAAACGAAGATTGTGATCATGTTTTCTCAGAATTCTCAGTCCCGGCGCTTAAACGTGGACATGCGCATCACATTTTATGCCCGGTACAAGCTTTAGTTAAGTTTATGAGGATTGCACAACCTCTACAACCAGGCTTCCTATGGGTTAACCAGACAGGTACTCGCATCACGAGAAGGAAATTGGCTTCTTTACTCGTAGACGTAATTAAGGAAAGTAATCCCGGCGTGGTAGGCAGAGCCCACGATATTAGAAAGTGGGCAGTCTCCCTCAGATTTATGCAAAAAATTTCCATTAACGACATAGCCGACACTCAGTTGTGGGCGTCTAATCACACATTCCTTACGCGATACCTGTCGGTCGCTCTGGACAAGCCAAAGCGGACCTGTGTAGCATTACGGCAACGGGTCTAGTAGTCCATGTGCTAATTGTATGGAAGTTTATTCTTCAGGCAAAGGGGGGGGGGGGTTATATGTGCAATATAGCCCAAAGACCCACTAGAACCCTTCCGCCGGAGATTGTGATAAATCACGAGCTGTGATATGAATAGAACTGGTTATACAGTTTAATCAAATTTTATCTTTATTTTAAGAAATTTATCATAGTTGCATCTATGTAGTATTAACAGAATGTACAAACAGATTATATTGTACAAATAATTTTAAGGCCAGAACATGATCCAAGGGATTAAGGTTCTCGTTATGAGAGTACAAGAATGTTCTCACTAAACATGCAATAGATCTCAAGTGAAGGTCCAGTCATGTACAAGTAGATCTTCTTTGA
Source organism: Paralithodes platypus (assembly GCA_032716605.1). Classification (NCBI taxonomy): domain Eukaryota; kingdom Metazoa; phylum Arthropoda; class Malacostraca; order Decapoda; family Lithodidae; genus Paralithodes; species Paralithodes platypus. Next base: position 87,404,632 of record CM064513.1, on the reverse strand, counting down.
AGTAACGCACTGCTTACCTTCTTTTTATATTTTTATATTGTATGAACACAATAAAAAACTTATAATGTTATACGGATTCTCTGTTACCTATGGTATTTAGGTTGGTGGTTTTGATATTGTTGCGAATATCCCCCTCCAGTCTTAGATATCAGGCATATCATCAATGATGGAAGGGCCACTATTAAATTATAGGTTTGATTCCCGGAGGGAAGTAAAGAAAACATAATATTTAGTAGGGCCCCGTAATCATTGACGATGTTAGTGCCCTCCCTGCCATCCCCTTCCCATACGCTTGATTTCTGAGTTTTATCTTGATATGTCGGTGAAGGAAGTATGGCCGCTAGAGGCCCAGCGTCAGGAATCCACACGCAAGAAATCTACGCATGGGAAAGCTTGAATATAGCAATTATTAAGTTAATTTTTATTTTTTATTTTTTACAAAGTTTTTTCGTAGTGAGTACCCGATCATAAGACGATTCCATAAGAGAATACGCGTTGCACTTATGAGGTGTAGTACTCCTGTCCTCCCGCGCGGTAGATTCAAACTAGCGACCGCAGTGTTTGATGGGAGACTATTATACTAATAGGCATATCATCAATGATTTTGGGGCCCTACTAAATTATAGGTTTGACTCCTGTAAGGAGATAAAGAAAACCTAATATTTAGTAGTGGCCCCGTAATCATTGACGAACATGCCTATTACATAAGGCATCCTCTTCAAACACTAATCCGCCGTAGTTTGAATCTACCGCGCAGAGCATTTAAAATCTGAGGAGCCTTCATCATGAGCGCACGCGACCTCACTCATGGCTTCAGTCATAATGAATTGGGTTCTCACTACGAAAAAACTTCGTAAAAAATAAAAACAAAAAGAAAATAAGAATAACTATCCAATAAGCTTTCCATCATATCGTGGATGTACTTGTGTGGACTTTGACCAGACGCTGATTCAGGCGTCATTCTTCCTTCACTGACATATCAAGTAAACCAAAATCCTTAATACATCAACGAATGGGAAGGGGATGGTCGGGAGGGCCCCAGTCGTCAATGATTACGGGGCCACTACTAAATATTAGGTTTTCTTTATCTCCTTACAGGAGTCAAACCTATAATTTATTAGTGGCCCCTCCATCATTGACGAACATGCCTGATTTCTAAGACTGGAGGGGGACATTCGTAATCATATCATAACTCTAGAAAAGCAGATAATAAAAACAACCACATAGTATTCTTACTTTGAAAATATATTTAATACGGCGCAGCCCATATATACAAGAAAGGGGTTCAGGCAGGTGCGTGCTTCAAAGAAGCCTGCTTGACAAAAAGGGTAACTCTGAAGATTCTGTGAACAGATCTGTAGTTACAAAGGTACCCCACTCAACGAGTGGTGACAAAAATAACAAGTTATAAGTTTACATGTGCACATAATAAACCCCAAAATAATCGTGGAGATAATTTGCAAAAGATCTTCACTGTTTAATATTAAATTGCTTTCGCAGCTAAAACTACTATAACAACCCCGTTGTTTTGTACTAACATTGTACTAGCACAATTTCTCGCAGAGAAATTTTCATATCACATTAACCATAAATTGTATCACAGCTCATACACTCCGGCGGGGTCTAGGGTGTCCTATGTTAACTGACTGCACCCCCCCCCCCCCCTTTCTTGAAAGTAAACAAAAGTGACTGAAGGGCCACCTAGACCCTCTGCCTTAAAGCTATACATGGTAAGGAAGGTTTGTCTAGAGCAACTGACAAGTATCTAGTCAAAAACGTATGATTAGACGGAAATATCTTCTACTGAAAAATTCTTCAGGAAACGTAAAGAGGCTGCCCATTTGCGTAAATCGTGGGCCCGACCCACAACGCCGGGATTACTCTCTTTAATGACTTCGACCAGAAGAGAAGCTAATCTCCGTTTCAGTAAGCGTTTACCCGTACTCGCTACCCATGAAGCACCTTGGGGGTTTAGAGGAGCCACTCTCAAATATTTGGTTAGAGCTTGCACTGGACATAGATTATGATGCACCTTTCCCCTTTTTAACGCCGGCACCGTGAACTCAGAAAACACGTGTGCACTGTGCTCATTCTTGGCTACAAATCCCGGGGAAGGTGCAATGTGAATACATTCATTAAGTCTACCAAACCTAAGGCAATTAGGTGTGTTGCTCATCGCCGCCAGCTCAGACACTCTGTTCCCGGTGGCCAAAGCCAAAAGGAATACAGCCTTTTTTAAGAGTAATGCAAAATCTGCAGTATTTTGGTACAGACGAGAGTGAAGTAAAGACAATGCCTTGTCCAGAGACCAAGTAGGCATGAGCTGACGGGGAGGTGGGCGGAGTTTAAAACATGCTCTCATAAAACCTGTTTCCTCCGCCACCGGTATGGAGAGACCTGTAAGGTCTAAAAAGGGCACTCTAATTGCAGTTAAGTGATTTTTTAACGTTACCACAGATAAATGTTTCTGCTCAAACAGATAATTTAAATAATTAAAAACTAATGCTACTGAGGGCACAGTCTGTTCTGTTCTAATGATCCAAGAAGTAAAGGCTTGCCAATGTGAGTGATACTGTCGTTTCGTAGACTGAGTATATTGATTTAATAATTTATTAGTCACATCTCTACCGTATGGTGCTAGCCACTTGGCCTCCTGAATGTCCATAATGCAAAAGTCAGCGAGGTCGCTAGGTTGCCAATCGTGTCTAAGTGGAAATACCCGACCGGGAGCGACACCGGGTGCGGGCACCACGTCTTTAATTGCTGGTACCACAACTGCGCCGGCCACAGGGGCGCGACTAGTGAGACTAAGCCTCGATAATCTCGTAGTTTGTTCACTACGTGGCACATTAGTGACGCGTCTGGCGGCGGAAACAGATAGATGGAGCTCCATCTGTTCCAGTCTGTCACTAGGGCGTCTGGCCCCCCTGCCGGCGTTTTCGTCCGGCGGGCGAGGTATAGAGGGAGTTTGTGAGTCTCCTCGGACGCAAACAAATCCACTTGTGGATGGGAGAGCTCTGCAATCATTAGGTTGAAAATGGGTTGCTTGAGCTCCCATTCTACTGTCGTGCTCTGTCTCCGGGACAGAGCGTCTGCCCAGACGTTTGCTACGCCTGGGAGATAAGATGCGTGAAGATAAATGTCTAGTCTGTTGGCTAGAGTAAAAATCTCTTCCGACACGTTTAGCAACTTCCTTGACCTCGTTGACCCCTGTTTCTGAATACAGTGAACTGCGTTCAGATTGTCCATTCTGAAGGCCACCGACTTGCCCCGTAAAGCAGGGCCGTGAGCCTGAAGGAAATACAAGGGGACTAGTAATTCTTTGACATTGATGTGGGAGATTTCTAAGTGGGACCAAAGCCCCTGACCCTGGTGCCCCTGATTTGACTGAAATCCCCAACCTATTGTGCCTGACGCATCCGTGTCTACCCATACCGTTGGCGGAGGAGAGGTCCATGACATTATTGAGTGCAACGTCTCCCTCTTCGCCCAGACCGCTAGTAAGGTGTGGATTAATTTCGGGATGGGCCATAATTTTCCCGCCGGTAAGAGTGGGAAATATTTGTTGCCTTCCAATATTAAACGTTTTACTTTCAGCCGGCCCAACATAACAGTTAGTTGAATCCAGTTGAGAGAGCCGACCAGAGACTCTCAGACCCTCCGCGTCGTAGTCAGACTGTGAAGAAACATGAACAGTTTCCTGCGAAACCTGTTGCGATTGTCCACACTCTGACTCAGAGTGAGAGCAGCCGTGTCCCAGACCAGCCCTATCCACTGAATTACTCGTGAGGGAACAAGGTTTGACTTTACCAGATTTACCTTGAACCCTAGAGTTTTGACATGATTTAAAATGATGTTGACATGTTTGATGCATAATTGTTCTGTCTCTGCCACCACCAGCCAGTCGTCTAGGTACCACAAAACTCTGATTCCTTGTTTTAACAACGGCATCAGGGCTTGCCGGACTAATTTCGTGAATAATCGAGGTGCAAGGTTCAAACCGAATGGCATCCGTTGAAAAACAAAATTTTGGTGCCTGATCCGTAAGGCCAAAAACCTTTGAAATCTTTTGTTGACCGATACGTGCCAATAGGCGTCTGTCAGGTCTAGGGAACACATCCAACCTCCCGGTGGAAGTGTTAGCCTGATTTGGTGTACTGTTAACATTCGGAATGACTCGTTGTGAATGTGAAGGTTCAGATAAGACAGGTCTACGACCGGTCTCATCTGAACACTGTCCCTTTTGGGAACCAAAAATAGCTTGGACGTGAATACAGGGTAATTTGGGGGGACCGGAATGATGACATTCTTGGCAATCATTTCCTGGACCAGTGACTCCACCTCTAAAGAAACAAAATTCGCCGTTGTCGGCGGACGTAAGCGAGGTCGCCGGAGCCACTGCCAAGTAATGCCTTTGCGTGCCACCATCCGTGCCCAAGTGTTTAACGGCCATGCTTGGTGACATGTTCGGAACGACCCAGTTAGCAGACAAGGGTTCGCCGGCTGTACTACCCTCGGATCCGCCGGCCTTAAGATTAGCACCGGGAGTGAGAGAGACTTTAGTTTTTTGATGGTGGGGTTGGTGGTGCTGGACGCTTCGCCGGCTGGCTGGTGTTGGCCGAAGACGGGCCCTGACCTGGCTTATTATGGCCGCGTCCTCTCTGACCTGAAAACCTACTCTGTCTATGCCTGTACTGACCTTGAGGGGAGGGGGAGGACTTAGGTGGAAGAAAGGGCATAGATCCCTCCGGCTGAGCTTTAGCGGCTGGCTTGGGTTTGGGGAAGTTAAAGGCAGGTTTCTTAGAAGGGGTGGGACTGTGTTTAAAGGCCTGCGCCATATTAAACACCGTTCGCCACACGTCAGGGGACATTAAAGAGGGAGTAAGCACTGGTGACATGACCACCTGATTCGCAATGCGATCAGGCAGTTTGCGGACTAAAGACATTCTGAGGTCTTGTCTCGCTCGTACCGCCTCAAGCAAGGCGGTGCGGATGTCACCCAGAGATTGGATTGACGACTGAAGAAGCAGTCGCCGGGACAATTCAACCGATCGTCTGGCATCCGCGTCTGCGATTGCCTGAGTGGACCGGAGCAAAGACTTTGCTACCTGTTGAGACACTATGTATTGAGAGAACAGGCGAAAAGCTTTCCCCCTTAGCCTAAATTCTCGGTCTAGGTGAGTTGGGGTAGGGGTAGTGAAAGGATCTTTTAACTCACAAAGATTAATTTTAGGGGCAGCTAAGAAAGCAAACAAAGCTGAAGGGACTCCGCCGGCAGAACACACTGGCATGGAGAACCAAGAATGAGTATCTTGAGGGATCTGGTGGGAAGTTTTGGAAGTAAATGTGGTCGCAAAGTTTTGAGCCTCTGTCTCCCATTCCACCCAAGGTCCTGGACCCAACTGCCCCACCTTCAAGACTGGATTAGCTGCTTCGTCTGTGACGGTTTGTAAATCAAGTTCTGGAGTGAGAGCTGACAGAGTCTTAATGTCATTAAACCCATCCAGCTTAGACCAGTCTGAAAACAATTTTGAAGCTGAGGCAGGGGGTAAAGCCGGCTTAGTAGCATAAACAAAATAGTCCTGGTGATAATAACTAGGTATAGCCTTTATATTAACGTCTAGTACATTTCCCAAAGTATCCAAGGCCCTTAATTTCCTAGATTTATTGCCCTGGATGACCCACTCACGCGGTACTGGGAGTTCCCCTGACAAGGTAGGTTGGGCGAGCTCTGGTTTAGTGGGGGTCAAAAGGACCCATGACTCGTCTGGTCTGTAAAGCAAGGGCATAGCTACCTTTCTGAGAGGCGCCTTGTCTAGAGGGGGTGGATTGACATCCGTTATAACCCTTACATTCGAAGTGGTCAATGCCGCCGTAGCAGGCCTAGTAACCACTGATGGTGACAGAGTGGGAGGGTGAGGGATCTGAGTTAAAGCAATAGAAGTCATCAGAGGCCGTACCATAGAACTTGTCGTGGGAGCTCCCAAGTCCACTGTGGGAGTTTCCTGTTGTTGGCCAAAAAATGTAGATAAAGCATTACTAAGTAGCCCATCAATTTCCTGTGCAGTGACAAATTGACTTGATGATGTACTCACTGGTGAATCATTAATATCCTGCGCGGTGTCTAAGCCTGAACCTGACTCTTGCCCTTCCATATCCGAAATTATTGAAACCCCGTCTTTATCATCCTGTTCCTCCTGAGAAGATCCCGCCGAAGCTGGGGTACCTTGTTGCCAAGATAAGTCAGGAATAGAGGATGGGATCGCCGCGTCCCTGTGGACGTCAGCCACTGTGTGACTAGTTTGAGCCGGAAGTGGGTGGTCAGACCCCGGCCGAGAAAATCGCCAAACACCGAGGCCTTGGCCTACACTCTCTTGGGAGTCTGAAACACTCTCAATCACTGATCCCCCTGAACTCTCCAATTCCAGGGTTAAAATGTTAATGGGTAAATCATCTTTAGGTACAGGCACTGTACTGGACCCTTGAGACCGAACACAAACTCTGTCTGGGGTAGAGGTACGATGAGAAGCACTAGAAACTGGCGAATGTAGGGAGGCCTTTCTATTATGGGAATCCTTTTTGGAAGATTTATGGCTGCGGTGTGACCGTGAACTACTCTTCGATTTGGAGGATTTATCGCCGTGACCACTGGTGGAACTTTCCGTCTTACTCTTCTTACTCGATGGTGAAGAGGCAAGACTAGGTGGCTGGTGTCTGACCTAGACCGAGATCTCTCCCGAGACGAGGAGGCTGCCGCCGGGGGTGTAGGCTCTCTTGGGCGTTTCGGAGTAGCAGCAGAAGACACAGAACCCTGACCAGTCTCCGCCGGCTTATGACTAGTTACTCGAGAGGAACGTTTAGGGGGAGGGTGTTCGAAAAGCAGCCTATCCCAAAGAGGGACGTTGTCACATTGAAGTGACTTATGAGCCACAATTGTAGTGTATGCTGACATCTGTTGCCTAACCTCTCGTAAGGCGACCGCTGCGGTCTAATCATTGTCGCGGAGGACCTTGACACTTAATTGGGAGAAAAAGGAACAGTTGCGCATCACCCACAGACCCCTTGAACGGTCTAGACATTTAACACACTTGATGCAAAGAGTGTGCGCAAAAATAGGGATACCGGCACAGGTAGGGGTAATGCATAAAGCAAAAACTGGGGCCAAGGTAGCCATGACAGAGACTGGTGGGGAAAACTACTGCCGGGTCTGTATTGGTCCGCCGGAGCCCAGCTCTGGAAAAAAAGAAAATTTCCAGGAATTAATGCTCATAAGGTTAACCCAACATGTTCGCACACAAGTGTTAATAACCCACCGGGTAACGAGATGTAATGACAACGATCACAGCTCGCTACGCGGCGGGGTTCAGAATATCTAAACATATCTTTAAGAAAGTGAAGAATACCCTCTGACATAATATAAAGGACAAGCATGGCGTTTATAGTCTTTCCGGTGGTGACTGTTTCAAGATTCAATTTTGGAAAACAACCCCCCACAAAGACGCCGGCCCTTGAATTATTTAGCAGAATAACACAGGGCAGGCTGATACGAGATCTGATTTCTAACGAATTGTCACAAAAGATCGCCGTAAGTATGAAGGCGGCGATACATTAACGTATCTCTCAAGTGGTTAATCGAAATTGAATTGTAAATTCCTTATTTCCTCCTCCCAGGAGCACCCGCCGGGTGTAAAAACGATGTTAACCCTAATTGAACCTTCGATCGCCGTAAGTGTAAAGGCGGCGATACATATAGTATCACTAAAATGGATCGGTTAACTAACTGAATGACTTAGTCGTTCATCCCACCCTACCAAGGTGCACCCGCCGGGTGAGATGTCAAAACGTTAACCCCATAAGTTCCTGTCCCCACTTCTTTGTAAAAGATCGCCGGGGAGGAAAGCCCTAAACAACAGCTAGGTTTTTCCTGTGGTTTGTAAAACCGGGTAGAAAAACTTCATAACATATGTCCGCATGAACAATGTTAGATGGGTACAGCCAATCCGCCGGGAATCAAAGGGAGCCTGAAAACAGGCACCAACACAGAGACGCAGTCCTGGAGAGCCACAGACACCTCATCGCCGGGGACAAAAACCTGTGATGAAACCACGCGTGGCCCAACACGGCTCTCGGCCGGGTTTTTTCATGGTGTAACCGAGAAAAAACCCGCCGGAAAGTAACCCACCCCGTTCAGAAACCATCTGAACGCACATAGGACTCGAAGGAAAGCCAAGCACGACTAGCCTAGGGTCCACACAATAATCCGTGGAATTAGCCAATACACAACTAAACCAGGAAACAAACATAGTCCGTGGAATTAGCCAATACACAACTAAACCCGGATACACATGACACAGTAGGACATATTTATAAAATAAACAATAACACTTGTACATGTGGCAAAGCTACGAGCGGCTGGCTAGGCCTAAGTAGACGGCATAAGAAATGTTGAAATATAAACAAAAAACACTGGAAATATAACAACAGGAACCACCGCCAACACACCACTGTAGCAAATACTTCCGGCAAAGGGAAGACTGACTCGGGACCCAGAAAAAACTTCACTAAGTGAAGAAAAATACGCTGGGAACGTCAGTAAGCAACGCTTACCTCATCAGAAAGATAAAAGGCAGCATAATTAACGCGTAATGAAAGCCGCCTGCATCACAAGCTAACTCAACTGTGAAAAGATCACAAGTCCACAACAGGACCACGAGGGTACATCCGAAATAGATGCCCCAAACACACGACCCAAAATACACTGCACTGCGGGCAACCAGCCCAGGACACTCCTGCTACGCATATCCTAACCTTACTCGATACATCCCGGAGTAAACAAATGAGAAAAAACTCACTAGGGACGCAGCAAATGCGGAACCAGCGGAGCGTGGGGAGACACGTCCGGGCAGGCTGAGCGCAGAGCAGAGAAGGAAGAATGACGCCTGAATCAGCGTCTGGTCAAAGATCCACACAAGTACATCCACGATATGATGGAAAGCTTATTGGATAGTTATTCTTATTTTCTTTTTCTTTTTCTTTTTAACGAAGTTTTTTCGTAGTGAGAACCCAATTCATTATGACTGAAGCCATGAGTGAGGTCGCGTGCGCTCATGATGAAGGCTCCTCAGATTTTAAATGCTCTGCGCGGTAGATTCAAACTACGGCGGATTAGTGTTTGAAGAGGATGCCTTATGTAATAGGCATGTTCGTCAATGATAGAGGGGCCACTAATAAATATTAGGTTTTCTTTACTTCCCTCCGGGAATCAAACCTATAATTTTGCAAGTTTTACATTATAATAGCATAAATTCTGTAACAAAAGCTAAAATATCCGAGAATGGAGTGAACAGTAATAGCCAATATTATTATAGTAACTACCAAAAAAGGCAGAACAATATGTAGATGGTCCTGCAATGAAAACTCATATAGCCTATGAAAATTGAGTTTTCTGGAGAAAAGAGAATAAAGTTTCAAAAATACACATATACACAATCTAATTACTGATAACATTTATTACAATGTATCTTTACCTCGTTAGCTTTGGTTCTAGATTCGCTAAAAGTAAACTGAAAAATATAAACTACCTTGAAATAATAAACACTAACATAACATTATCTATAAAAATGGTTACCGTAGCTAATACAAAAATTATATACATCTTCTAAAAATTGCGACAAGACAAATCTACAACACAGATACATCCATACAAGTGGAACATTAATTCAAATTAGTGAACAGGCGGCACATCTTTCAAGCCCAGCAGCTACTGAGAGCAACATAAATAAGCCAAATAATAATAACAATAACAATACCTGTAAATTGTTATGTTTTTTCCACCAACCAACTTCACCTCTAAAATCAATTAATTAAATCAACAAACACATGTGGCACTCCAAGGAACCTAGGATACTCACATCGAAATTCCGCGCACTTATGCATTACGCTATCAAGACAGTATAATATATAATATATAATAATATTATTAATATTAATAATAATAATAATAATAAAAATGAATAAAAGCCAGTATCAGAGAGATGATGCATACTGTACTGCATTGTCAGTGAAAACGTGGGAGCAGTGATCTGAAGCAAGTTGCATTCCGGGGGGTGGCCTGTAGCTACATTGGTAGAGGGCTAGGTTTCTAACCGGGAGGACCGAGTTCGATTCTCGGCAGGTGATGTTTGGGCAATCTCCTCATACCCCTTGCCTCTGTTCTGATCTATCTATCTATCTATCTATCTATCTATCTATTGCCTGACGCCGTGATCCCCGAAGGGGTGGCCACGAATGAACCACCCCCCATGCACCTCTGTCCCCAGTCAGTCGATGCCCCTCCTCCCAACCAGCACCACCTTCATCCATATAATTCCTCACTCCATCCTTCCACCTCTCCCTCTCTCTCCTTCCACCTCGCTCTCGTACACCCTCTTAGTCATTCTGATCTGATCGCCTAACAGTAAAATAGGTCTATGACGGTAAAAAGGTTCCGTTCCACGTCCCTTTACTACTAAAAAAAAAAATAATTAAAAAATAAATAAATAAAAAATGAAAACAAAAGTTGCATTCCTACAATCCCTCAAAGTTGCCCAAATTAAAAAGCAAATAGACGAAACCTGTAATATTATCAAATATATGTTACAATGCTTTGCTTGTTGTTTGTTTTAAGGTGCACAATAGTCCCGCAGATAGTGCTACTAAAGAAATCACATTATGTCCATGAAAGCTTGGTTCAGCCACATTAGCCTGTGTATATTCCAGGACATTTCTCCCAAGGGCCAAAGGGCCATTATGGATGCCAACTGTATTCAAAGATCCACATTGGAAAGATTATTATTTGTTCATTCAAATATTTACTAATTTTTTTCCAATAATATTAGTGGATTATTTCCTGTAATAATATTCTGTAAGTTTACTCACTAGAACAATGATCACAGCTCATGCTATAAATGCTAAACAAATTAGTTGATGAAAAAGATTTGAATCCCCAGGGGTTACCAAGTTAATTCATGAAGCGCATACAATGAACAGTAGGTAGTCCACCTAACCCTCAGGCCCGTTGGGCCGTTAAATGGGGATATATCGGTGAGTTGGGCAAAAAGTGAGTGAAGGTTGGTGTGTGTGATGCTGTGCAGTCAGAACATCACCATCAACAAACATTAAAATGTTCTAGATGATCTAGGCCAAAACGTCCATATATTTATCATGTACGTTATTGATTAGATTACGAAAGGGCAGGTTAGGTGAAGTAAAATTGGTTTGGATATGGCAGATTAGGTATACTGGAACAAAAAATAAGCTTGAACATACAACTGTACCGATGGGACGTTATGACTAAGACATTACAACATTTGGGGCTTCCTGACTGGCAACCAAGTTGGTAAAGTTGTAGTGGTGGTTAGGTTGGGTAGGAACTGAGTGAAAATTGTGTCTGCAACAACACAATTTTATTTTTATGTAAGTGATAAATCACCCTTGACAGGCATGAAATGCAAGCCATTAAGGTTATTCTGTTGCTGTTGCATGTGACTATTTCTAGTTGTGCGTGATGACTCGAGCTGTGTATGTGATGAGTTAACGTTATGGAATGTAACATCTCAATATTGTGAATGTGATCAATGTCTAAAGATTGAGGTACTGTATGCGACGTTTCAATATTGCGCATGTTATGTATGTGAAGCTTCAAGGTTGTGGTATGTGCGAAACTCACCCTTGATGGGCATGAAGTAAGAGTTGTTAAGGTTGTTGTGATGGTCCCAGGGTTTTTGAGCAGCATCTGAGTCACATTTAGAAGTCGGCAGTGGAGATAGACTTTGTGGGGGAGTTGTGGCCAACGGTTGTTTGTTATTAAGGCTCTGCAGAAACTCCTGGGACAAAGACTCCAGCTCCAGGCTATCTCCCACGACGGTCAAATCGGCCAATTGCTTGAGTGTGTTGAGGAGGACGGAATCTGTGCCGCTGGGCGTGTAAGAGGCAGGTCGTGGGGGCAGTGGGGGGCCCTGCTGTCACCAAACAAAACAAACAACTAAAACTCAATCGAGAGAAAAATAATAGAAAGAAAAATACATGCACTACAAAATACCAATTAAAATGGTAAATAAATACCTCTTAACCCTTTCACGCAAATGACGCGATTTTGAGCCTATTGGGGATACTTTAAAGCCTTTGTTACCATCAGGGGTATTTAGAAACCTTTAGTTTAGTTACTTCACCTCTGCAGTTGTCTTTGAGTTAGCTGTGGGCAGAAAACTAATTTTGGAGAGGTAATTATAAGAGTGAGAGAACTCTATTTCTTATTGCTAATCTGGCAACCTCTGCGTCATAAATGCGTGAAAGGGTTAACTAGCTACAAAGAATAATATAAAAAAATCTGTAGATTACACTGGTATAGGTAGCACCAGCAAACTTTACAATAATCTTGACCCATTAACTTCTTATAACTCGAAATTAATGAAAGCAATCGGGCTGACGTTTCTATCATTTGGGAAGGAGTCCAGCAGGAAATAGGTGTGGATATTTACAGCCAGTTTGCTCTAGGCCCTTTTGATTTACAGAGAGGTCAGGGATCAAGATTATGTCAAGTTCGTTGGCGCTACCTATAGTTTACTTGGACCGTTTAAAGGCCTACAATAGTCTCTTGGGTAGTGGTACTTGAGGGACTGCTGTATATTCATGAAAATATTATTGCTCAGCCTATGTGCACCCTATTAAATTGTAAAACTTGTAAAATAAACAAACTAAAACTGGAATGACAGAAGATAAATGCAAAAGCACTAATAAAAATCGCTATGTGGAAATAACGATTAATAAAATAAAATTTAGATATAAAAATAGAAGAACACAATCCATGCAAAACAGGAAAAACAACCCGAGTTCAATTCCCCCGCTCAGGCATGAAGTTTTTTTCTCGCAAACACTGGTAGCCGGTAGCATGTCTCTTGAGCAAGGAAATGGGTAATAGTCTCTCAGTAATATAGTCTACTACTGTATATGTTAGTACTGTACTGTATGTTAATCCATTAAGTACCAGAGCATCTCTTTTATCCTATTCTGGCAACTGTTAGATGATTTTAATCAGCTTAGGAAGGACCTCTAGCAATAATAAGGCTATCTCAACCAACCCTCCTTCCTAAGCTCCATAATATCTTCTAAATATATCTAGAATAAAATATAACATATGTCGCTGGTACTTAAAGGGTTAACCCTTCCTCCCCGGGCAGCATTTATGGATGTCGATAGTCCTATCCGGGCGATCTAGCCAAAAAACGTTGTATGTAAACATAGGCCTATTTTTTAAATTTTAACTGCTAGAAAATTCACACAAATCTCAAAATGTAGCCCTTACTTATAGCTGTAGACTGGCGTTGAGTAGAGCTCTCTAGGTCAACTAGTTCAGGTGTGATGACGATTTCCGTGGAAAGAGTTTTTCCGCGGATTTAGCCATATCGGACACTTTGGAACACTAATTTTCTCTCTAACTGGCAATGGCGGACAAGGTCGGACTTCTTCTTCTTCTTCTTCTTCTTCTTGAGGCTTGGCGGCGTTCCGATCGGCTTTGTTTACAAACGTTTCGCCGTGCGCCTTTCAAAGCACGCTTAAGGACGCTTTCAAGCATACGGATTTTAAAAGGACGCCCGGGCTCCTGGCCTTCGCAAGGTGCGTCCTTTTAAAATGCTGCCCAGGGAGGAAGGGTTAAGCGCTATTGAATCTCACAGCGAGGGAGCGAGAGAAACGGCCCTTAACAAAAGACTTGAAGATTTTCATTATTATTATTCTTAAAATACTATGCATCTACCAAATAAAGAACAACTAAATACTATAGATCTTAACTACACAATTATCGGGGCTGTTCGACCAGGCAGCCTAGGGAATGACAACAACAACTACAGTACTTACATAATTTAAATTGTAAAACTTGCAAAATAAACAAACCAATACTGGGACAAAGACAATATAAAGGCAAAAGAACTAATCAAAATCGCTATGTGGAAACAACACTTTAGCAATTGTGTTCTTTTATATCATAAATGTTATTTTAGTAAGCGTTGTTTCCACATAGCGATTTTAATTAGTTATATTGTCTTTGTCCAAGTTTTGGTTTATTTAGTTTGCAAGTTTTACATTTTAATATATACCGGTAATCTATCTATCTATCTATCTATCTATCTACTCATGCCCAATCCCCACTTTTAAAATAAAATAAAACATATAATAATGAAATAAAAGAATACAATTATGAAAAAGCATCTTCTAGTACACTAGTACTTCTTCACACAAAATACTATAGCAAAGCCTGTCACATAAGCCCATTTACAGACCTTCCTCTGACTTACAGAATTCAGTAATAATGATGATGTAATATAGTCAATTACCAGTACTGTATCAGTATATCCTTCACTTTTTACCTCAGTCATGATCAATCTTTAACCCCTTCCGTACCGATAACGTCTTTTTAACTTTACTCTGGCTATTAGACGATTTTTTCAGTTTTAAAAGAGCATCCAGCAATTAACAGGCTTCCAAGTATCTCCCATAACTCTTTTACTACCACAGATCCTTCTTAAACTGCACAAAATCGTCGAAATATAGCTAGAATAAACTTACAAAGACGTTGCCGGTACACTGACTGACTTACGACTGATTTTGTTCTAATATATAATATATATATACTATTGTATATGTCTTACAGTTGACTATGCGATATTTTAGCTAATATAATGAAGCAAAAGATATACATTTAGTTTATAGGGCAATACCATTAAGACATAATTGTTGGATCTGCAATGTTACAATCTTGAAAATAGTCTAAGCAAAACAAACGATGGTAGTTTGAAGACTACAGTAAGCTATACAAACGAATCCCAAAGTCCAAGATTACCCACGATTCCATCAATAACTAATAGCTTCGTAAAAGGTTTGGTCATTAGGAAAAGTTACCGGTAGCGAATCTTGGCTGATGACAGTTTCAGTTCTTGGTGCCTGGCTATGAGAAATTAAGGAACACCCCGTTCTTAACATTAATCATCCATTACAAACCCCAATGCACTTGAATAAACTAATGAAAGCATATGGTCCTCTCGGGATTCGAACTCGGGACACCACACCCAGAACATAAGCATCTAAACCATTACACTACCAACATAGTTAACCCTTAACCCGTTGAGACCCAGCGTCGCACGTGTTGCGTCGGCAGTCTTTGATCACCAACTCCCAGCGACGCATCACGTGCGTCCGACATATAAAAAACACTTACGTGGCTCGTAAGGTAGGAAATGGCGGGAGAATAGGAGGGGGCGGTACCGTAGTGTGTGGGGGAGCCGGGCCAGTAGGTGTGAGCGGGCCGAGACAGCCGCGCGGCTGGTGGTGGTGGGCTTAGTGGGGATAGTTTACACCCCTAGTTTACCGCCACTTTGAACCTTCATTACTCAGGTCGTATGGGAGCTAGAGGCTTGAGATTTATGTGAGATACTCCTTAGGATGTATGCCGTACAATGCCATACTCAGTTTTTACCCTAGTGCTCCCGGGCGGGTGGTCATGCGGGGGAGACGAACTATTGAAACACCCCCCCCCCGCCCCCCAAATGACCGAAATGAGTTTTTTTTTATTTGTGTGTTCATTTCTCACCATTCTCTTCCATTTTGGCTCAACAAATTTTTTTGAAGCTCCCCCCCCCCCCCAACGGCCCCCCCCGAAAAAAAATGTCAGAGGTGATTTTTTTTTTTTTTTTTTTCATTTCTCATCCTTGTCTTCCATTCTAGCAAACAAAAAAAATAAGTGAAAATGGCTTGGGACTGGGGTGAACAAAATATTATAACTAGCCGGGGCTCAACGGGTTAAGGGGAGCGTCCGGCCTTTACTCTAGAACGTGTCAGTGGATTTTGTCTGTATTTCATAAGATTTTGTACACGTATAGGGGACCTAACAACTAAGAAATTTCCAAAATTTTAATTCTCTAGGACAATTATTTTTTGAGTTAGGTGTGTAAATTTATGACTTTTTGTAAAATCAGAATCTCATTTAAATGTTGTTGCTTGATTGTTTTAATGCATTGAGGGTACTAACAATAGGTGTAGTTTCAATTGTACGTTGATACTTTTTTCCATTTTGTATCTAATTGTAGAATTAGGGCATTTACAATTAGGTACAAATTAGGTGACAAATGTCTCGGGGTGCTGTGTCGAAATGGGAAAGAAATAAAAACAAATGGCGACGTGGAGTTGTAGAGAATTTCATGCCCTTTCCAATGACACCAGAAACATTGTTGTAGCATGTTTGGTTACGTCAGAACTGCGCCGACAAGTGAACTTTCTTACGTGAGGTACTAAGGCACGAGAGCTGTTGCAAGCCAGCCGGCCAGCCGCACCCTACCTCTCTCGCGGCTTGGACCACACTGCTCTTTCTCCTCCACCACCACCACACCCTTCGTTGTTACCCGGGTTGAGTACCAGATACTGTTAGGCAAAATATCTAAGAACGTCATATTTTCACCAAAAATTCATGGTTTTAGTTTTTTTTTTTGCAGATCCGAAACCCATATTGCATTTTCTACGCGTCTGCGCGACCCGCGACCCGCGAAAACTTTAAACTAGCCCAGAAATAACATGCTTCCAGACGGAATATTGCCTCAGGATTTTAACTGAAGACAGAGGGATGGGTGATGATGCCATATATCGGGTTGCGCAATATTGCCGTTTTGAGCACTATTACGAGTATGAACCGGACGCTCCCCTTAATTGGAGGCGCGCAACTTATGTCGTGTGAAATAAATTTGGACTAACTGGCGGTTCACAACTTATGTCGTGCACCATTTTCAGCACGTAATGTTGCTGAGAGAGAGAGCTGAGTGGTGTGAGGAGCGTAGCAAGGCTATGACCGCCGCCCACCACCGCGGTGGACCAACTGAAGTGAAAACCACCCTTCCCTCCCCTCTCTCACTCGCTACACAGGGAATTATGTGGGGAAATTACCTAATTACAGGGTTTTTGCACTCGTGTTGCACGATCGTTGCAAGAGAACCAGCGGTTGTACAAGGATGGTTCAGATGTCATTGGAAAGCTCTGTTTACGCCCTTTCAGGGATAGATACTTGTTTTACGCTCTGGGTCTTATTTAGGCATGAAAATGATCACGTAAACAACCCTATTTAGGGTAAAAACACCCCGCTGGGCGCTACGGTCCGCTAGACCGCCTAGCCCGCTAATAAGGTGTTAAAGGCTATGTACACGATCACAATTAATATTAATTTTCGAATTTTTTATACCACAATTCTGACCCTGGCACTTCTAGTTCACCAGTACATTTCCTCTGTCCTTGAGAGCAGTGACTCTGGCCACAAGAGAACTGTCATAGGGAACACACAGGCAGAGCTATGCTATCAAGGATGTACAGTGGTTATTGAATGGCACAGCCCATGGGACAGTTGTGAACATTTAAACTTCTAAGAAGGCAGAAGGCAAATACTAATGTAAAATATACCCCCAACTTATGCCAAAACATAGTTGCCAATTAAAAAAAAAAGTCATAAAAATTGCTAGTGTGAATCTACCTTAATCTCTGTACATCCTTGGTAGCATAGCTCTGCCTGTGTGTGCCCTATGACAGTTCTCTTGTGGCCAGTCACTGCTCTGAAAGACAGAGGCAATGTACTGGTGAACTAGAGTTGCCAGGGGTCAAAATTGTGGCATTTCTCATAGCCAGATACCAAGAACTGAAACTGTCATCAGCCAAGATTCGCTAACTGAAAAGAAGTAACTATACTGCATTCAAGCTAACCTTGCAGATATTGGTAACACTGCCTTTATATATGATTGCATCACCAACATTAAGGGGGGGGATGGTTCACTTTTTGGCAATTTTTTTGCATGTATTCATTATTTTTCTAGTTTCCTCCCTAGACCTCCATCAAATTTAAATAAACATCCATTAGATCCCTCTTCTAGATTAATTTGTACATTTTTCGGTAGAAAAATGTCTCGGCCGAAGGCCGGTTCTTTCAACATTACAGGCTCACTGTCGTTCGCCAGGGAAAAAATCGACACCTAAATAGTATGAAAGGTCTAAATATTGACGAAGAAATTGGGCGAAAGGTCTTAAAATAAACTAACTAACGGGGCAAACATCTTAACATTTGAAAACTAATGGGGCTAAACATGAGGGAGAAAGTGGTCCAGAAAACCGGCCCATGTCCCCTTAAATAAAGGTGGCGTCCCTGCCGTCACACGAGCAGTTTGAAAAGGAAATAGAGAAAGACAGCGTGACAAATTTCTGCCAAGTTACCTTCAATACATTCTACTGTAGATAACTATAGGTAGCGCCAGCGAACTTGACAATAATCTTGACCCCTTTACTTCTTATAACTCAAAATTAATGAAAGCAATCGGGCTGAGGTTTCTATCATTTGGGTAGAGTCCAGCAGGAAATAGGTGTGAATACTTACAGCCAGTTTGCTCTAGGCCCTTTTGAGTTACAGAGAGGTCAGGGATCAAGATTATTGTCACGTTCGTTGGCACTACCTCTAGCTAACTATAACCTCATACATAAATATAGGCTACCGTACATAAAAAACAAGTTACTAGCAACAAAAAATAAAGCCAATGATATTAACTTCAGCAACACAAAAGTCACCATTGCATTAAGGTTGCCACTTGTCAAGAAGATCCCTACATAAATCACCATAACTAACTAACTAACCAAATATTATTGGAGACATAAAACTTGATGGATATTAAATTGTAAAACTTGCAAAAGGGGTGGACCGAGGAAGACCTGGGATCGGACTATACGCGCCGATCTCAAATCCAAGAACTTGACAAGTGAAGCAGCCCTTAACAGGGTTGCCTGGAACGCCGCCATTAGGACAAGAGACTGAAACTGCACTTATGTGTGGAACACTCAGTCTTAAAATGTTATGTATGTATGTATGTATGTTGCAAAATAAATAAACCAAAACTGGGACGACACAAGATAAATGCAAACGAACTTACAATGTAAAACTTGCAAAATAAACAAACCAAAACGTATACAAACACAGTCTATCTATCTATCTATCTATTGCCTGACGCCGTGATCCCCGAAGGGGTGGCCACGAACGAACCGCCCCCATGCACCTCTTTCCCCAGTCCGTCGACGCCCCTCCCCCCAACCAGCACCGCCTTCGTTCATATACTTCCTTACTCCATCCTTCCACCTCTCTATCGGTCTACCTCTCCCTCTCTGTCCCTCCACCTCGCTCTCGTACACCCTCTTAGTCATTCTCTCGCTTTCCATACGTTCCATATGGCCGAACCATTTCAAGTTGTTCCTTTTCACACTTTCCAGCACATCTACCTCCACACCACACCTCCTTCTTACTTCCTCATTAGTCTGTCTATCCCTCCATGTAACTCTGCACGCACTTCTTAAGTAATTCATTTCCACTGCTCTCACTCTTGGTCTGAGTCTCTCAACCAACGTCCATGCTTTGCTTCCGTAAGTCAGTGTCGGGATTACCACACTGTCATGCAAGGACTTCTTCACTTCCATACTGACCACGCTATTTCTTGTTACTGCTTTCAGCGTTCCTACAACCCTCTTCCCCTGTTGCACCCTCTCCCGCACTTCTTCATCCATAGTCCCATCTTTACTCAACACACTGCCCAGATACTTAAAAGAGTTGACGATCTCCATAGCCTGACCGTTCAGCTTCACCTCACACTCTGTGACTTCACCCTTTTCCAAGACCATAACCTTGCTCTTCCCCGCATTTACCTTCAAATTCCGTTTTTCGCACACTGTTCCAAACTCATTTACCAGACCCTGCAACTCCCATTCATTATCACTCATCAGAAGTGTATCATCCACAAACAGCAGTATAGGTAGCTTCCACTCAATTCCCTCCCTTTTCAGCGATACACCAACATCCACTGCTCTTGATAGTATTTCTTTTATGACTCCATCCATACATACAGTAAACAACCACGGGGACATCACACACCCCTGTTTCAAACCAACATTCAGGTCAAAGAACTCGCTCTGCTCACTCTCCACACGTACTGCCGCCTTTGCACCCTCATACATGCTCTTCACTGCTTTCAGTAACTTGCCATCTACTCTGTATATTCTAAGTACTTTCCACAAACCTTCTCTATCCACTCTGTCATAGGCCTTCTCCAAGTCCATAAAGGCAATATACACCTTTTGTTTCTTCTCCAGATATTTCTCCACAACACAATTCAAGGTAAAAATCTGATCTACACATCCTCTTCCCTTCCTAAAAACCTCCCTGCTCGTCGCCTATCCATTTCTCCGTTCTCACTCTCACTCTCTCAATCACTACCCTACTGTATACCTTCCCTACTACGTTTAGAAGACATATTCCTCGGTGGTTACCACACACTCCTCTTTCCCCTTTGCCCTTATATAGGGGGACTATTATGCCAGTCTTCCAGTCATCGGGTGCACTCCCCTTCTCCCATGCTAGTTTGCACATTTTCCATACCCATTCGATCACTATCTCACCACCATACCTCAACATTTCCCCACACACTCCATCTGTTCCTGGTGCTTTCCCCAACTTCACTCGTTTCATGGCTTCCCACATTTCTGACCTCCTGATCCCCACCTCCTCCTCCACTACTTCTCTTCTTCTTTTTACACAGTAAAAAGACAAAATAACTAATCAAAATCGCTATGTGGAAACAACGCTTAAGTAAAATAATAATTTATAAATAAATCAAAATCGCTATATGGAAATAACGAGTGGTAACAAGTGTGGTATCGCTTATCAATATACAGTATAACAGTGATTAATTAGGCACAGGCTGGCAAATGAAACTAGATAACTCAAAACTATACCCTTTTTTTTTCATCTGACGGTGAATTACAAAGTTTCCATCAAGCTTTTTCAGTTATTTTGAGGATTTTGTAGTGAAATATGGTGCTAATTATATAAACTTGGTCTAATTATGATGCAGAGACATACTGTAGAGGTTTCATACTTTTCCATTAAGTATTGAGAAATTAGCTGCTAAGGGATTCAATTTACCGTCAGATGAAATGAAACAGAGTATAGTCCTAGTACCAAGTCCTTTCTATTCAGTCATTATCATTATATGTGCTCTATAAGGTTAATTTTATACTTTACAGTTCTCATTATGTCTCTGGAAGTGAGAAAATGGTCAAAACAATGTAATTAAGATTATTTTCTGGATTTCTTCAGATTAACTTGCTCATGTAGTGGATTGTGTTCTTTTATTTCATAATTTTATTTTATTTTGCTAAAGCTTTGTTTCCACATAGCAATTTATTTTGATTAGTTCTTTTGCCTTTATATTGTCTTGTCCTCGTTTTGGTTTGTTTAGTTGCAAGTTTTACATTATAATTAATTCCAGTCTGAAAATCAATTAGGATTTACATCCTCATACGACAGATGGTGCCTCTAATGCAATGGTGTCTTTAGTGTTGCTGACATTACATGATCAAAAATTGACTAAAACAAATCCAGCCAATGATATTACCTGATCCGCTTCCACGTTGCAGATTTTGGAATTCCTCTTGTGTACATCGTTGGCCTTGAGGTCATTCTTGTGGAAGTCAGTGAGATTGATGGCGTTGTTCTGGTGATGGCGCTTTATTTTGCAGCGCCGCCTCTGCCAAGCTGCCACAAAAATCACTGCCACTACGAAGCCGAAAAACACCACTAGAATACACACTAGTTCCTCCAGGGATAGATTGAGTGCCATGAAGGGTTCGTGGGGTTTCGACACAGCTTTAGTGCAATACTCCCCAGTGACGTTGGAGGAACAGATGCACTTGAAGCCTCCAAAGAAGTTGAGGCAAGTCCCCCCATTCTGACAGGGGTTTCTGTTACACTCGTCTATATCCAACTGACACATAGTCCCGGTAAAGTGTTGGCATTTACACATGGGGCCCTCGGTTCCCTCCTCACATCGGCCCCCATTTTCACATGGGTTGGGGTTGCAAAACACACCATACTCACAACGTTTACCACTTAGTTTAGATGGGCACTGGCATTTGTACGAGTGACCAACAACAATACACTTACCCCTGTTAAGGCAAGGGGAGGAGGAACAAGGAGCTGTATCAACTTGGCAGTGTCTACCGGTGAATTGTGGAGGACAACTGCAGTTATAGGATTTCTCACTGTAGTTGCATGTGCCTCCATTGAGACAAGGGTAAGAACTACACACCCCCACAGTAGGAAGAACACTAGGACACTGTAAT
Organism: Paralithodes platypus; assembly: GCA_032716605.1. Classification (NCBI taxonomy): domain Eukaryota; kingdom Metazoa; phylum Arthropoda; class Malacostraca; order Decapoda; family Lithodidae; genus Paralithodes; species Paralithodes platypus. Next base: position 87,382,414 of record CM064513.1, on the reverse strand, counting down.
TCAACATTAGCCAAGCGCTTAAGTATAGCACCGCCTGATTCAGTCCCTGTCATGGCTACAGGCAGTTCCAAGCCACTGACAGTAACCTGGTCAAGGCAGCCAATGAACCCAAGACTAGTGTGTGAAAACAAAGACACACCGGCTCTCTTATCGGAACTTATTCTGGCACCCAGGTACATAAAGTTAGAGTTCACATTGAGAACATCGTTTGCTCCTGGAGCAGCACCGGAGCTAACCTCACCATTGACACTCAATGTAGAAATTGTTCCTTCCCGAGTGAGGTTAATAAAATGCCACTTGTCATTATTTACTTTGACTGTTGAAACTCTAACTAAACCTTCCCCACTGCCACAGTCCCAGCGGTACTGAACGTGGCCCCCAACAATTTCTAGTATGCTGTAATCTACATCTCCGCCGGCATAAACAAGGGTGCCAACAGGATTTATAGTTCTCAAGAATGTACTTAGCACTATAGAGCTGCTTTCTGCTTGCCGAGCTATAGTGTACTGGGCATAGCTCTTTCCAGTAAATGCAAGAGGTCTTTGCGGATAATGGCACGAAGGATGACGGCACTTTGTGAGGTCTACTAAGCACGACGGCCCTGCACGACCTTTGGGGCACTGACAGGTATATCCACGACTACTTTTCTCAGAGGGTTGGCACTCTTCATACTCAGCACAGGGTCGGTGTCCACAGGCATTTATTAGTGTGCCACAATCACTACCACCATATCCCTGTTCACATGAACACCCAGCATGTTGAGTAAACTTCGGAGCAACTAAGCTGGACAGCTGAGTATTAAAAGGCACTGCAACATCATCATTAATGTCAACAATATCAACACAGGCTCCATGGCCGGAACATTTGTGTTTTACTGTACACATAGAATTCATCACAGCTAGGAAAGGCAGTTCCAGGCGCTCCTGTATTTCTTCTTGCTTGTCTTTCATATGCTCCAACAAATCTTTTCTAGAAATAAATGATCTATCAGATTTCTCTACAACAAATAACAAATCAAGACTCCTTTGGATTTCTCTTTTAGATCGGTGTGGCTTGTAGCCAATATTCGCTAAGGACCCTGTGTGTAGAAGTGATGGCTGAAGGCTAACAAATTTGACTGCCTTTTTATCAACATGAAGTTCAGCTGCAACGGCCTGAATAAATATCCTCCTGTATCTAGTAAGAAAGTCATCAGAGGAAAGAGGCCCAATTCGAACCATAACGGAGTTATCAACCATGTCGCTGGTGATGACGGAGACTTGAATATTGGCCTCAACAGCGCGGTGATATTTTCCGTCAGACACGCTCACATTCACACTATAATTTCCGGCATCCAAGGGCATCAGAGCCACCAGTGTACCATCTTGGCTATCTACATCAAAGTATTTTATGGATGCGACATTGAGGGGATATGGCTCAATAGAATACTGGAGGGTATCGTAAGGGTCTTGGTCGAGTGCTGTGACGCGCCCAATAATGCCGCCTGGGAATGCCTTGCGGTAACTGATGACCAGGGTGCTGAGAGGGAAGAGTGTGGGAGGGTAGCGGGATTCCTCCACCACTCTCACTGTCACCAGGGTGTCTGCAAACATCGGGGGTGATCCACTGTCCCAAACTCGCACTTGAAGTGTGTACCTGTCCTGGACCTGTTGATGAATGAAACTAAATACTATCAACAAGAAGGAAGTTGGTTCTACCCAAAATTGAAATAAATTAAGGTACTGAATGAATCTAAACTATAACTTCTATTCACAGCTACAACCTAGTTAAACCTGAGTGCACCACTATAGGATTTAGTAACGTCTAATTATCGGTATACATCCACAATTTTCCATCATATTAGTTGGTAAATATATATTCCCCTGTTGTGAGCAATTTGGTGAATGACATATGAACCAGTCACATAATGGAGTCGCATATGACTGCCCAGTCTCTGGCACCCTTCTTTGTCAATCATTTAAGATATATCATAATTTGTATTCAAGTGACTTATATAACTCATAATGCATCATTAAACCTTACTCTATGATTGAGCTTGGTTGTGGCTAGCCTGAGCGATCCGTCCTGAGCCAGTGTGAAGGATGGAGTGCCGGAGGTGAGGTTGATCATCTCCCAGGTGAAGGGTGCTCCGTTAGGGTCGGCATCAGCATCATTGGCCAAGAGACGGAGCAGTGAGGACCCCACCGGACGATTCTCCTTTAAACAAAAAACAAACAAACACTCAATAAGTCATAAACAGATGGCTACACACTTACATGGATACAAACACTTTAAAGATCAAGTGATTCATAAGAAGTACAGTTTCAGGCTTGTGCTCTATGTAGTTCTCCCCATGTTCACAGGCTTGCAAATGTTTATCAAGTCATTAAACACATCACCATATAAATGAGATGCATCATAGATTGTGGTTGGCAGCTATTTTGGGATATATTGGCACAAGGGGTATTTAAGGGGAGATCTCCACTTGAGGGATTTATTTCTTGACCCCTTTCTCCCTCATGTTTAGCCCCATTGCTTTTGATATTATAAAACGTTTGCCCCATTAGTTTAGCGATTTTAAGAACTTTCACCCCATATTAAGACCTTTTGTGCAATTCAGGTGTCGATTTTATCCTGGCGAGCGATAGCGAGCCTGTAATTTAAGAGGAACCGGCCTTTGGCCGGGAAATTTTTCTACCGAAAAATGTACAAATTTATCTTGAAAGGGACTCAAGGGGGTGTAAATTTAAGCTTGATGGAGGTCTAGGGAACAAACTAAATACCTCCCCTTAAGGAACGAAACTGACGTCTATGGAAGTTTTGGTTGTACCTTAAGCAGGTATTTTATGAAGCTGTGGGGATGAGAGGTTCCCATAATGGTATAAATATGCTGAGAATCATGTTTTGGTCAAAAGATTCCTAAATAAGTAGTTTTTGTGTGTTTCAGGGGTCGTTGAAGGGGAGGAAATTGGATCAAGAGAGATGATAGACTGCAAGTTTGAGGATATCTACCTCCTGAAGTGTTCAGAAGTGATCTTCTGTTTCTCAAAGGCAACTTGGCTCAAGGTCGGAGTCAGTGGAGTAAATTGTTGCCAAGACCCAGGGAAGGTATGCAGGTGGAGGCTGTGCACATGGTGGGAACTTGAATATTTGAGTTTTGGTGAGAGTTAGGGAGGAGGTTGTAAGCACCAATCATTCAGGAAAGTACTCCCGGGGAGAGCTTTAGGTGGAGTAAAAGGATTGCTAGATATCCTGTTTCACCACCTGACCTCCTTTGCTGCTTTTTCGCTGTGCCTCAGAAAATAAAAATAAATAAATAAAAAATGGGGAATGGGCCTGAGTAAATACATAAATACATACATACATACATACATAATACGACTGACCTGTACTACGACAGAATAGTTGTCCTGGGTGAACATAGGAGAGTTATCATTAACGTCCATGACCGTGACCTGTAACTGAGCTATGGCCGTGTTACTTGGGCTGCCCAGGTCACGCGCTTCCACCCTCACCTGGTACTGGGAGATCTGGGGAATCAAAATACCAATAATGTAGAAGTGTCATTTTTGCATATTGGAAAGATAACTGCACACCCATTTCTGCTAAATTTATTTTTTCTCTTCACAAATAACTATTAACCTGAGGGATGCTAGACCCCCTAGGACTCACCAATGCCCTGTGCAAGACATAGGCCGATTCGGCGGCTCTTCCAAAACGCAACGAAAACCACATCGTCCTGTAGGAAATTCAATTCCGCATCCAACCATATACATATGAATAACCCTAGGAAGAGACATTTGACAGACAGACAGACAGACAAGCCGAGTTATCTTGATCCGGTATACGCAGGGGATTGATACCACTCTGCTAACAAATAATTGATAATAATCTTATGATTAACATACTGGTACAGTATATGTTATTAAGCCTTTTACCTTTACTTAATGGGCAGTTTAGCCTAAGCAACCCTCTTCCATGAACAGGAACAAGCTCTATAATAAAATGAGTAGCCTCAGCATAGAGACGCATATGAGGGTGATATATTCATTATGTCTGGCAATATGTGGACAGATAATGTACAGTAGATATACTTTAATTTTGTACTAATAAGGAGCCCTTTGTGAGAACTCTGCAGATTATAAGAAGCTGATCACAGTGGATGGAAGGATCCAGAAGCACCACAATACCTGTTTCTCAGTTCCTTGTTAACCAACTTGACAAAACTTCCAAACCCGGTAAAAGGGCCAAGGGTCAGTGTTCGAGTTGTACCCTTTATAAGGAATAGGAAAAATTAGGGTCAATATTTACTAGTCACACCACAGCTGGGATCTCATTTCTAATGGTAGTTTTGGGTTTCTATAATTTTACGCTTCATTGCTATATAATTTTTATCCACCGGATTTTTTTTTTTCTTGGCTTTATTTATTTATTTTTATTTTTTGCATTAACCTAACCAAAAAACCTAACCTAACCTAACCTAACCTAAATGTATTTGGGGGCTGTTAGGTTAGGTTAGGTTAGGTTTTTTGGTTAGGTTAATGCTAAAAAAAAAAAAAAAAAAAAAAAAAAAAAAAAAAAAAAAAAAAGCCAAGAAAAACAATATTTTCCGGTAGATTAAAATTATATAGCAATGAAGCATAAACTGATAGGAACCCAAAACTACCATTAGGAATGAGATCCCAGCTGTGGTGCGGCTCGTAAATATTGACCAAAATTAGAAGCTTTGTTGGGAGATTTTGCTCTTCTCGAAAAGACTCTAATTACCACCCATGGTATTATTTTAGAGTGGTAGGAACACAGGCAGATACCTATACTATAACCACCATATTCTAACAGAGGCAAGTCCATTGAAAATATAACTAACTACCAAACTAAGTCTTCATCCAGTTGTCCTGCATATTTTCTTTCTTCACTTATGTACATCATTCATAAGATTACTTACCACTTCACTAATTTCCATTATGGCAGTGGCTATCTTTACTGCATTCTGACTAATAAAAAGCAAGGTCCCTGCACTGATTTAACCTGATTTAACTGTAATTATGTTATGTTAAACTCACCTTCTCCCGGTCAAGTGCAGCAATAAGCGTAACGATGCCAGAGTGTTCACCTATGGAGAAGCAGTGTTCATCATTCCTTTCCAAGATGCTGTACCTCACTAAACTGTTCACACCAGTATCAACGTCACTGGCCGACACCTGTATTGGAAGTTGTACCAGTTAAACTCCAGTCAACATAGTGCTTTTCTCACCATTACTTTTGGCAGTGTAATAATTTGCCTAACTAGAATTGCTAAAAATATTGATCATGGCAGTGCATAATACTACAGGTATAAGGATTCTAACACTAAAATATACTTGTAGTAGCAATGCTTAGATATTGCTGGAAAAGCACAAGTCAAGTTTAATGACAGTGGAGCTTTTTGAGGAACTTATGGAATTACATGAAGAGATAGAAGAACACCGCAGGCCATAGCGAGGTTAGTAGAGCAGTTGCCTAAAAACTAAAAAGTCACAGTTCAAGACTCTTCTTGGGTCAGCCAGTGTGCATTATTGGCAGACGACTGCTGTTGGTGAATGGTGCAGTCTAGTAATCTGTGGCAACTGTCCACTGAAGTCCCTGAAACATCAGGGCACCCACCCTAGCCCCACTCTTGAGCAGGGAGTGCATGGTGGTCAAAACTGCATCATCATAGAAGAACAAATAAATTAGTTTAGGAGCACTGTGGTGTGAATGTAAACGTGCTGGGATGCATGAGAAATACTCTACTCCTAGATAGTTTGGGTATAGGAAACTAATGGTTGGAGGTACACTGACTAATATATATCAAAAGTGAGGTGGAAGGAACCAGGAGGTGAGGTCGACTGAGCAAAATGTAGATGGGAGAACATGGTGAGTTATGCAAGGGAGAGTGGCATGGGTTGGAGAGAGGGTTGCCTTCTGTCAGACGATAGAGGCGTTTATAGTTCATGGGCACTACCTTGGGGACTGTCGGGCAATAGATAGAGTTTATGCACCTTACCTGTACAACACTAGCCCCCTGTAGAGCATCCTCCCTAACATTGGCTGTGAATGTTGGCAGAGTGAAGACAGGGGCGTTGTCATTGACATCAGTGATGGTAAGGTTGAGGAGGGCGGTGGAAGAGAGAGGTGGTATCCCTCCATCTGTTGCCACCACCGTTGCCACTACTTGTTGTACATGCTCGTAGTCCAACACCGACTCAATGGAGATCACACCTGGTTTAAATTCAACTTGGTATTAATAATAATGAAAGCTTGCGTTTACTATTATAGTAGGAGCCAATTTTCTACATCAGCGGATTCAATAGGATTCACATTACACTGCTATTCAAAGAGCCTATAGTTAAATTGTCAGGGGGGGAACAAGAATTTTATTGACTCACAATTACTTTTAATCTACTACTCACAATTTTACCATAGCCACTTAACTTCGTTAGATGCAGGAATCGCCTCCCAAAATATTTGTTTGGAGCTATCCAGGGCTGGGATTTGAACCCGGGTCCTCATGCATACAGTATGAGGCGAGTAATCAACAGCAAGACCAATAACGGTACCGTATTACAAGGCCAAGCGAGTGTTTGCCACCCGAGCGCCCTTCCAACACCACAAGAACAAGAAGAATAATGGTACCCTACTTGGGCTGGCAGTTAAAGTAATTTTCCGCATCATGTTTTCCGTTTAGAGCTGTTGCCATAATTTGACTGGCATTACATATTATAATAATATATATTATTACAATACAGGTATTAGTAAAAACATTGATAATAAAGTGAGTGACAAGAAAAGCATAGCAACATATATACAGTAAAATGTCCTTAACATTACATGTAGGAGAGTGAAGGTTTGCCGGATAATAAAATGTTCTGGGTTAAGTATTAATAATAATGATAATGATAATAACCAGTTTATAAATATGATGGCAACCCGATGAGCTAAAAATATTGAATGGCATATAATACCTGGTGATTGGACAACTGAACTAGTGAAAATTGAACCAGTGACAATTGAACCAATGACAATTGTCACTGGTTCAGTTGTCCACTGGTTCAATTGTCACTGGTTCAGTTGTTCACTGGTTCAGTTGTTCACTGGTTCAGTTGTTCACTGGTTCAGTTGTCCATTGGTTCAGTTGTTCACTGGTTCAGTTGTTCACTGGTTCAGTTGTTCACTGGTTCAGTTGTTCACTGGTTCAGTTGTTCACTGGTTCAGTTGTCCACTGGTTCAATTGTTACTGGTTCAGTTGTTCACTGGTTCAGTTGTCCGGGAACCATTATACCTATGTCATCCAACATTTTCAGTTCATTGGGCTGTCATCCTATCAATAAACCGTTTATAAATATAACAGTTTCTTACCAGTTTTGGGATGTATGTGTAAGTACTGCTCCTTGGTGGTATGTTGAAGGGAATAAGTTATCTGAGCATTGATGCCAATATCTCTGGAGGTGGCCATCACTCGTAGTACCTCTGTGCCCACACCTGTGTTCTCCGCAACTGTTGTCTCATGCAGCTGTCTTACAAATTCTGGGGCGTTGTCGTTGATGTCTGAAGAAAAAAGATGCACAATTGATGGTTTACAGATGAGCATACCATGTAGATAAGACTGCATAAACCTACCAGAGTCAGTGGGTGTGTTCTGTGTGGTACCTGAGAGTTGTGGTCTACCCTGGTATATTGCTCTAACAGTCAGGGTGTGGGAAGTCACGACTCTCGCAGTCAACACAGTCTAGAAAATAATAATATATTCAACTTACCCGAGACAGTGACAGTGAGCTGTGTGGTGGTTGAGAGTGGTGGATTACCCTGATCTATCGCTCCAACAGTCAGGGTGTACGAGTTACGGTTCTCACGGTCTAATGGTTTAGCCAAACTCACCACTCCCTCCGCCTCATCAATGGTAAAGTGACCGTCAGCTGAGTCCACCATGTTGTACCTCACACCACGGTTGATTCCTGGAAAACAGTGTTAATAAATTAAGAGAACAAATTTCAACAATATTTTGAAAGGTCTTGGAGCATGTTTGCATGTGTTAGCCTTGCTCACCATGTTTGATATGAATAGTTGTGTATGGCACTAAAGAGAGAGGTGCAGAAGAATGAAAAACATCACTAAAGGTGTTTGCAAATAGAGTGGAACCATATATGGATGACACTTCTAAATTTGTTTTGATTGGTTGATTAAACAACATTCTACATGAGCAGAAGTTAGACTGAGAATCCTGTAATTATAATACAGGAGGCAAATTCACTGGCAGACAAACAGCATGCTGGTAACCTAACGTCCCATAATACAGGATTAAAGTGTTATTTACGGCAAGATACCTTATATTTCTTACTTATGAGTAAGGGGGCCAAAAGGTAAAGCTGCCTGTAATGAGTGTCCCCCCCCCCCAAATTGAAAGAGTGACAGAGAGCCAAATTCAAGGTAAGTTAGAGTCAAAATGTATGGAAACCTAGAAAGATATGGTTTCAGGTTCTGCAATATGATCTCAAATTTAAGAATTTGACATGTGAGGCAACCTGGTCCCTGGAATGGCGACATTAGGACATAAGCTTGAAACCATACCTCTTATGGATCACTCGTTCATTAAAATGTATGTATGTATAACGTTTTCATGTGACTAGCAAGCGAATATTCCGCTTGGAAAGAAATGGTGAGCTGCTGGCTAAGCAAAAGTGTTCCACCAAACCTAAAACTATGGCTAACTTTCCATATTGTAACACAGTTACCATGGGTACTGGAGATTATTAATGCATGTTATATTATGAAGAAATGCATTGGTATGAAGGTTGCTAAAGGATAGCACATTCAGATTGAGGGGAGAAGGTAAAAATCCTCCCCCATCAAGCCTCGGTCGCCAGCCATGAGGAAATAAATAAAAAGGTCACTGAGGAACAGTGTGCTGCTCCCAACACTCATGTATGGAAGTAATACATGCACAGCAAATGACAACGACCTCCCCAAACCGAGAGTCGTGGCAATGAGCTATTTCAGAATGGCAGCTAGTGTGAATAGGCTAGCTGGATTAAGTAATAGGGAAGTGTACGAGTCTTTTGGAATGGAAGAGCAAGCTTTGGGCATTAAATATGGAGTGGTTGAGTGGATAAAGTATTTTGAGGTGGTACGGTTATGTTTAGAGAATGGATGAGGATCAGCTTGTGTGTTTCTCAGAATCAGAGCAAAGGCTAATAAGGCCCTGGGCTTCCTGTGCAGGAATCTCACTAAGTGTAACGCAAACATCAAAATTCTAGCATTTAAAACACTTGTTCGGCTACACTTAGAATACTGCGACACCGTCTGGGATCCACACACTCAAAACAACATAAATAAACTAGAGGACATACAAAACAAAGCTGCAAGATGGATCAGACGTGATTACAAACACACTACATCTGTCACTAAGCTCAAATAAGACATTACACTAGACTCTAGACCCACTTGCAACAAGAAGACAAATGCACAGATAACAGATGTTATATAAATACACTAACAACTTAGTAGACATAGATATATATTTACACCCTACAAGTATACGATTTACGAGACGCAGCCCCAACCTAAAATACCACACGTATCAGGCAAGCATGGACATATTTTTTTTTTCCCGCAGCATCCAAGAGTGGAACCACCTCCCATTTCATGTAGTTAATAGCCCCACTCTTGATTCTTTTATAACTAGGATCACCAATCATTACATCCCTAATCCTGATCCTTCTCCGGCTGCTGTCCCCAACCACTAGTCCTATTGCACAACCCCCGCACATCATGCCGACCGAGAACGGCCCTCTGTGGGTCCCTCAACGTAAACATGACAGTTTTCGAAAGAGCAGAATCATTGCATTTGTTATAATTAAAAAGTTTGTGTCACCTCTGCCCACAATGACTTGAGTAGTTGCAGCGTACCTAAGTCGGGGTCAGTGGCCAGCACCTTGATGATGACAGTATTAACCGGGGCATCCTCAGGTAGTGTGGCAGTGTGGGCAGATTGGTCAAAACTCGGAGGATTGTCGTTGGTGTCGCTGATAGAGATTTCTAGCACCACCTCACACTGCCATGATGGTTCTTCCCAGTCAGCGACGATCACCTGAAATAATTGTTAAGATTTAGCTAGAATAATATATTTAATGATAATGTACGACAGGCTGGGAGAGAGGTAACCTGACCAGGATTCGAACCCACTCACTCCAGGTATATTTGGGAGAGTGTGGTTACGGTGCCCGACTCTCCCAAATATACCTAGAGTGAGTGGGTTTGAATCCTGGTCAGGCTACCTCTTTCCCAACCAATAATATATTTAAAAAAAAATCCAAGAGTAAAACCAAGAGTGAACTGATTTTCCTAGTCTTTCTTCCACTCAACAAGTAAACTTTGGAATTGTCTCCCTCAATCTCTCTTTCTCTCATCCTATGACTTAGACTGCTTCAAGCGACGCACATCCAAACAATTTGACTAACGTACCTTGAATTTGGATCTTTATCACTCTTACAAATATGAGGGGGACACTTGATATCGATTTTGATAAGTTCTTTTGTCTTTTTACTGTGTTCGTCTAAGTTTTGGTTTGTTTATTACATTATAATTACCTTAGAGCTAACCTAGAACATACAAATCTTTCTACATTCACTATCAGGTGGTAATAGTCTTGTGTCTACTGCTAAATGTTTTGGTAGTGTCAAGGGGCAGAAGCAACACACGTGGTATGAGGTACTGTACTAGTCTATTCGCTGTAAGTAGGTGAGAAATCATGGCCTCTAACCTCTGTAACTCAAAAACGACTAGACTAATCGAGCTAATATTTCTACCATTTGGGAAGAGTCAAGGAATAGATGTGGAACTGTACAGCCAATTTGCTCTGGTCCTTTTTGAGTTATAGAGGTCATAATTTTTCACTACTTACAGCGAATAGACTATAGTAAAGGTAATCCCTTAAGGGGAGATGGGCCGTTTATTTAGTCTATCAATTCAAATATTCCTTTATTTCTTAGTTTCCTTGCTAGACCTCTATCAAATTTAAAAAAATATCCATTAGATCCCCCTTCAAGATTAATTTGTACATTTACGGTAGAAAAATTTCCGAAAAATATAACTGAAACTACCACTAATTTTCCCATGGTTTTTCTTTTTGGTTTTAGGTAGTTTGCATCATTATACAGTAGTTGTTGTTCCCCATGCTGCCTGGCCGAACAGCCCCAAGGCCCCGAGCAAGGCCAAGGCCATAACCGAGCGCCCCCACAGAACCCTACCCGCCGACCACAATAAAGCCTGGGTGACCGAAGCCACTCCATGGCGGGGAGCTGAGGAGGGTGCGGAAACGCCCGGGAAACCAAAGCCCCACCCAGGGCCCTGTGCCCCTCAGCAATTATGAAGAGAAAGTTGAGGGGCAAGGGAAAAATGTGACGCTTTGGCTTCCAATCTTGGTAGATTGGGAGGTCAATCCACGGAAGAGACGCTGTCACTTGAGATCTAGAAAATATATAAGTAAAAGGAACAGTCAGAGTAAGCTATGGGTATGGCAGAGATTGCTCAGTTCTCACTCTGATAGACCAGCCCATCACCAGTTATACAGTAGTTGAAATTAGTTAATTAGTTATAATCCCCGGAAATTTTTATTTCTCCCATTATCCAACGATCTTAAAACACTCAGATGTAAGTCATTTTCAGAGTAAATATACAATTTGTTTTGCCTTTGGATACAGGATGGGTTGAGGGGGGTCTTTGCCCCCCTCACCCCCCCCCCCATGACTTATTGAAATCAGCATCTATTTTAACAGTAAGGGGCTTAACCTGACAAGCGTGAAATAGACCTAGGGGCTAGGGTAGTTATTTGTGCATTTCTAGCCTTGGATTCTGACAGAATTAGTTATATTTACAATATAGAGCATTATTTGTTTTCGGTATGCTTTTATTTTACATATATGATGTATATATGAACCTTCAAGAGTGCTAAAATAAGTGGGAAAAGCATTTGGGTGGTGAAAAACGAAGATATTGGCCACCCGGTCATAATCTCAGGCGAGAGAGAGCCACAGGCAACCCTCCTCTATCGCTGTTTGTGAGGTAACTGAGACGAGCGGGGCGGTGTGGGCCGGTGTCTGGGTGTTGCATAACGATCTTTTCTGCAACCCACTTGTGCTACATTATCGCGGGAGAGAAAAATAACCGATAAATGATGATAATAAGAGGAAAAATAGATGATAATTGAGGAGGGGAGGGAGGGGGGAATAAGGTGGGGAAGGAGGGGAGGGGGGTGGGTGAGATTTACATGGATGAGTACTGGAGGGGAATTATCTCACCTAGAGACAAATTCCTTTGTTTTGATAGGCCCTTTTTTTTATGGAAGGCTTTTTTTATGGTCTTGCTTCCGTGAGGCCTATCGCGTTCCCTATAGGAAGCCTTCCGTGAGGCCTATCGCGCTTGCCGGGTTAATAAGAGTTTCACTGCCGTCAATAGGGACAACTATAGGGAGAATTGATTGTTTTTACAATACTTTATATAGTGCACATAAAATGTATCTCCGGAGATTGAAACACATTTTAATATGATCTTTGCAACATCCTTATTTTATACTAGCCTTCAAATATTGAGAAATAATTAGTGGTAGTTTCGGTAATAAGTAACAAATTTCACGGCCGAAGGCCGGTTCTTCCAACAAAATAGGCTCACTATCGTTCGCCAGGGAAAAAATTGACACCTAAATAGCACGAAAGGTCTAAATATTGACGAAGAAATTAGGCGAAAAGTATTAAAATCGACTAACTAATGGGGCTGTAGTGAAACCAGCTTGATTAGTATTGTGGTTTTATTGTACAAACAATTGAGGCCCGGTACATCACATCCTGTAACAACAATCCTTAGTATTAAAGTTCTAAACAAAATAACTAATAAATATATGTAGTCTAGGAGTTTCTTATATCCCTATATTATATGCTAAACCTTCAATACATCTGAAATAATTAATACTTATTCCTTATATAGGTAAACCATAATCTCTTAGAAAGTCTTGACACCGACCTGTGTTTTGAAATGCTCGGCTGTCAGTGATCTAGTGGGCGGGAAAGGTAGCAGTGATGCGCTATGTAAAAGGGACCCTAAACATAAATGGCTAACTATATTTCATTACATTCTTCCCCCCTAATATTTATGTATAGTCCTGGAGGTACATAGGAGCGCGCCGTTTCCTTCCAGATCGTCGAAGTGAGTCCAGTGATGACGGCATCTCCGGCATCTCCGGCGTTGAAGAGGGATTCCGCTCACTACCTTCTTGTGGGGCAAATCCTTCTGAGTTTTGTTCCTGGTTAAGTAACTCCTCGTTTGATGGTGTCAGGTTCACTTCTGCATCTGGAATGTCTTGGTGTTGTTGGGAGATGGACATGTTTGTGTCTGCATTCTCTCTGCTCTCTGGGGCCATGGGAGCAAGGTGCCTTAAGGAAACTGTAGTAATTCTGCCATCTGGGAACTTGACATGGGCATATTCAGGGTTCACATCCACGACCTCAACCTCATCAACTAAGGGATCACTCTTGCTATATCGCACTTGTCGCTTGAGGAGGGCAGGGCCTTTGCAAGCGAGCCATGTAGGTAGTGTCTGTCCGGATGTTGACCTCCTAGAATTCTGGACGAAACGTTCATGTGGTGTGCAGTTTATAGAGGTGCATAATAATGATCGGATGGAGTGGAGTGCATCAGGAAGCACCATTTCCCACTGAGAGACATCTAAATTCCTGGTTTTGAGAGCTAGCATCACAGTCTTCCATATTATTCCATTATATCTCTCTACCTGGCCATTTCCTCTAGGATTGTATGGTGTTGTACGGCTGGTTGCAACCCCTTTCTTACACAAAAATTCTTTTAGCTCTTCAGACATGAAAGATGTTCCTCTATCAGTGTGTATATAAGCTGGCATACCAAATAAAGAGAACAGCTGCACCAGACATTGTATTACAGTAGCAGTAGTCATGTTGGAGCAAGGGAATGCAAAGGGGAATCTAGAGTATTCATCTACAATAGTAAGTATGTACTTATTTTTTGATTGAGATGGAAGTGGGCCATTAAAATCCATGTTGAGTCTCTCAAAGGGCTGAGTTGCCTTAATCAATGATCCAGATTTTGCCTTGAAAAATTGAGGTTTCAGTTTAGAGCATGTGGGGCATGATGTTGTCATTTTCTTTACGTCTTCAACGGAATAGGGCAAATTTCGACCTCGGACAAAATGAGCCATTCGGGTTACTCCAGGGTGACATAGGTTATCATGCAACTCTTTGAGTTTATCTGTACCAGTAGCTCCACACACACGTGAAAATGCATCTGCAGGAATGTTCTCTGAGCCCGGGCGGTACACAATGTCATAATGGTAACATGAGAGTTCTATACGCCATCTTGCTATTTTGTCAGTTTTAATTTTGCCAGCTGATTTAGATTTGAACATGAATGCCACGCTGTGCTGATCTGTGACAAGCCGAAAATGATGTCCGATGAGATAATGTCGCCACTTTCTTAAAGCTTCTACAATGGCATAAGCTTCTTTCTCCACTGATGAGTGCTTCTGTTCACTACTTGAGAGAGTTCTGGAGAAGAAAGCCACTGGACGGTCATTCTGGGTAAGGGTCGCAGCAATCGCATGATCTGAAGCATCGGTTTCTACTGTGAAGGGAGAGTTGGGTCTATTGATAGTATCACAGAATCAGCAATGTCTTTCTTTAGATTTTCAAAAGCTTGAGCTGCTGTAGCAGATAAGGGAAACCCATCAGCATGAGAGAGGGGCTGTACTTTTTCTGAAAACCCAGGTATCCATCGAGAGTAGTGAGCAAGCATTCCCATCATCCTGCGTAGCGAAGCCATGTCCTGTGGTAGTGGGAGTTTCAATAGTGGCTCTAGACGTTCTTGGTCAGGTCTGATTTCTCCCTCCTTTATAGAGTAACCAAGCAGATTAATGGACCGGAGGCGAAAGTCACATTTGTCATAATTTTAGGGTCAGGTTATACTTCTTGGCAACATCCATAAAGTGCTTCAGATTTTCATCATGGTCTTCTTCAGATTCACCACATACCGTAACATTATCCACATAAGCGAATGTACCCTTCACACCTTCTTTTTCAAGGATTTCATCAATAACTCTTTGGAAACTGGCCACTCCATTTGTCACTCCGAAAGGGATACGATTAAATTCATAAAGCTTTCCTCCTGCTTCAAATGCTGTGTAAGGTTTCTCCTCTTCTTTTATCTCCACTTGATGGTATGCACTTCTCAAATCCAATGTACTGTACACTCTAAACCTAGCAACATCATTCACCATCTCATCAATACGTGGTAAGGGGTAGGCATCCAGCTCTGTGTACCGGTTTATGGTCTGCGAGTAATCTATAACCATTCTTTTCTTGTGATTTTCCCTTGAGGTTACCAGTACTTGAGCTCTCCAAGGAGAATTACTAGGTCTGATGATTCCTTCTTTCAGCATGCGTACAGTTTCAGCTTGTATGAATTTCTTGTCTGTTTCTGTGTATCTCCTGGATTTCACAGTGATAGGCCTGCAGTCTGGTGCCAAGTTTCTAAACAGCGATGGAGCAGGTACTTTTACAGCTGCTAATCCACATATCTTGAGGGGTGGTCTTGATCCCCCAAAGGCCATCTCTAATGAAGAATGTTGTTGTAGGAAATCATGGCCTAAAATCACGTCACTACATAAACTGGGAAGGACTTTGAGTTTAACATTGGAATAAGTTTCTCCCTGAAGCTCTAGGTTAACATTGCTGTGGCCCAGGATTTTAGAAGAATGTGATACATCTGCCATGGAAACCTCACCGTTGTCAGGATAGATTGTTAGCTTGTTCTGCTGCACGATATTAGTATGGATAAATTTATCGGAGCTACCTGTATCAATTAAGGTAGTAACTGCTATGCCATTAATTTTTGAGCTGCTCACAGATTTTTTAAGACACGAAAGAGAAGTTCCAGCTAGAGTAGCAAGCATTGCAGCTGAATGGTGAGAGGTGGAAGCAGTATTTGTCTGTTTACGACTAGAAGCATGGCATACCTTAGCGTAATGTCCCTTTTTCTTGCAGTTCATACACAAAGCCTCTCTTGCTGGGCACTGACTACGTGGATGCCGGCTGTATCCACAAAAGAAACACCGGGAAGCACTGGAAGTAGCTGCACTCACTGGATCAGCATTCTTTTCTACTCTTTCTAGTTGTTGTTGTTGTTGTAGATGTTGTTGGACTCTTTCTTGTTCATCTGTATCTATGCCTAGTTTGCTTAGTGATACTGCAGCATTTATTGACTCTGGGTGCATATAAGAGGCAGAATGTTTCTGAGCCATTTCTAAAGTGTGGGCTTGTTCATATGCAGTTTGCAGATCCAAGGTTTTGTTCTCTAATAAACGTTGCCGTATCGTACAAGAAACTATCCCGTTAATAAAGGCATCTCTAACATAGTTGTCACAGGCTTCCACTGCCGTCACAGCCTTGAACTGACAGTCTTTGGCAAGAAGTTTTAATGCCTGTAAGAACTGATCAAGTGACTCACCAGGTTCTTGGCGTCGAGTTGCTAGTACATGCCTGGCAAATATTTCATTTTTAGGTTTGATATACAAGTTAGTTAGGGTTTCCTCGGCAGCCTCATAGGTTTTACAGTCAGCAATATAGTCATATACTTGCGGGGCGATGTAATTTGTCAGAAGTACAAGTTTGTCTGCAGTGGGAGTATTCTGTTGTATGGCCTTTGAGAAGTTGTTAAAGGTCCTGAGCCAGTGGTGCCATTCCTTAGCTGCAGTGGTGGAGTTTATTGGGTCTGTGTCGAACCTCTCTGGTCGTAAGAACTGCTCCATGTCCACTTGTTAATTGTTTGTACAATAAATTGTAGTGAAACCAGCTTGATTAGTTGTTGTTGTTGTTGTTGTTCCCTAAGCTGCCTGGCCGAACAGCCCCGAGTCCCTGAGAAAGGCCATGGCCACGATCGGGCTTTCCCACAGAGCTCTCATTGAGTGTAGATTGTGTTGTTGGCGTAAGTGGTTGTGTGAAATGCAGTCTTCTATGATGTGTTTAATGGTATGGGGTGCTGTGTTACATCCCGGGCAGGCGTCGACAACGGAGTCATCCAGTCTCTTCTGATAGCTCAGGAGAGCTGGATGGTGTCCGCATCTCAGCCTGGCCAGGTGGACTCTGTCCTCGCGAGGAAGGGAGGATTCGGAAGGATGGATTTCGGGAGGTCGTGCATGCAGCTGCGTGTTGTCTGTGAGTGAGTGGATGGATCGGTGAGAGATATGAGTATGGATGTGCTTCTGGAAGTTGGTTCGGGGTGGGCAGGGAGGGAGAGAGGACAATAATTGTGTGTGATACCGTGTGCTGGGTGTTGTTTTGATATTTCTTGGTGTCTGTGGGTGTGTTGCCATGTAGTTTAGTGGGTGGTCTTGGTTCGTGGAGGCTGCTGCCAGGAATTGAGTGCCTCTCATGTCCAGATGGTCTTTGACTTTGAGAATTTTGGTTTCTTGATGTAGGTGATCTGTGGGTGAAGTAGCTGTGCAGCCTGTAATGATTTTCAGGGCTTTGTTTTGAATAGTCTGTAAGGTCTTATGATGTGTTTCAGCTAGGTTAGAAGCCCAGGCTGGGCTTGCGTATTCCATCACTGATCTTATGTATTGTTTATATACTGTGGTGGTAGTTTCTTTGTTGTGTCCAAATTTTGTGTGAGCAAGTGACCTGAGGGCGTTAAGTCTGGGTGTCAGTTTCTTTTTAATTTTTTTGGTGTGCTGTTTGAATGTCATATGAGTATCATATGTTACTCCTAGGATTTTGGGTGTGTGTGTATGTGTTAGGGGTGTGTTGTTTATGGTGAGTTGAGGGATGTATTCGTGTTCTCCTGTCCAACTTGTGAGCAGGGTTGCGGTGGATTTGGCTGGGGCTAGATTAAGTCTGTTTGTAGTGCACCAACCATGTAGTGTGTTGAGATAGGGTTGAAGGAGATCTGTTGCTCTTTTTGGGTCATGGTGTGTGCATGTGAGTGTTATGTCATCTGCATAGGAGGCTAAGTTTATTTGGGGCGTATTGGGTGTAGTTATATCGTGCATGTACAGATTGAAGAGTGCGGGCGATAGGACGGATCCTTGTGGGACTCCGTTTGGAAAGTTTCTGATTTTAGATGACATGACCGGCAAAAGATACGTGTGCACATCTGCCTGCTAGGAAGTTGGCCAGCCACCTTTTTGTGTTGTTGTGCATGTTTGTGTTGTAGATTTTGTTTGTTAGGTTGTGGCGGGGGATGGCATCGAAGGCTTTACTAATGTCGAGTGTGGCTAATAGTGATCTGTGTGGTGGTCTAGCTGAGTTGATGCCGTCGAAAGCTCTTTGTGTAAGGTCTGTGAGAAGAGTGTTTGTGGAGTGCAGTGGCCTAAAGCCATGTTGTGTTGGAGCTAGGGGTAGGTCAGGTGTAATTAGTTGTAATACTAGGCATTCCATGACTTTGGAGGGGGAGCAAAGAAGTGTGATGGGGCGGTGCGAGGAGGGTAGCGTGGGGTCTTTGTTGGGTTTGGGGAATGTGATGATGATACCATGCTTCCAAATGTCTGGTATTGTGTTGTGTGAATAGCTGTAGTTTGATATGTTAGTGAGTGCTTGTATGCCTTGTGGTCCCAGGTGTCTGAGGTGTATGTTGCTTATGTTGTCTAGGCCACAGGCGGGTGAGTGCTTGAGATTGTTGATGATATGCTTTGTCTGGTGATTGGTGAAGGGTGTATAGTCAGGGTCTGTGGGGAATTGTCTCTTACGTCGGATGACACGTCGGTCGTCTTTGTGAGGTTTTAGGTGGCTGACATGTGAAAAGTGATTGATGAGAGTGTTTGCTTGTTGTTTACATGAAGGAGTAGAGTCTGTTGTTGTGATTGCAGCATGTGATTGTGTTGTGTTGCTGTTGGAAAGTGTGATGCTGTTTAGTGTTTTGTAGATTTTTTGGGGTTTGTTTTGTGATCAAGTGTTTGTAGGAAGTTATTCCAATTTAGTTTTTGTTGTTCTTGTATTTTGTTGTTAGTTTGGGTGTTGAGTGCTTGAATTTGTTGTGTGATGTCTTGTGTGTGGGGTGCTGGGGAGTGTTTCAGTATGTCGCATTGTCTGATGAGGTTTTGAATTTCTGGTGTGAAGTTGGGGTTGTGTCTTTTTCTGTTACCTCTTGGAATGTGTTTCTTGTCAGCGTTTTGGATCGTTTTATTGAGTATGTGTACAGCATTGTTGATGTTAGTGATGGGTGTACTGTTTAGAGTTGTGAAGTGTTGTTCTGTCTCATTTGTGAATGCTTCCCAGTTAGCTCTTTTATAATTGGTGTATGTGTGTTTGTGGCTAGCTGGGTTGAGTCTGGTTTTGGTGGTGATAATGATCGGGAGGTGGTCAGAGCCTAAGGTTCTGACCACCCTCCAGGATGTTGTGGGGGCGAGTTCTGGGGAGCAAAAGGTGATGTCAGGAGATGATGGGTTATAGAGGGCTTGGTGAGGAATATGGGTATGTTGATGGATGTCGTTAAGGATGATGAGGTTATCGGTTTGGTTTTGTAGTACCAGCCCTCTGTCTGTGTCGGGGTTGTCGACAAACCAGGCCGACGTCTTGGCGTTGAAGTCACCACCCAGGATGATGTGTGGGGTGTGTGGGGTGTTTGTGATGTGTTGTAAGTGTGGTCTGTATTCATTTGGTACTGTAGGGGATGTTTGGGGAGGGATGTATGTGTTTATGATGGTTATGTTGGAGTTGTTGCCAGTGCGTATTTTAATTGATTGTATTTCTGTTGTGTTATCATTTGGGGGGAGGAGGGATTTGGTTTGTACACTGGTTACTATGTGATTAGTATTGTGGTTTTATTGTACAAACAATTGAGGTCCGGTACATCACATCCTGTAACAACAATCCTTAGTATTAAAGTTCTAAACAAAATAACTAATAAATATATGTAGTCTAGGAGTTTCTTATATCCCTATATTATATGCTAAACATTCAATACATCTGAAATCATTAATACTTATTCCTTATATAGGTAAACCATAATATCTTAGAAAGTCTTGACACCGACCTGTGTTTTGAAATGCTCGGCTGTCAGTGATCTAGTGGGCGGGAAAGGTAGCAGTGATGCGCTATGTAAAAGGGACCCTAAACATAAATGGCTAACTATATTTCATTACAGGGGCAAACATCTTAACATCTGAAAACTAATGGGGCTAAACATGAGGGAGAAAGTGGTCCAGAAAACCGGCCTATGTCCCCTTAACTAATGTAAACATATAGATACTTACAGTGAGCTGATAATAATCCTGTGCTTCCCTATCAAGGTGCGTGGCAGTAGACACATGACCACTGAGGTGATCAATGCTGAAGTGTTGTGCACCATCCCCAGTGAGAGAGTATCTGGTGCGAGAGGCGGCTCCCTCATCAGCGTCCCAGGAAACAATAGATGTCACGTGGGTCCCGGGGTTCTCACCCTCGGAGATCTCACACCGATACACTGGTTCTTGGCACACAGGTCCGTTGTCTGTTATAGCGATTTTCATAAGTTAGTTTACCTTTATCTTGTATCCTCCCAGTTTTTGTTTGTTTAGTTTGCAAGTTTTACATTTTAACAAGGGTGAGAGAGACAGTCACTGCTTCATTCTCTGTGATTGAATACTCGGAAGAGGACAAACACTACAACACCCCTTCTTTGATATCTACACTCTCCCAGCTGTATGGTCCTAGTGTACTGTCTGATGGCTTTAATGGGTTTCCAAATGTAAGACTTGGAATAGTAAATCTCCTTACCATATCCCCCAGTAGTGAGTTCACCCTGGATCGGTTTTATCAACATTTCACCCAGATAGCTCGGCCATGGTCTGATTATTGGAATTTGTCTTGATCCCATAAAGGGAACCACCTTGAGACTACAGTACGGTCGCTCTAATAAGTCATGTCTCAGCTGTCATAACGTTTGGCTTGCTCTGTGCTGTATTAATGTCTGCCTGATGTTGAATAGGGTGGGTAAGTGTAGGGATAGGTTTATATATCCCACTCAAAATGAATAAATTAGTTTAGATATTGCTGAAACCAATTATGGATAAAAATATACTTGGTGCCGAGACATCACTTATTAGGCCGATTGTACAAAGAATGTAGGATGCTGTTTAGCTGGGATCGATATATATAGCCTCAAAATGATGGCCACAATGAAATATTTTAAGGCTAATTCATCATTATAAATTATTGTAATGAATAATGATTGATTTAGACCCAAAACAATATTAATTTCATATTTTGCTAAAAATTTCAGTCTTAATTTTGCAAGTTTTACATTATAATTAGTATGTATGTACTGTACTGCGAGGGAGGCTGTGCTATGTGAGGACTACGCCGGGATCAACACAAAAAATCAAATCCCTGATCCATCACAGCTTTACATACAATGGAACCAGACTGTCCAACTGTATACCAGCCCCTCTCAGGAACATGACCGGGGTGTCTCCAGACACCTTCAAGAAACACTTGGACATGTGGCTGGCCAAAATACCGGACCGGCCACCAACACCAGGATACCCCAGCACCAACTCCAACCGACTTCTGGAATGGAGAGTGGAAGAAAGGGAGCTGCCTGGTCGCAGTGGAGCCCCAGCTCAACTGTGTCACTAACGGACGGAATACAAGTAAGTGTAACTAAGTGTAAGTGTAAGTGTATATACTTAAATTAGCAAGATCATAAATCATGTCTGAGGTCTCACCGTTTACATCAATGACAGTGACAGCAACAGTAGTGTTAGCAGTAAACTTTCCATCAGTGGCTGTCACAATCAGCGTATACTCTGTCTGCTTCTCACGGTCCAGTCTTGAAGCCACATATACCTAGTTCCATGAAATAATAAAATATTACTGTAATAATATTAACAAAAAACAGTAATTAAAATAACATAAACAATTATACTAACTAATATTACTTAATGTAAACAACAATAAGTAACCTGGTCCTGAGCTCAAATCCATCAGTAAGTATATGGACAAATTCAGAGATTTTGGTCAATTAAAATGGATATATTTGTTGTTAAGTTATTTTGCCTTTATATTGTCTTTGTCCAAGTTTTGGTTTATTTAGTTTGCAAGTGTTACATTTTAAAGAAAATAGCAAAACCTCACAGACATTTGTGAGTAGCTGTACCTGTCCTGAAGTATGAACCAAGAAGTGACCATCTGAATCCCCAGCTGTGATGAAGTAGTGGAGGGGAGACTGTGTTTGGTCCATGTCACTAACACCCAGCTCCACCACAGCTGTCCCCGTCGCTGTGTCCTCAGGCACTGAAATATAGCAGGGGTAAGATATGGCCTAGATGTGTGTGAATTTGTGTTCTGTTTTTGTGTGTTCATTGTGTTGTCCCTGTTCGGGTTCTGTCTCCAATACCCCCCCCCCCAAAAAAAAAAGAAAGTGGGGAGTGGGCCTGAGTAAATAGAATAGAATAGAAAAGATAATGGTGTAAAGTCATGATAACCACACTCCTAAACAGTCACAACCAAAATTACCAGTCTTCTAAGCTATTCTCACCTAAATAACCTAATCAAAATCTGCAAGAAAATAAAGCAGCTTATTTAAAAATCTTAAGATACATGCATGTGTGTGTTAGCTTTAGGCGCTCACAGGAATTCTTAGTAGAAAAAATAGAGGAAAATTCCGAATTGCAATGAAGCTGTTATGTAGAAGCCCTCGGCCCCAGCACCACCTAGTCACCTCTAAGATGCATCCAGTAGTGTTGTTGTCAGCAGCAATTTCTCCCAAATACAGGGTCGTATAGCGCCAGTAAGTGTAATGTAGTTGAGGTGTAGTGTCCAGAGAAACAATAGTTTCCCAGAGCTTGTTGGGAGATAGGGGAGGCCGGAGCTTCAACAACTTTGTATAACATGCCAGAAGCCCCTCCAAGGGAGTGTCCCTGTTCGGTTGTGCCTACAACCTATCACTAAAATTAAGACGGGAAACACATTTGGATATATACAATGCCTTACTCCTGCCAATTCTAGACTCAAAGAGCAATGACTGTCCTTTAAAGCAGTGGATCTAGGGCATTTCCTTGTCCATGCTTCCACTTCCACTGATTGCTTCTTCAAGATTGCTTTCAAGTCCTTGAAATCAATGACCTTAGCCTTCATATTCTTTAGGATAGAGAGGATTAATAATTTGTTTATTTTATTTATTATTAACTGGCCTTGTTTCTGAAGCATAAGTTAAATGCAGCTTGGAAAAGTTTAGAACTGTTACCACTTCCAACCATGACAAAAATATAACTTTGGTTGAAGGGAAAGGTGTATGCTTCATGTATTAGAAGTGCAATTGTGATTTCTGACATACATCAGCAAATAGCTGGTTAATGTGGATGAAATTAACAGAATATAAAGTAATGAAACAAGAAAGGTGATATAGATATGTAGGGTTAAACTGTACGATATGGTAACTATTATAGAGCTGAGGAGGTGGTTAGGTATTAAGTGTTGAATAGATACACAGGAGCAGGATTGGTTGGAGGATGGAGGATCAAAATTGTGTGAAGAGATGCAAGTCTGTGAACGTGGAGGTAGCTGAGTGGAGGGGTAGATCTAGAAAGATGTGGGATTAGGTTCTACAATCTGATCTCAAATGTAAAATCTTATAAAATTATGCAGCCTAAAACAGGACTGCCTGGAATGCTGTCAATAGGGTGTGAGACTGAAACCATAGGCTACCTCTTATTGAAAGATTTTTTTTTTTTTAAGTTATGATGTTGGGACAATACTTCTGTTAGAGAGTGTACAAGAGGTGACATACCTGCAGTAATATAGGTATCTCTGGTGAAGATGGGTGGGTTGTCATTATAATCCTGTACCAAGATTGAGACTCTGGTACTACTAGACAAAGGTTCTGGTCCCCCGTCAGTGGCCACCACGGTAAACGTGTACGAGGACTGCGTCTCCCTGTCCAGTAGTGCAGCCAAAGTCACGCACCCAGTGTGAGGGTCAATGTGGAAAGTGGATTTCATTGCTGTTTCTTCATCCTCACCAAAGCTATACTGAACCTGAGTAGAAAGGAAGAATTTAAATATACGATGATCAATTTAAAGGCCTTGGGAGGTGCTTGAATGCTTAAATCTTTCACACAAAGGACACGATTTGAGCCTATTCTGGGATACTTAAAAGCCTTTGTGACCATCAGGGGTGTTTAGAAACCTTGAGTTTATTTACTTCAACCTCTACAGTTGTCATTGAGTTAGCTGTGGGCAGAAAACTAATTTTGGAGAGGTAATTATAAGATTGAGAGAACTCTATTTCTGGTTGATAATCGGCAACCCCCATTTCCACAGGATAGCGAGAGGGTTAAACCTTGTTTACCTTAATAGTAACATTTTATGTGCTATGATGAAATGCAAAGTCCCTATTGAGTCCATTATTCTGAGGTCCTCTCGCAAGGCATCATCCAACATTTTCAATATACAGTATTGAGTTATTAATTTCCTACAATAAAGGCACTCCAGGCTACCTTGGATGTCTAGCAACCTCCTTTGTTAAGTAAAGCTGCGAGATCAGTTATTCAGAAATGATCTCATTTTACTTACCTCTCCGTGTGACTTCCTCAATGTTCATATCAAATAATTGTTTATTTTACAGTAACCTGCCAAATCTCATGTGATATACATGAAGTTATACACCTTACGTCTTATGAATATTATGCATAGCGTATATGAGAGAGATGTCTGACATATAAACTCGAATAGTGATTATAAATCGAACCCCGAAAAGTATCGAGATTGTCAAAAAAACTAAAAATGTGCACGTGCCTAAGAAGTTAAGGATACTCCGTACATACATACATACATAACATTTTAAGACTGAGTGTTCCACACATACGTGCAGTTTCAGTCTCTTGTCCTAATGGCGGCATTCCAGGCAACCCTGTTAAGGGCTGCTTCACTTGTCAAGTTCTTCGATTTGAGATCGGCACGTATAGTCCGATCCCAGGTCTTCCTCGGTCCACCCCTTGGTGCAGCTCCCTCCACAATCACAGACCTGCATTTTTTCACCCAATTTTGTTCATCCATTCTCTCCACATGTCCATACCATCCCAGTCTACTTCCACGCATCACCTCGCTAATACTCTTTATACCAAAACGTCTCCTCAGCTCAACATTTGTTATTCTATCCTGTAGCCTGGCCCCACACATCCATCTCACCATTCTCATCTCATTACGTTCCATTCTGTTGACATCCTCTACTTTAACGGCCCATGTTTCTGAGGCATACATCATTGCACTTCTAACACATGAGGCATACACCTTTCCCTTCAAGGGGAGAGGCATTCTTTTCATGGCCAGGATTGGCAGCAGTTCTCTGAACTTCCCCCAGCCACATCTAATTCTAGCAACAGTGGCAGCCTCGGCCCCACCACCGGCAGAGATGGTATCTCCTAGGTAACAAAACTTGTTCACCAGCTCCAATGACTCATTTCCAAAATTCACAGCCACAGGATCATCACTTAACACAAGCTCGCCTTTGCACACTACGCACTCAAATTTCTCTATTTTTGACTTATCCTTCGTGTGGGTGATAAATAAAATGTCTAAGCATAGCAAAGCACTATCACATGAGTGTGGGTGCCCAACCCCGAAAGGGGTTGAAATAGGGGAGCTATTTATATATACTATATATTGGCTATACCCGCCAAAGGCGGCTTTCTAGGGCCTTTCCTAGCTGATGCTGAGAGGATTAGGTTCTAGTCATGTGGTGATGGGCTGGTCTATCAGAGTGAGAACTGAGCGATCGCTGCCATACCCATAGCTTACTCTGACTGTTCCTTTTACTTATATATTTTCTAGATCTCAAGTGACGGCGACTCTTCCGTGGATTGACCTCCCAATCTACCAAGATTGGAAGCCAAAGCGTCACATTTTTCGTTTGCCCCTCAACTTTCTCTTCATAATTGCTGAGGGGCACAGGGCCCTGGGTGAGGCTTTGGTGTCCCGGGCGTTTCCGCACCCTCCTTAGCTCCCCGCCATGGAGTGGCTTCGGTCACCCAGGCTTTGTTGTGGTCGGCGTGGGGGGGTTCTGTGGGGGCGCTCGGTTGTGGCCTTGGCCTTGCTCGGGGCCTTGGGGCTGTTCGGCCAGGCAGCTTGGGGAACAACAACAATAACAACAACTATCACATGAAATTATGAGTCTTTATGTCCCATAGATTTCTCAGGAAATTGGTGGTTAAACCACTCCATGGGTTGAACTATCACTGTACACTGATTTATGTTCAGACCACAGACTGAACTATTACTCTTTTCACTGATTTATGATCAGACCACAGGCTAAAACTATCCCTGTTCACTTATCTATGTTCAGAGCAAAGGAATATAACTGAAACTAACCTGTCCATTATTGCCCTGGTCATCATCCGTGGCCGTGAGAATGGTTATAGTTGCTCCAATCTGGCTATTTTCTGCCACCAAAGCTTCATAGGTCGGTGATGAAAAGCGCGGTGTACAATCGTTCACATCCATTACCTGCAGTTGGATAAAGCAAAATAAAATAATTAATTATAATGTATAACTTGCAAAATATACAAACCAAAAAGGGGACGACACAATATAAAGGCAAAGAACTAATCAAAATCGCTATGTGGAAATAACGCTTTAATCATATGCAATTTTGAAATTAAAGAACACAAAACCACCACATAGGGTGTACATCACTACATGAGCAAGTTAATCTGTTTCCCAATACCTAACTCATAGAATGCTCTGCCTTCCTCATTCTGGGACTTCAAACATATTAAAACACCAGATGTCACCTTAACATAGTAACATGTGATGACTACCACTAGAAAAAATCCTTGGACGGGTACTTCTAGAATAGGACAATTTACTTATAAAGCCCCTTAAGTACCTTTCCCAACTTTCTGTGTAAGTGGCCGCCTATAGATTGAATCCCAGTCCCTGTACTGTACTGGACCTGGAGGTTTTCCCGATCTCACCTCCAGGAATGCTTCTGACTTCAAGAAACCATGATAAAGAACAGGATACACTAAAGAGCTGCTGTAATTTGGTGGTGTAATGGTTTAGGTGCTTATGTTCTGGGTGTGGTGTCCCAAGTTCGAATTCGGGAGGACCATATGCTTTCATTGGTTTTTTCAAGTACATTGGGGTTTGTAATTGATGATTAATGTTAAGAACAGGGTGTTACTTAATAACTAACTAAGTAAAACCAATAAAGCTGCTGAATCGACAATACTAACCACTACAGATATGGTCATGTAGTCGAGTACCGGTGGTGTGGCTAAGGTGTGGTTGGTGACAGTAATGTGGTGGGTGCGGGAGCGTTCATGGTCCAGGGGTCGGTGGACCACAAGCAAGCCAGCATCAGTCACTCTGAACGACCCAGAACCATCACTAGCTTCAGAGCCCCTAACTTCGTCTGATTGGATTGTGTACTTCACTTTCTGCGGCCCTTCTGTCCATAGGGTAGTTATCACCTTGCCTGAAATGGGAGAGAGCAAAAAAGAGTAGTTAATGTACAGATATGCAAGTTGCTAAATACAGTACTGTTCCTCAATGCTATCTACATCAACAATACCGAGCCTGTCACAGTTTCAAAGTACCTAATACTATATCATCTGAGTTCGTTTTTAAGTTATATATTTTAATTGGGTATTGTATGTTTTGTGTCACTTTTGTTCGTAACAATAGTGCCGAGAGTTATGCTATATACTACAGATAACATTTGAAAAGAAGAATGTAGCTTTAGAAGAAAGTACATAGATCAATTGTTTAAATATAAATGATTACTTATATCCATAGAATGTGATATAGCAGTCTTACCACAGTTCTTTTACAAAACGGGGCAGTATCAACGCTCTGGAGGATGGATTCCGTGCACTGTAGGTCAAGACTCTACACAGTAACCAAGAAGCAGGATTAATGCAATTTTTATGGCTAAATATTTGTTCTTGTTGACAATTAATATGCAGAAATCCACCTGCAATTTATAAGACATGTGGTGACATACACGCAGTAGGGCTGGCCTGTGGTGTAGTCGATACCATGCTCGCTTCCTAACCGAGAGGTCCGGATTAGATTCCCGGCAGGTGGAGATGTTTGGGCAATCTCCTCGCACCCCTTGCCTCTGTTCTGATCATCTAACAGTAAAATATGTTTATGACAGGGTAAAAAGGTTCCGTTCCTCGTCCCATAACTACAACTAAAAAAACAAGAATGCAGTGGTGACTAAACCTTGTGTCAGCTAACCTGGCACAAACCCTGACCCCTTAACATCCTAAAGCTTAAAAATAATAGTCAATCGAGCTGGTATTTATATTATTTTGTAAGGGTATACCAGTGAATAGATGTGTGAAATTACAGCCTGTTTGCTATACCCGTTTCCGAGATATAAAGAAGACATGGATCAGGATTATTGCCAAGTTAGCTGACACCGGGTTTTAGTATATTTACCGGATATCCACAGAAATACTGACACAGAAAGAACTGAATACAATGGAATATGGTAATGATGGTGTTAGATAATACGGTTTACTCATTATAGCAGACAATGGCCAGAAAATATTGATATCGATGATGATGATAAATGACCGTTCTGTACTTACCCACAGGTGCATCCTCCCACAGAAAGAACTGGGCATACTGTCTAGGGCAGCGTGGGGGCAGGTCGTGGGCAGGTAGCAGGAACATGGTCACTGCTACATCAGTGTGGTGCTGGGGGGAGCCACGGTCTTCACCTCGGATGAAGAACTGATGCACCTCGTTCTCTGTAACATCAACTTTGCTGAAAAACTATTACTAGGCCTACTTCAACTAATACTACTGTGTTGGTGGTACTTACACTAGTTGTATTTGCGGGAGTGAGCATGCTCGTTAATTCCCGCCTCCTAAGATATGTTTGTCATGGTTTAGATGCTTATGTTCTGGGTGTGGTGTCCCGAGTTTGAATCCCGGGAGGACCATATGCTTTCATTAGTTTATTCAAGTACATTGGGGTTTGTAATTTTTTGAATTGAATTGAAACTTTTTATTTAGCCAGTAGAACATACACATGATAATCATAATACAAAATTAACATTACATTGGCTGAGCCTTGTGAGAGGTATCTCTCTTAAAGGTAATGGATGATTAATGTTAAGAACGGGGTGTTACTATTACTAATACTGTACTTTCTTTGTTTCAGAGTTTAGACTTCAGGGGCTAATGAGATGCTTCAAAAGATTGTCACTAGTACATTAGTATGGTGATATGAGGAACCCCAAAGTTATTCCTTCAGAGGAAAATTTTTATGTTCAATGTTCTATTTTACATACAGTAGAACCTCAGCTATCCGGAGCCTGCCGATCCGGAAACCCAAGACTTCTGGACAAGCACTTCAATTCAGACTCGTTCCAGGCAGCCCTGTTTAGAGCTGCCTCACTTATCAGGCTTATTTATTGAAGATCAGACCATAAGGTTTGATCCCACCGTCTTTCTTGGTCTTCCCCTTCGTGCAGCTTCTCCAACGTTCACAGACTTGCATCTTTTCACCCAACTTGGTTGATCCATCTTCTCCACATGTCCAAACCATCCAAGCCATACTAGTAAATGCATCTCATCACTAATACTCTTGACACCTAACCGTCTCCTCATCTCTTCACTAGATAACCTATCTTGCAGTTTGGCCCCACACATCTATCTCATTATTTTCATCTCGTTACGTTCCATTCTGTTGATATTATCCGCTTTGACATACCACGTTTCTGAAGCATATGTCAATGCGCTTCTTACACATGAAGCGTACACCTTTTCTTTCAAGGGGAGAGGGAGTCCTCTCATAGTAAGTAGTGGCAACAGTTTTCTGAACTGAATACATGCACACATCCACCTGGTAATACACAAATGCATATACATATAATACACAATACTCTACCTTTTACTGGTAATACTCTATTTGTCTAAATCTCATCTTCAGCCTTATATTAAAAAAAATGCATACCTAGACCGTGAGCTGAACGAGCCAGAGTGATGTGGCCAGATGAAGAGTTGACTGTAAACAGTGAGAGAACTTCAGAGTTGTCGGCTTCATACATCCGGTACTCCACTTCACTGTTAACACCTTCGTCAGCATCACTCGCCTCAACCTGACACAGAGAGTTGCCTGCTTAGTATGGAAGGTGATTGGATAAAGTAGCACATAATATAGGTTTGACTCCTGTAAGGAGATAAAGAAAACCTAATATTTAATAGTGGCCCCGTAATCATTGACGAACATGCCTATTACATAAGGCATCCTCTTCAAACACTAATCCGCCGTAGTTTGAATCTACCGCGCAGAGCATTTAAAATCTGAGGAGCCTTCATCATGAGCGCACGCGACCTCACTCATGGCTTCAGTCATTATGAATTGGGTTCTCACTACGAAAAAAATTCATAAAAAATAAAAATAAAAAGAAAATAAGAATAACTATCCAATAAGCTTTCCATCATATCGTGGATGTACTTGTGTGGATCTTTGACCAGACGCTGATTCAGGCGTCATACTTCCTTCACTGACATATCAAGTAAACCAAAATCCTTAATACATCAACGAATGGGAAGGGGATGGTCGGGAGGGCCCCAGTCGTCAATGATTACGGGGCCACTACTAAATATTAGGTTTTCTTTATCTCCTTACAGGAGTCAAACCTATAATTTATTAGTGGCCCCTCCATCATTGACGAACATGCCTGATTTCTAAGACTGGAGGGGGACATTCGTAATCATATCATAACTCTAGAAAAGCAGATAATCAAACAACCACATAGTATTCTTACTTTTGTAAAAAAAGAGATATTCGGGTGCATAAACTTTATACAGCCTAAATCTTCAAAAAGGGGCACAAGCAGGAGCGTGCTTCAAAGAAGCCTGCTTGAAAAAGGGTTAACTCTGAGACTCTGTGCACAGATCTGCTAGTTAACCCGGCAAGCGCGATAGGCCTCACGGAAGGCTTCCTATAGGGAACGCGATAGGCCTCACGGAAGCAGGATTTTTAAAGGCGTACCAAAACGGCGCCAAGCTGTCTAGGGAGTCACAAATTGCGCCACGTTTAGTGCGACATGGTACCTCTCGATGGCACCCACAACCACCCGCCGCACGCACCCCACACAGTCTACACACGCAGTACGCTCTCAGTCACTATGGAGCCTACACGCTCCCCTGACTCGCTCCCTGTTGACTCGCCCAACCCTGTTGCTGGCGGTGTTAGTGCTCGTGGCAGGACACGAACACATGCCAGGGACCCCTCCTACGTATATACTTCTGAGGATGATGAGCCAGTGCAGCCAAGAAGACCTACACGTGCTGGGAGAGGCACGACACGTGGTGGGAGAGGCACGACACGTGCAACAAGCACGACGAGTGCGAAGAGGTCATTGTCCTCAGCATTTGCTCTGACAACTGCTACCACAACAACTACTGCCTCTACTGTTGTGGCAACGACGCCCACGGCGCCCACCACCACAGGAAGTACAAGTGGCCGTCCTGGGGATGCAGGAGCATCGGGGGTAGTTGGCAAGAAGGGTAAGGGTAAAGGACACCCTTATCAGTTCAAGAGGAGTAAGGTGACACCTCCCGCCTCTACACCCCCGCGTTGCCACCACTACCACCACCCTCCACGGCCGCCCCTGCCTCACTACCCACCACGGCCGCCCCTGCACCACTGCCCACCACGGCCGCCCCTGCACCACCGCCCACGCACGCCCCTGCTCCACCACCCACGCCCACCCATGCCCCTGCTGCTGTTGGAGGGCCTCGTAGAGTTTTGGCAGCCGGTCTAACGCCATCCAAGTTTGACGCCCTCCTCTTCCCTCCTGACTCCTCTGACGACGACGCTGCAGAAGGGGAAGCCTTCGATCCCAGGAACTATGGCTGGGGTGGTGATAGTGGGAGCGAGTCTGAGGAGGATCAAGACCAATATGAGGGAGGTGCAGAGGATTCGGAAGACGACGATGTACTTCTGCACCGTGACCATGACCAAGACCTGTCTGACGACGAAGGCGCAGACGACGTGGCTGACGGAGGGGCTGATCCTGATCCCCCACGGGCGTATAATTTTGCCTGGTCTGAAGGGTCCCATTTCCAACCAGATTTGCACCAGTTCAATGCCAATCTGGCTGGTTCAACAGCAGACTGGCCCTGCAATGACCAGTCCACGGAATCTGATTTCTTCTGTGCATTTTTTGACCAGGAGGTATTATCTCATCTCGTTTCCCAAACCAATGGATATTTTACCTGGGTGAGGGAAAGAATTGATATGATATCTCCTAGAGCAAGAATTCGTGCATGGGTTGATACGACTGTCCCTGAGCTCCTTGTGTTCTTTGCGTTGTTGCTAATCATGCCTCTCTGCAGGAAGCATGTAATGGAGCATTATTGGAAGCACGACCCAATCATCAACACCCCAATTTTCCGGAAATATATGGCTCGTGATAGATTTTTCTTGCTTCTGCGATTTTTGCACTTCGCAGACAATAATAATCCAAACCGAGCTGATAGAATATGGAAAGTTCGGGATGTGTTGACCATGTTGTTGCAAAGGTACAGGAAATTCTTCTACCCCTTTGCCAACCTGGTGATTGATGAGTCGCTCGTGCTTTTCAAAGGACGCCTGGTGTTCAAGCAGTACATTCCCTTGAAGAGACACAGGTTCGGGATCAAGATCTTTGTGTTGTGCGATTGTGAAAGTGGAATAGTGCTCGACATGATCGTATACACCGGCACTGATGTAGACATTCCAAAAGTCGGTGGCAACGACCCATTGGGCATGTCAGGGCACATTGTGAAAAAGATGCTGGAGCCCTACCTGAACAAGGGGCACACGTTGTACACCGACAATTGGTATACAAGTCCTGCACTCTGCCAGTTCCTCCATGACCACAAAACGGGGGCATGTGGGACTGTCAGAACTAACAGGAAGTTCATGCCTAAGTTCCAAGGCAATCGCATAGAACTGGACAACCCCTCCCACAGTGACACCGCTTCTGATGACGACTTGGCAGAGGAACAAAGGCGCCGCAGACAGGACAGACCAAGAAGAAAGAAGAAAGAGCACTACAAGCAGCTGGAGAAGTCTGGGAAAGTTCTGGCGGTAAAGTGGCTCGATAAGCGACCAGTCCACCTGCTTTCGACTGTCCATACAGGTGCCCAAGTGGACTCTGGTAAATTCCACTACCGTACCAAGAAGTCTATCCAGAAACCTGATATGGTGGTGGATTATACCAAGTACATGCGCCTTGTGGACAAGTCTGATTGCCAGCTTGCAGGCGTTGAGTGCCTACGAAAAACAGTGAAGTGGTATCACAAGCTTTTCCTTCACTTTGTTGACATCACGATGCTCAACGCTTACAACATGTGGCTGGTAAAAAAAGACATGGCCCCGAACAAAAAACTCAAGTTCAGGGAGTTCATATACAACGTCGCCTACCAACTCCTAGAGAAACACCAACCAGTCTCCGGTCACAGGGGTCGCCGTGCAGTCAACCTCCCAGACAGAGTCATTGATGGATATGACAAACACTACCCTATCCACACCGAGCTATCTGGCACCCGGAGGCTGCAAGTACAGTGCCAGGTCTGTGCCCACTCCACCAGAAAGCCACAAAAAAGAAGCCGAGTCACATCAATGTGCAAGGAATGCAACGTTGGGTTGTGTTTGGGCGAGTGCTTCAGGGACTACCACTCACTCAAGTACTACTAGGAGTGGTACCTGTGTCGCCCTATCTCAGCCAAACTCCTGCCCCGCCCACCTACCTCACTACCTACCTCACTACCTACCTGCCCGTACCTGACCTGCCCGTACCTGACCAACGTGATCTCAAAACACCTGCCTGCCTACCTACTTGCCCGTACCTGACCAACGTGATAATATTATCATAACATGTACAAATTATAGTTGTAGGATAAGTTCATATGTTTTGGTATATACTGTATATATATATATTATATATATATATATATATATATATATATATATATATATATATATATATATATACACAGTATATTATTGTATACAGTATACTGTATATATAAGCAATATTTTCATTTATTATTTCAGTTTAATTCATTAGCCAGGCAATATTTTGTTTTATTTATATATATACCTATGTAATATTATACTTATGTACTAACCTTTTGTAACAACCTTTTGTAATAATAAAACAAACAAAAAAACAAACAAAAAACAAATAAATAAACACAAAAAAACATACTTACGCTCTGCTATTCATCAAAGTTTTCGACTTTATGAATAGCAGGGCGTAAGTATGTAAAAAAAAAAAAATTTCAAGTGATATAAACACTCCAAAAACATCCCCATAACCTCTCTGGTTTCGAACCCACGTCTCTAGGCCTACGTCTCTAGGCCTACATCTCACTCAGTCCATCACTCTAACCACTAGACCATGACTGTTCACACTATACTGACAGCGATTAGTGCGTACGTATCTTCGGGCAGACGAATGCTTGACAAAAAAATATATATATATACCCTCGATACACTTGTGTATATCGAAGTATTTAGTATGTATAATACTTTTACATAACCTAACATATTCTATCATTACGAACAAACAGTAAAGAAATTTACAAGTAAATAAATAACCTTTCATCCATGAGTTGCAAGCAAATAGTGCGTAAAAATTGTGTAATGAGATATCGGGTTACTCTAACATACTGCGCCATCCAAGAAGCCTTATCGTTGTTTACAATATAGCAACTGCGACAACACAAAGTGTCTATAAGGTCTAAATTTGTGCATACACCCACGCTAATCTCATCTACCTACTGTAATCTGACCCCTTTTCTCTCCCGCGCCACCCACCTTTCTCAATACACCACTCTTATTTCGCCTATTATTCGTCCGTATGCGTCTCTGCGCTTCATTTATCAGTGTATATTATTCACATGGGCTGCCTTACTCATGAATATGAACAGGTGAAACCATAAAGGTGCTTTTTAGGCGAGATATAGAGCGTTGCTTCTCATCAATCGCACGTTCTTGCCTCCACCCTCTCTCTCTCTCCTCCCGCCTGACTCACTCACACACACTCGCTCGCTCGGGGATGTCGTGCCTATCAGCCCATTTTTTTCAACTTGCAGCCACCGTAACTCCACACCCACATTTTTTTAGGGTGGATATATATATATTGGCGGATGTGGCTGCTTATTTCCAAGACATTGAGGTACTTTTTTTTAAATTCTGTGAGATCAAATTTTTTGGCAGAAATGCACAAATAACTACCCTAGCTCCTAGGGCTATTTAGCGCTTAACAGGTTAAGAAGGCACCCCACTTAAAGTAAGTGGTGAAAACTAAAAACTTATAAGTTTACATGTGCACATATAAACCCCATGAACTAGTGGATATATTCCTAAAAATATAACCAAACATAAATGAATTCTTGTACATTCGTAGAAGTACTGAACTCGTGTACTTATGCAGAAGTAATTACTTCAAAAGTAAAAGTCATAGTTGCAACTACCGAGATTTCTCAAAAATCTATTGCTTCACAGCCAAAGCTACTTACAACAAGAATTGTTGTAACACTATTATTGGCCTTTAACACAATTTCCTGCAATGAATACTACAGAGAAATTTTATAATACAATGCCTACAACCAGTATCACAGCTCATATGTTCCGAACACATACTCCGGAGGGGTCTAGGGTGTCCTATGTCACACTGACTGCACCCCCCCCCCCTTTTCTTGAAATTAAACAAAACGTGACTAAAAGGGCCACCTAGACCCTCTGCCGTAAAGCTATACATGGCAAGGAAGGTTTGTCCAGAGCTACTGAAAGGAATCGAGGCAAAAACTCCTGATTAGAGGCCCACAACTGTGTGGACTTAATAACTTCCACCGAAAGATTATTAAGGAAACGTAAAGAGGCTGTCCCCTTGCGTAAATCGTGGGTCTTACCCACAACGCCGGGATTCTTCTCTTTAAAGTCCTCGACCAAGAGAGAAGCCAGTGTACGCTCCATCAAGCGTTCACCCGGACTTGCGACCAATGATTTAGAGGTGCCACTCTTAAATATTTGGTTAGAGCTTGCACTGGGCCAAAAAAGATGGTGCACCTTTCCCCTTTTTAACGCCGGCACCGTGAACTCTGAAAACACGTGTTCACTGTGCTCAATCTTGGCTATGAATCCTGGGGAAGGTGCAATGTGAATACCCTCATGAAGCCTATCAAACCTGAGGCAATTAGGTGCGTTGCTCATCGCCGCCAGCTCAGACACTCTGTTCCTGGTAGCCAAAGCCATAAGGAATACTGCCCTTTTGTAAAATCTGCAGTCTTTGGTACATACGGGAACGAGAATAACGACGATGCTTTGTCCAGAGACCATGTAGGCCTGAGCTGACGGGGAGGTGGGCGGAGTTTAAAACCTGCCCACATAAATCACTTTCAGATAAATGTTTCTGCATGAACAGATAAATTAAATAATTAACAACCAACGCCACCGAGGGCACAGTTTGTTTTTGTTCTAAGAATCCGAGACGTAAAAGCTTGCCAATGCGATTGAAACTGTCGCTTTGTAGACTGGGTATATTGATTCGTGAATATCTTGGTCACGTCGCTACCATATGGTGCTAGCCACTTGGCCTCCTGAATGTCCATAATGAACAAGTCCACGAGGTTTCTAGGCTGCCAATTGTGGGGGGTGGCAGCCAAGCAGAGGGGACTCCGCCGGCACCAAAAACCTGAAGGGAGAACCAAGAATGGCGTTCTGGAGGGATTTGGTGGGAAGAATAAGTCATGGTTATAAGAACCTGGAATGTCCTTAATATGAACATCCAAAACATTTCCGTAACATTGCTACCCCTGACTCATCCGGCCCGTATAAAAGAGGCATAGCTCCTGTTTTTTAACTGGCACCTTGTCTAAAGGAGGGGGAGATATGTCTGATAAGACTCGCACAGTGGAAGTAGTGAGAGCTGCTGTGCCTGGCACATTGGAAATTGGATCTGACACAAGAGGATGGTTAGGTATTTTAGCTAAAGCAAAGGATGTAGCCAGAGGTCGCACAATCGTCGACATCGCGGGATCTCCCGTATCAAAAGGAGTTTCCGGCGTAGGGCCAAAGAACCAATTAAGTGCATTCAATAGTAGTCCATCAATCTCTTCCGCTGGTACATACCTAGCCGATGACGAACTCCGTGGAGATTCGACAGTACCCTGAGAGTCGCCTAGAAGGAGACTGGACTCTTCAACCTCCATCTCTGAGACCAGAGATCGTTATTCTTCATCCGTTAAGTCTGGCCTATCATGGGAAGATCCCGCCGAAGCCGGGACCTCCACATGTTGCCATGTTAAAACTGGGATAGAAGATGGTACATCGGCATCCCGGTGGACGTCAGCACTAGTTGAGTCACAAAGGGATGTGTGCTGTCCTGCCAGGACTGTGAGTATCGCCATACACCTTGGCTGTGGCTGTCCCTCGCTTGCGAGCTCGGTATACTCTCTGAATGGGAGCCCTCGTCCGAGTCCCGTAAAGGTTTATGATAATTAAAAGCTCCCATAGCTCATTAACACATTGAAAGCAGAGCTGGTGAGCAAAATCATAAAGAATACTAATTAATTTAATATATATTTAATTGTATTAAAATAAATTACTATAAATAAACACAATATTATCATAATATAATCATAGAAAATATATATGTTTATTATGATTTAGCTATTCAATTATTTCATTAACAAACAAAAATAAGATAGGGATACCTGAGCTTAACGGCGTTGAACATACAGCAATGAGAGGTTCAAGTGCCGACACGACAGAGATTGGGGGAAAACTACCCCGCCCCCGGGAACTACCTGGTCACCTGGTGCAACACCGGTACTCCGCCCTGGAAAGAGAAATTTCCGGGGATTAATGCTCATAGGGTTACACCCAAAAAATGGTAAAAAATATGTGCCACAAAACCGCCGGTCAACGAACCGTAGCACTCCACCACTACTTTTGAAGTCTTTCAAGTATCCCTATACACTTGAAACACTAGCAAGATTCCGGCATATTTTTATCCCATAAAAAGTCTAAGCCTATCTTAATCTCTAATCCAGCTTCTCCCAGAAGCCCTCATAGATCGCCGTCTCGAAGGCCGTGATACCCTATTGTATCAATCAATTGTTTGGCAAATTATCGCGAATTGCAAATCAGTTAATATAACCACCCGAAGGTACAACCGCCGGGTTTTATATGCAATGTCAAACCAATTGTACCTGCCCCAGACCACTTTGTAAAAAGGTCGCCGGGAGGGAAAGACTAAACAAACAAACAGCATTGTTTCAATGGCTTATTAAAGATTTCAGCATATCTTTTACCTGTCCAAAAGAATTAAGCATAACTTCTGAATCCTCATAAAGATGAAGCATATCTTTATTAAAGATGAAGTCTTTCAAGTATCCCTTTACACTTGAAACACTAGTAAGATTCAAGCATCTTGTTATCCCATAAAAAGTCTAAGCCTATCTTAAACTCTAATCCGGCTTCTCCCAGAAGCCCTCATAGATCGCCGTCTTGAAGGCCGTGATACCCTATTGTATCAATCAATTGTTTGGCAAATTATCGCGAATCGCAAATCCGTTAATATAACCACCCGAAGGTACAACCGCCGGGTTTTATATGCAATGTCAAACCAATTATACCTGCCCCAGACCTCTTTGTAAAAAGGTCGCCGGGAGGGAAAGACCAAACAAACAGACAGCATTGTTTCAATGGCTTTGAAAAGCAGAGAAAACCATGTCCAACAGGTGTCAGCATGATCACCTAGATAACTGTGTGGAGCCCCCCTCGACGGGAATAACCCAGGAAGCCTGATCCCAGGCTCGACCATAGAAAACGCAGTTTCTGATGAGCCCTCAAGCGACCAAACTCGTCGGGGTAACTTACCTATTTTAGCCATCCTGACTAAAACTCGGTAAACAAAAACGGTGTTCTCGGAGCAACGAGAAAAACGCCGGAAAGGTAACCCACACCAAACGAGACATTTTAACATATTTTATACAAAGCGTGTGCGCAAAAATAGGGATACCTGAACAGGAGGGCGTAATGCATAAAGCAAAAACCGGGGCAAAGGTAGCCATGACAGAGACTGGTGGGAAACTTACTCCAGGTTCTGCATAGACCCGCCGGGACCCAGCTCTGGAAAAAAAGAAAATTTCCAGGAATTAATGCTCATAAGGTTAACCCAATCATGTTCGCACACAAGTGTTAAATAACCCGCCGGGTAACGAGACGTAATACTCAACGACTACAGCTCGCTACGCGGTGGGGTTTCCTAAGTAATAGATATCAGAATATCTTAATTTGTCCAAAAGATTTATGAATACCCTCTGACATAATATATAAAGACTAGCATGGCGTTTATAACAGATTAAGTCTTTCCGGTGGTGTTTGTTTCAAGATTCAATTTTGGAAAAAAACAAACTAAAAAAGACGCCGGCCCCCGAATTATCTCGTAGATCAAAAACTGGGAAGCCTGACAAATATACGAGATCTAACTTCTCCCGAAAAATATCTTTTTAGATCGCCGTATGTTGAAGGCGGCGATACAAAACGTATCCCTCAATTGTCTGGTCAACTAAACTGAATTTTGCAAATTCGGTCATCCCACCCTTCCAGGTTGCACCTGCCGGGTGATTTAAACTTTAACAGTTAACCCCAATTGTTCCTATCCCCACTTCTTTGTAAAAGATCGCCGGGGAGGAAATACAACAACAGCATAGTTTTATATTGGCTTTGCAAAACCGAAAAAACTACAAACAACACGTGTCCGTATGAACACTGTTAGATGGGTACAGCCAATCCGCCGGGAATCATAAGGAGCCTGAAACAGGCACCCCAGAGATGCAGTCCTGGGGAGCCACAGACACCCACTCGCCGGGGAAACAAGCCTGTTTTAAACCACGCGTGGCCAAAACTCGGCAACCAGCCGGGGTTATCAAGGTGAAACCGAGAAAAACCCGCCGGAAAAAACCCACCCCGTCCAGATACCATCTGAACGCACCACCGGACCGAGGCGTAGCCAAAACACAACTAACGCCGGGCCCAACATAGTCCGTGGAATTAGCCAATACACAACTAACCCAGGACACATAAATAGTCCGTGGAATTAGCCAATACACAACTAAACCAGGACACACATGACACAGTAGTACATATTTAGAAAATAAATCAATAACACTTGTATATATGGAAAAGCTACGAGAGGCTGGCTAGGCCTAGGCAGACGGATAACAGTAACATGTCGGAATATAAACAAAAAGCACTGAATTATATCACAACAGGAACTACCGCCAACACACCACTGTAGCAAATACTTCCGGCAAAGGGAAGAACTGACTCGGGACCCAGAAAAAACTTCACTAAGTGAAGAAAAATACGCTGGGAACGTCAGCAAAAATACGCTACCTCATCAGAAAGATAAAAGGAAGCAATAACGCGTAATGAAAGCCGCCTGCATCACAAAGCTAGCTAACTGTGAAAAAGTTCACCTGTCCACAACAGGACCACGAGGGTACATCCGAAATAGATGCCCCAAACACACGACCCAAAATCCACTGCACTGCGGGCAACCAGCCCAGGACACTCCTGCTACGCATATCCTAACCTTACTCGATACATCCCGGAGTAAACAAATGAGAAAAAACTCACTAGGGACGCAGCAAATGCGGAACCAGCAGAACGAGGAGAGACACGTCCGGGCCGGTTGACCGCAGAGCAGAGAAGGAAGTATGACGCCTGAATCAGCGTCTGGTCAAAGATCCACACAAGTACATCCACGATATGATGGAAAGCTTATTGGATAGTTATTCTTATTTTCTTTTTGTTTTTATTTTTTACGAAGTTTTTTCGTAGTGAGAACCCAATTCATAATGACTAAAGCCATGAGTGAGGTTGCGTGCGCTCATGATGAAGGCTCCTCAGATTTTAAATGCTCTGCGCGGTAGATTCAAACTACGGCGGATTAGTGTTTGAAGAGGATGCCTTATGTAATAGGCATGTTCGTCAATGATGGAGGGGCCACTAATAAATATAGTCAATTACAAACCCCAATGCACTTGAATAAACTAATGAGAGCATATGGTCCTCCCGGGATTCGAACTCGGGACACCACACCCAGAACATAAGCATCTAAACCATTACACCACCAACACAGTTAAACCAACCAGTAACTCTCAACCTGTATCAATTCAACCAATATTGTTAGCTTAGGTTATGTACATTTTGGTTAAGACTCAAATTGACACTGGTTTGATTGGACCTGGTTGATTTTTGTTCTATGTGGATGAGGGAGACAAAAGACAAAACTGCCTGTAACGAGTGCTGGTTAAAATGGTCTTGATCGAGTTGTCCAGAGACTAGTATGGTAGTGTCGCTCTATTAGTTTGGAGAATTTAAGACAATTCACCATATCAGTTTGGCAATCTATCTATCTATCTATTGCCTGACGCCGTGATCCCCGAAGGGGTGGCCACGAACGAACCGCCCCCATGCACCTCTGTCCCCAGTCA
The DNA here is from genome assembly GCA_032716605.1 of Paralithodes platypus. NCBI lineage: Eukaryota > Metazoa > Arthropoda > Malacostraca > Decapoda > Lithodidae > Paralithodes > Paralithodes platypus. Next base: position 87,340,899 of record CM064513.1, on the reverse strand, counting down.
GTCGACGCCCCTCCTCCCAACCAGCACCGCCTTCATTCATATACTTCCTCACTCCATCCTTCCACCTCTCCTTCGGTGCACCTCTCCCTCTCTATCCTTCCACCTCGCTCTCGTACACCCTCTTAGTCAATCTCTCGCTCTCCATATGTTCCATATGGCCGAACCATCTCAAGTTGTTCCTTTTCACACTTTCCAGCACATCTACCTCCACACCACACCTCCTTCTTACTTCCTCATTCGTCTGTCTATCCCTCCATGCAACTCCGCACGCACTTCTCAAGTAACTCATTTCCACCGCTCTCACTCTTGGTCCGAGTCTCTTCCCGAACGTCCATGCTTCGCTTCCGTAAGTTAGTGTCGGGATTACCACACTGTCATGCAAGGACTTCTTCACTTCCATACTTACCACTCTATTTCTTGTTACTGCTTTCAACGTTCCTACAACCCTCTTCCCCTGTTGCACCCTCTCCCGCACTTCTTCATCCATAGTCCCATCTTTACTCAACACACTGCCCAGATACTTAAAAGAGCTGACAATCTCCATAGCCTGACCGTCCAGCTTCACCTCACACTCTGTGACTTCACCCCTTTCGAAGACCATAACCTTGCTCTTCCCCGCATTTACCTTCAAATTCCGTTTTTCGCACACTGTTCCAAACTAATTTACCAGACCCTGCAACTCCCATTCATTATCGCTCATCAGAACTGTATCATCCGCAAACAGCAGTATAGGCAGCTTCCACTCATTTCCCTCCCTTTTCAGCGATACACCAACATCCACTGCTCTTCCTAGTATTTCTTTCATGACTCCATGCATGTATACAGTAAACAACCACGGGGACATCACACACCCCTGCTTCAACCCAACACTCAGGTCAAAGAAGTTGCTCTGCTCATTCTCCACACGTACTGCCGCCTTTGCACCCTCATACATGCTCTTCACTGCTTTCAGCAACTTGCCATCTACTCCGTATATTCTAAGTACTTTCCACATGCCTTCTCTATCTACTCTGTCATAGGCCTTCTCCAAGTCCATAAAGGCAACATTTATAGCTTAAAGGGGGTTTGGGAGGGCATTTTTTAGTTTGAAGAAAGTCTGGGAAGGTGTTTTTGTTAATCTAGGGGATAAACTAAAAGAGATTGCTCCGAAAAGACAAAAGAAAGCAAAATCCAAAATAATAATATAACAAAATATCATAATAACCCACAAGAGGTCGGATCAGATAGTGTTAACCCCTTCTGTCCCGACGACGTCTTTTGTATTTTATTCTAGCTACATTTAGACAATTTTGTGCAGCTTCAGAAGAATCTGTGGTAGTATTAAGGGTTAAGGGAGATAGTTCGAAGCCTGTTAATTACCGGAGACCAATTATAAACTGAATAAAATGGTCAAATAGTAGCCAGAATGAAGTTAAAATGACGTTGCCGGTACAGGGGGTCTAGTATAGAAGCTAAAGAAGTGGATCTGGAACGCAGACCAATAAACAATAAAATAAGGTGGGAGACAAGGAGGGGGGTGAAGGAGAGGGAGAGAGAGATTGCTAGAAATGTGAAGGATAATCCAAAAATATTCTGGAAGTATATTCAGGAAAAGTTAACCAGAAGAGTAGGTATCCCAGAACTGATAGGAGACTTGGATGATGGGAATAGAGCAGAAACTGATAAGGAGAAAGCAGAGGTGCTGGGGAAATACTTTGGGGAGGTACTAACAGTGGAGTCGGTTGATGCAGTGCCTACTATTCCCATCAAACAGGCACCAGCACTAGAACTAATAGAGTTTTCCCATGCTAGAATAAGGAGGGCTATAGAAAAAATGAACAGAAGTAAGTCCCCGGGACCGGATGGGATACATCCAAGAATCATAAAGGAAGGAGGTGAGATGTTAGTAGATCCATTCAAAATGTTATTTGAGGTATCTTTTAATACAGGACAAATCCTGACGGACTGGAGAGAGGCGAACATAACAGCTATATTTAAGGGAAAGAGAAATGACCCAGGAAATTATAGACCAGTCAGTTTGACAAGTGTTGTGTGTAAACTAATGGAAACGGTAATTAGAGAAGGAATAATGGAGCATATGAAATCAAACCAACTGTTCAGTGGGAGACAGTTCGGATTCTTGCCGGGGAGGTCGACGGTACTACAGCTAATTAAGGTGGTAGATGATTGGATGCAAACTCTGGAGGATGGTGATGTAATAGATGTGATATATTGCGATTTTATGAAGGCCTTCGATAAGGTCCCACATAAAAGGTTAATAGAGAAAGTTAGAAGCTATATTATAGGGGAGAAATGTGTGAAATGGATAGAAGCTTTCCTGAAAGATCGGAGACAGAGGGTACTGGTGAATGGAATAGGCTCGGGGTGGAGGGAAATTACAAGTGGGGTACCTCAGGGATCTGTGTTGGGACCACTACTGTTCGTTATATTTATCAACGACTTACCTGAAGTTATAACCAATTGAAGTGATATATACCTGTATGCGGATGACACTAAGCTGTATAGAAGAGTGAGGAGTAAGGAAGATGTGGGTTTGCTTCAAGGAGATGTGGAGGGCATGAAGGGATGGTCTGAACATTGGTTAATGCCTTTTCATCCAAAAAAATGCAAGTACATGCGGATTGGGACTAGCAAGATAGACAAGGTAGGATACAGTATGTATGAAGCGATGGAGGAAGTGAATGCAGAAAAGGATATAGGAGTAGTGATAGACAATAAGTTAAATTTCTCAGAACATTTAGCGGAAAAGATAAACAAAGCCAATAGAATTGTAGGGCTGATAAGGAGGACATTTGTGTCACTTGATGAAGAAATATTCAGGAATCTCTATACAGCGCTGGTTAGGCTGCACCTGGAATATGCGAACCAGGTGTGGGCTCCATATATGGTAAAGGATATAGAAGCAGTGGAGAAAGTGCAGAGGAGAGGCATCAAGCTAGTACCAACGTTGAAGAACGCGGGCTATGAACAGAGGTTGAGGACACTGGGACTTCCGACACTGGCATATAGGAGAAAGAGAGGGGATATGATAGACTTTTAAGATAGTGTCAGGAAAGTATGATCAGGATGTGTGTGAAGGTATCTTCTTGATGCGGGAGGGAACAAGAACGAGAGGACACTCTAAGAAAATTTACAAAGAAAGAAATAGGCTTGAAAAGGCAAAGAACTCATTTTGTGATAGAGTGGTAAATTAGTGGAACGCGCTGCCCCAGTATGTAGTCGATTCCGAATCAATAAGGAAGTTTGAAAGTAATCTTGATAAAGCATGGGGAAGACAAGATTTGAAGTTTGATTATAAAGCAAAAATACAGAATAGTAAAAATTTTGCGTCTGCTGCCGCTGCCGCCAACACAGTGAATGACCGCAGTAGTGCAAGTACTGGCACTGAGCTGGATACACAGGCCTAGTTTGCCTTTTTCCAGAGGATCTACTGTAAGAAACTGTACTGTAAGAAACTGTAAGAATGGGTTAAGTATAGTGGTACAACAAAAACGCATCACCTACCCTGAGAATAGTGGTTCCCGTAGCAGCATCCGTGTTTACGTTTCCTCGGTATTCTCGCAGAGTGAACGTTGGGGAGTTATCGTTCAAGTCCAGCACAGCCACCCGCACCTCCGCAAAACTAGCCCGCCCGCCGCCATCCATCACCGACACTTTCACCACGTGCTGGGTAACAGCTTCTCGATCCAAGGCGCCTCCAGTCAACACATTCCCTGATATTAAATAAAAAAAGAGCAAATTTTCATGAAATTTGAGGTTGTTTTCATATTAACCCTTTCACGCACAGGAAGCCATTTGAGCCTATTCTGGGATACTTTAAAGCCTTGGTGACCATCAGGGGTGTTTAGAAATCTTTGGTTTATTTACTTCAACCTCTGCAGTTGTCTTTGAGTTAGCTGTGGCCAGAAAACTAATTATGGAGAGGTAATTATAAGATTGAGAGAACTCTATTTCTGATTGCTAATCAGGAACCTCTGCGTCCACACGTGCGTGAAATGGTTAATAAACACTATAACTTAAAAATAGCTATTAATGGGTGTATGAGTAATGGCTTCTCGATCCAAAGGGATACCAGTCATCATATATATTCCCTAATAATATTCATATTTTTTCACCAACCAACTTTACTTCTAAACTCAATTAATGAAATCAACAAATACATGTCGCACTCCAAGGATTCGAACCTAGGATACTCACACCGAAATTCCGTGCATTTATGCATTACGCTATCAAGACAGACCTAATTTTTTCATATATTATATGTTTTGTTTTAGTAATTAGATTACATGTAACCTCATATAAAGAATCACATGCAAGTACCATTACCTATCCCAGATCCTGTTCCTAATCCTATTAGTGTTTTTAAATTGCCCCCCTCACCTGCACAGCTCCCAAACACAATGCTGCCCGAGAGCCGATTTTATGTGGATAAAAATAAAACAAACAATAAAAACAAATAAATAAAAAATCCTTGGCTCATTACAACACCAGGATCTCAAAATACTAGATACTATCTATCTATCTACTCAGGCGCATACCCCATTTTTTTTCTCTAGATATATCCACCACTTGCAGAACTGTCATGGGTTACATAGAGGTGGACACTTGCAACCATGCAGGAATATACAGTGGTCCCTTGAATAGCTGGTTAGTACCGAAGAGTCTAGCATATGCCTTTAACCTCTTTGGCCCCCCTGGTAATAATAATAATATTTAATAATAATAATAATAATAATAATAATAATAATAATAATAATAATAATAATTAAAGTAAAAAGGCCATCCACCAATCAGCGCGCCCCCTTTTACCTTCTCTCTTCATCAGCTGAGTTTGACACTTTGGGCTCACGTCATAAAAATGCCACGCCTTCCCGGCCGACCAATCAGAAGCCTCCATTTTCGGAGCGCCCTGCTACATGTATCGCCACACCTTTAAACTCGCTCTCGCTCTCTTCACCGGCCGTTTCCCCTGGTTGCAATGGGTCTAATATATCAGTGCCAGCCCTATACTCCCGTAAGCCACTAAAAGACGTTTGCAACCAGCTTCCAGGAACATATTATGAAGAGAAAAGGGTGGAGGTGAAGCGACAAAGGATTCAAGACGCGCGGGGGGCCGGGCGGCTGGCTCAGCCAATCACAGCGCCGGAGAGCTGGAGGCGTGACTATATTAAGAAGGTGGGGGAGGCTGCAGCGGTCATTCACCTCTCGGAATCTACTGGGTTTGCATCTTGCAACTCACTTCCTCTCCCTCACTTGGGCACCAAAGGGAACTCGGAACTACTTATTCCAGCCACGCAGCCCTCATCAAATGTTCCAGTAAAGACCACCTCAGGCCTAGCATCGCTCTCACCTACTAGGCGGATACAGCTTCAGTATCCGGCCGCCTGTCGTCACATCGCTAGTTTGCATACTTACAGCCAAGCGATTCAAGAGGGACGGCAGATAGTAGATGGGAGCGAGAATTTCCAGAAGAGCTATTGGCCAGCTCTGAGGTGGTGAAATTGTTCCAGTACACACCTAGCAGTATACCATAAATCTATAATTTTTAAAGGACCCATATTGGGCCCGAACCAGACTTAAAGAAAGAGAGAAAATGCTTGACTAACCCAGTGGTTCCATAATAATTGATGTGTTCTTCTAGGACAGACTAAAGAGAAAGGATACTAGACTTTGTTGATAAATAAAATGATGTGTTAAGAGGGAAATAGTTATTCTTGTTAGAGAAGGCTACATGCCGATTAGTTATAGCTAGTATAGGATCTGCTAGGACAGCACATATATATTAATAGTAAAGTAAAAGGGAATAATTCTTGAAGATAGACACGCAACTATAAGGCTCAGGGGAACAAATTAATAATAGTTGCCATTAGACCAGCTTTAGTTTGAGAAATAGGTAGGAAGGACACTAGTCCGTATGATCAATGAAATCTTTGGTTATAAAGGAAACATTATCTGTTATCATAGTTAAAGGAATATTCGATCTGTGTTAAGCGTTACGGGCGTTAAGTACAGGATAATATTGTAATCATAGGAATCTATGTAAAGGGATAAAAGCGGAGAGCCTTGGCCGTGTAGAGTTATTGAGGTGCTACTTACATTAGGTTAAGAATTATTATTGACCCAGTGATAGATGTGAAGATAAATTGTTTTGTAATAGGATTACATGTATATATAATATAATCCAAGAGTATTTAGAGGTAACTTGTAACAACGCCCTGGTTATTTAGAAGAAATGTATTGTATGGAGTAACAAGGACATTATTTAGTAGTAGCCTCTACGTCTCCAACGTAGAGCTATATACCTATCGTATAATTCCGTTCCGCTCTGGAGCGGACAATTATCGTAATCACTAGCGCGATTAAATCGATAACATCTAGAGTAGCACCTTACTCTCTCTACTAGGTACGTTGTACACACTCTTGAGGCTACTATTTTAAAGGAAATGAAATTATTGATGAGAAAGAAAAGAGAACATTGTCCATCCTATCTGGCTCCTTAAGCCGTTGTCCCGGGTCCACTGCACAACCCGACCGGGTTCATTAGATCATTCCTTTTCGCGCTACACTCTATGACGCACACACTTTTTCTGGTGCTCTGTTTTTGTGCCTACAACTCCTGTCTCCTCCCCTTTGGGGGAGTTGTGGGCCTTATTTAAGGTACCTGTGGTTCTAGACAGATGATACGTGCTGTAGGCACACTGAAAAATGGGCTCAAATGTGTTTTTCTAGGAGTGTAGCGTCGAAACTGGCGGTTACTTAATTTTTTGCCATCTGCGCATGCGTCGCCGTTTGGGCGACCCTCATTTATTTAGGCTTTGCCTTTTGTATTCATTTCACTTGCAGTGGCTTTAGTTTTGTGTTTAGTAAGCTTCTTGTCTTATTTTTTTGTCACTGCCTTTATTTTTGCTTTTCTTTTCGTGAAATTAGGCCTAGGCTTACTTGTGCCCTTCTAGTTGGTTGGAAGGGGGGCGCTGACCGAATACCGTCCAACTCGGCCCATTGTCAACTCGGCCCATTACCAACTCGGCCCATCAAACACCAGCTCGGCCCATTATATACCAACTCGGCCCAATATATACCAACTCGGCCCATGAAATACCAACTCGGACCACATGGCCGAATGCCCTTGCTTATGGTCTTTATTCTAGGCTACTCTACGCATCGAATAGTAGGCTAAAACAACAGACTAGCCTATAAACAATTTAAAACCGCTTTATTATTACAGAATGTAATATTGTAATTATTATTAGCGGAATGTATGCAATGGCCGGGAATATGAAAGTTGCTCTGAACTATTTGGATGAGACCATGGTAGCGAAAATTATGAAGAGTATGATTAGACCAAGATTGGAGTATGCAGCAGTGGTGTGGTCCCCGCATCTAAAGAAGCATATTCACAAGTTAGAAAGAATCCAGAGAGCAGTCACTAGATTGGTTCCAAGTCTCAGAGAACTGCCATATGAAGGGAGGCTAGACAAATTAAATCTACCGAGTCTAAAAGAGAGGAGAGAGAGGGGAGACATGATAATGATGTACAAATGTACCCGGGGGCTGGAGAGGCTGGATAGGGAGGATATATTAATTATGGATACAGGAATAACTAGAGGCCACAGCTACAAAGTAAAAAGACCTACCTGCAAGAACGATATCAGGAAGTTTAGCTTCCCCTATAGATGTATTGACAAATGGAATGGGCTGGAGGAGGAGGTGGTAGGGGCAAGGAACATCCATATTTTCAAGAAAAAATTGGATAAAAAGTAGACTGAGAGACGGGACAACACGAGCTTAGCTCAACTCCTGTAAACTACAATTAGGTAAATACAATTAGGTAAATACAGGAGTCAGTGATAAAATATAATATGTATATGTTTATACATAATCTTTATTAGTTAGTTTAGGAAGGACCTCTAGCATGCAAACATATACAGCAACGTGGTGAGACACTGCTTTTAATTTTTGTTAAACAACTTTATTATTACAGGAGTCATTGGTAAAATATAATAACCATTATTTCTTCCTGGGGGTGTTCAGCCTGTAAAAGTCGAACTTTCTGCGATGGGGTGCAAATTTGTTGATTGTTCATAGCAAAAATTACAATTCCAGTTGATTCCCAGCCTCTCTCGCACTGCTTTTCTGTATGCTTTCCTTGTGATGCCAGTACCACAGGTTCGGTGTTGCCATAGATTGCAATCACACTGCAGTCCCTTCCGCAAAGGACGCACATCCTTAAAGCATACTAAGCATTAATTGATTAGTCATTAGCCTATGTTCGTCGTAGCGATGCAGTGTAAGAACTGAATTAACTTTGCACTGTTTCCTGTTTGATTCACTCACACTCGATCACTGCTTAATCATCTTCGAAACATTTAAGTGTATATATAGCCTAATAAAAGTATTATTACATATATCGTTGTTACATATATATGTAGTTGACTCAACTCATTGTATCATTAATTTTCTTTGAATCCTTTCCTAATCAGTGGTGCGCCTACTTATAGGCTATTGACTCAAACCACTAAAGTAATACATTGTTCGAAGCACTGATTATTAAAGGTGTCAACGTTGCGTGTTTTGATAGTTAAATCTCTTTCAAATCATTGAGCCGCGTTTTCAAGCACCCCCACTATCTCCGATAGACTGGAAAAGGTGTCGTTTTTGTTTGAACCCTTTCTTTATCATTGGTGGGCCTACATTGTATTTGGCGGACCTAATTATGTTAATTCAAACCACTCAAGTTTGAATCCATTGTTCAAAACACTGATTACAGATGTTCAAATAAATGGGCCGAGTTGGTACCTAGTTGGTAATGCAAGACGGGCCGAGTTGGTAGTAAGTGAGCCGAGTTGGTAATCTTAGATGGGCCGAGTTGGAAAAGGGCCGAGTTGGCCCTACATCCGCTGACCCTTGTAGGGTCGATCCCTTTTGGTGGTCTTTTTACTTGTTGCTGCCTCTCTTCAAGAGTGCAGGAACTAGGGGGGGGGGGGGGGGGGGCGTTTGGCTTTCAACACTGTGGCAACCTCAATCTGGCATACAATGCTCACTTTTTGATTGACGGCTCCAGTGCTCTGTCTACCTGGCCTCAGTCCCACAAAACAGCGAACGTAGCCCGTTCTGATGTGTTTTCTTCTGACAAGTTTTTATTCTGTCTACTGCCCCCCACTACGGTCGTGCACTTGATTACCCACAGGCTCTCCCGCGCCTGATGTGACTTTAGGAGGGTTACCTTTGGGCCCCTCCGCTTTTGGAAGGGACTTTTATTTTACTGGCCTTCCACCTTCCTGGGTGCCACAGACCTCTCAGACGTACCGATGGGTTGCCGCCCTGGGTCGGGTACTCCCCGCTCTAGCTCGGACCTTTCATTTACGGTCCCATGGTCTCCCTGGGCCCCTCTGATCTCGAACGGGACTTTCCGTTCTATGTCGGAGGTCTGTTTTCACACTGACTGATACCCACAGACGCTCTAGAACGGGACTTTCCTTTCTATATCAGAGGTCTGTTTTCACGCTGTCTGTTACCCACAGACGCTCCCACGTCTGCTGTGACTTGCCAGGCTACCTTTCCTGGGTCCTCGGCTTACAGCGGGGCCCATCTGGGCCTCTCCGCTCTCGGACGGGCCTTTTCCCTCACGCACTACTGCCGTCTCATACCACTTCCCGCGCCTGAACGTACGAGTCCGTATACGGACGATTCCGCCCGCCTTGGAACGCGGACGTTCCCGCTCGATGTTGGTACTTTTCCGCTCTCCAACGGACGTTGCCGTTTACGGTCGCGCTACTTTTTGCTTTGGTTTAGGCCTAGACTGGTCGTCCTGCACTTCCATTAAGACATATTTTAATGCTCCTTTTTACCAGGCTGTGCTTTCTGACCTACAGGACCTCTTCACTGATACCGGCCTTAAGGTATTGGTCTCCATTATATTTTGGGGTGGGGTTTCCTTCAGTTCTTCAGAGGGTTGAGCCTACCCCTTGGTTTTTTCTGACCTGGGATTTGGGGCTCTTTGGCCTGTTGCTGGTTCCCCTATGGCCTTCCTGATCCTCCTTTTGGAGGGTTCTCTTCAGCTTTAACTTCCAGGGGGACATGGGGGGGGGGGGGGAGCACTCTCCTTCATTGGATGGGACTCCAATCTCCAGGCCTAGTGAGAGCTTTTAGGCTACTCCCTGACCTGGTGCCTGTAGCCTATTCTGGGATCTCTGATCTTTATTTTGTGCATGACCTCATGACTGATACTCCTGCCTGGCCTCCCATTTCGGGGGCACTCTTTGGCCTTCTTCTTCAGGATTCATCGACTTTCAGTGGTTTTTTCGTGGTGCTTCCAACCAGGCTTTCGTCTTGTCTCTGCCGATGACATACATGTGTGCATTGCCATGGCCTTTATTTTCATGGTGCTTACAAACAGGCTTTATTCTTGTTCCTGTCGATGACATACATGCATGCCTTCTCATGGCCTACACGGGGTCTTCACAGGGGTTTTCTCTTCTGGTTCCAGTGTAGTATGTCTACTTCGCTCTGCTCTCGCCATGGGTTCCTCACCGGGTGGTGAGTTCCACCCTTCCTACATTCGTCCTACATCCTACATTCCGCTCCAAAGCGGATTTCCGCCCCCGAGCGGAGCGGCCCGTTCTGGTCCACTCCTCTCTGGGTCGGTGCTAGGGTGCTTTGCTTTGCCTCTGTATAGGGACTCGGTTGCAGTAGTTCACGGACTTCTCCTATTCATCAGATTGTGCTCCCTCTCTACTCTGCTGGTACCCTTGGGCATCTTCTTCTCTTCAGTACCTTCCACCTTTGGATATTATTATTATCCTCTTCCTTTATAAGGCTTTTCATGCCTTCCTTCTCGGGCCTTGCACGGGGTTCTTTGCACTTGCTGGTTCGCCTGGTCTCTCCCTGACCCTCCGCATGGGGGGTCCCTCTTCACCCCTCACCACGCACAAGGAGGGGGGGGGGGGATACTCACTTTCATGAAAGGTGCTCCATTTGCAGGGTGTAGTGACCACTTTTGTGCGTTTTTCTGCCCTCGTGCCAAGAGCATTGCAACGTACCAAAGCTGCTCGTCGGTGCAGCTTTTTCTTTAGTAATATAAGGGGACTTCACTCTAACATCAATTCTGTACACCAATTTCTTCAAGCAGAATCCCCTACTCTCCTTTTTTTGACAGAGACTCAAGTAACATCCACATCTGACACGTCTAGATTTAATTTTCCAGGTTATCAACTGCTCCAAAATTTCAGAACTAAAGGAGGTGTATGTTGCTTCGCAAAATCTGAAATTGCCCTGGAGGAAGTTACTGGTTTCAATTGTCCCTATTTTGATTATTCTATATACAAATTAATTTCTGCTGGTAAATTTAAATACATATGTTGCATCTACCGTTCCCCAAATACTCCTCCAGAGCAAAGTCTTTTTGATTCTCTGTCCTCACAACTCAGTGTCCTCAACTTAAATGCTTCTTCTGAAATCACTGTGTTGGGTGATTTTAATGTCCATAATGTTGAATGGCTCACTCATTCAGCCAGGACTGATGATGCTGGTCTTGAATGTGAGCTATTTGCAGACTCATTTAATCTCACTCAACTAGTCAACCAACCCACCCGTGTACCAGATAATCCTAATCATAATTCCCACCTACTGGACTTATTTTTAACAACCAATTCAGAAAATTATGATGTTACAGTGAGGTCCCCGCTTGGATCTTCTGATTACTGTCTGATACAGGCCACCTGTCTATCACCTACCACACCTTCCCACTCTGAACCTGTTTTGGTGACTAAATGGCATTACGATAGGGCAGACTGGGAGGGTCTTCAAGGTTTCTTTACTGATATTCCCTGGACCTCTTTCTTTTCTAATGATGCACACTCCACCTTGAGCCACATACAAGATTTTGTAAAAATTGGAATGGCAACTTTTATTCCTCATCAAAAGTACAGTAAAAGATCTAATTCACCTAAATGGTTTGACCATAATTGTGCTAGAGTAACTGAACAAAAAGCAATAGCCTACAATGCATACACAAGATCAAAAACACATGAAGCTTTTAATTACTTTAGAAACATCAGAAATCATGCCAAAACTGTATTAAACCTAACTAAATCAAACTTTCTCCATAAGCAGGCAAATAAACTTCTAAATAATCTAAATGATAACAAAATATTTTGGTCTACTCTTAACTCATTCAAATCCAACTTCACTACTGCTTCATCCATTCCACCATTAAAATCTCCGACTGGCAATCTTGTAAGTGACCCACGAGGTAAAGCTAACCTTCTTGCGGATATTTTCTCCACCAACTCAACCTTAGATGAAATAAATCAAGATGTCCCAGTACTTAATTTTAATTCGCCTGAAATTCCCTCACTTAACCCGGCAAGCGCGATAGGCCTCACGGAAGGCTTCCTATAGGGAACGCGATAGGCCTCACGGAAGCAGGATTTTTAAAGGCGTACCAAAACGGCGCCAAGCTGTCTAGGGAGTCACAAATTGCGCCACGTTTAGTGCGACATGGTACCTCTCGATGGCACCCACAACCACCCGCCGCACGCACCCCACACAGTCTACACACGCAGTACGCTCTCAGTCACTATGGAGCCTACACGCTCCCCTGACTCGCTCCCTGTTGACTCGCCCAACCCTGTTGCTGGCGGTGTTAGTGCTCGTGGCAGGACACGAACACGTGCCAGGAACCCCTCCTACGTATATACTTCTGAGGATGATGAGCCAGTGCAGCCAAGAAGACCTACACGTGCTGGGAGAGGCACGACACGTGCGACGAGTGCGAAGAGGTCATTGTCCTCAGCATTTGCTCTGACAACTGCTACCACAACAACTACTGCCTCTACTGTTGTGGCAACGACGCCCACGGCGCCCACCACCACAGGAAGTACAAGTGGCCGTCCTGGGGATGCAGGAGCATCGGGGGTAGTTGGCAAGAAGGGTAAGGGTAAAGGACACCCTTATCAGTTCAAGAGGAGTAAGGTGACACCTCCCGCCTCTACCACCCCCGCGTTGCCACCACTACCACCACCCACCACGGCCGCCCCTGCCTCACTACCCACCACGGCTGCCCCTGCACCACTGCCCACCACGGCCGCCCCTGCACCACCGCCCACGCACGCCCCTGCTCCACCACCCACGCCCACCCATGCCCCTGCTGCTGTTGGAGGGCCTCGTAGAGTTTTGGCAGCTGGTCTAACGCCATCCAAGTTTGACGCCCTCCTCTTCCCTCCTGACTCCTCTGACGACGACGCTGCAGAAGGGGAAGCCTTCGATCCCAGGAACTATGGCTGGGGTGGTGATAGTGGGAGCGAGTCTGAGGAGGATCAAGACCAATATGAGGGAGGTGCAGAGGATTCGGAAGACGACGATGTACTTCTGCACCGTGACCATGACCATGACCAAGACCTGTCTGACGACGAAGGCTCAGACGACGTGGCTGACGGAGGGGCTGATCCTGATCCCCCACGGGCGTATAATTTTGCCTGGTCTGAAGGGTCCCATTTCCAACCAGATTTGCACCAGTTCAATGCCAATCTGGCTGGTTCAACAGCAGACTGGCCCTGCAATGACCAGTCCACGGAATCTGATTTCTTCTGTGCATTTTTTGACCAGGAGGTATTATCTCATCTCGTTTCCCAAACCAATGGATATTTTACCTGGGTGAGGGAAAGAATTGATATGATATCTCCTAGAGCAAGAATTCGTGCATGGGTTGATACGACTGTCCCTGAGCTCCTTGTGTTCTTTGCGTTGTTGCTAATCATGCCTCTCTGCAGGAAGCATGTAATGGAGCATTATTGGAAGCACGACCCAATCATCAACACCCCAATTTTCCGGAAATATATGGCTCGTGATAGATTTTTCTTGCTTCTGCGATTTTTGCACTTCGCAGACAATAATAATCCAAACCGAGCTGATAGAATATGGAAAGTTCGGGATGTGTTGACCATGTTGTTGCAAAGGTACAGGAAATTCTTCTACCCCTTTGCCAACCTGGTGATTGATGAGTCGCTCGTGCTTTTCAAAGGACGCCTGGTGTTCAAGCAGTACATTCCCTTGAAGAGACACAGGTTCGGGATCAAGATCTTTGTGTTGTGCGATTGTGAAAGTGGAATAGTGCTCGACATGATCGTATACACCGGCACTGATGTAGACATTCCAAAAGTCGGTGGCAACGACCCATTGGGCATGTCAGGGCACATTGTGAAAAAGATGCTGGAGCCCTACCTGAACAAGGGGCACACGTTGTACACCGACAATTGGTATACAAGTCCTGCACTCTGCCAGTTCCTCCATGACCACAAAACGGGGGCATGTGGGACTGTCAGAACTAACAGGAAGTTCATGCCTAAGTTCCAAGGCAATCGCATAGAACTGGACAACCCCTCCCACAGTGACACCGCTTCTGATGACGACTTGGCAGAGGAACAAAGGCGCCGCAGACAGGACAGACCAAGAAGAAAGAAGAAAGAGCACTACAAGCAGCTGGAGAAGTCTGGGAAAGTTCTGGCGGTAAAGTGGCTCGATAAGCGACCAGTCCACCTGCTTTCGACTGTCCATACAGGTGCCCAAGTGGACTCTGGTAAATTCCACTACCGTACCAAGAAGTCTATCCAGAAACCTGATATGGTGGTGGATTATACCAAGTACATGCGCCTTGTGGACAAGTCTGATTGCCAGCTTGCAGGAGTTGAGTGCCTACGAAAAACAGTGAAGTGGTATCACAAGCTTTTCCTTCACTTTGTTGACATCACGATGCTCAACGCTTACAACATGTGGCTGGTAAAAAAAGACATGGCCCCGAACAAAAAACTCAAGTTCCGGGAGTTCATATACAACGTCGCCTACCAACTCCTACAGAAACACCAACCAGTCTCCGGTCACAGGGGTCGCCGTGCAGTCAACCTCCCAGACAGAGTCATTGATGGACATGACAAACACTACCCTATCCACACCGAGCTATCTGGCACCCGGAGGCTGCAAGTACAGTGCCAGGTCTGTGCCCACTCCACCAGAAAGCCACAAAAAAGAAACCGAGTCACATCAATGTGCAAGGAATGCAACGTTGGGTTGTGTTTGGGCGAGTGCTTCAGGGACTACCACTCACTCAAGTACTACTAGGAGTGGTACCTGTGTCGCCCTATCTCAGCCAAACTCCTGCCCCGCCCACCTACCTCACTACCTACCTGCCCGTACCTGACCTGCCCGTACCTGACCAACGTGATCTCAAAACACCTGCCTGCCTACCTACTTGCCCGTACCTGACCAACGTGATAATATTATCATAACATGTACAAATTATAGTTGTAGGATAAGTTCATATGTTTTGGTATATACTGTATATATATATATTATATATATATATATATATATATATATATATATATATATATATATATATATACACAGTATATTATTGTATACAGTATACTGTATATATAAGCAATATTTTCATTTATTATTTCAGTTTAATTCATTAGCCAGGCAATATTTTGTTTTATTTATATATACCTATGTAATATTATACTTATGTACTAACCTTTTGTAACAACCTTTTGTAATAATAAAACAAACAAAAAACAAATAAATAAACACAAAAAAACATACTTACGCTCTGCTATTCATCAAAGTTTTCGACTTTATGAATAGCAGGGCGTAAGTATGTAAAAAAAAAAAAATTTCAAGTGATATAAACACTCCAAAAACATCCCCATAACCTCTCTGGTTTCGAACCCACGTCTCTAGGCCTACGTCTCTAGGCCTACATCTCACTCAGTCCATCACTCTAACCACTAGACCATGACTGTTCACACTATACTGACAGCGATTAGTGCGTACGTATTTTCGGGCAGACGAATGCTTGACAAAAAAAAATATATATATACCCTCGATACACTTGTGTATATCGAAGTATTTAGTATGTATAATACTTTTACATAACCTAACATATTCTATCATTACGAACAAACAGTAAAGAAATTTACAAGTAAATAAATAACTTTTCATCCATGAGTTGCAAGCAAATAGTGCTTAAAAATTGTGTAATGAGATATCGGGTTACTCTAACATACTGCGCCATCCAAGAAGCCTTATCGTTGTTTACAATATAGCAACGACAACACAAAGTGTCTATAAGGTCTAAATTTGTGCATACACCCACGCTAATCTCATCTACCTACTGTAATCTGACCCCTTTTCTCTCTCGCGCCACCCACCTTTCTCAATACACCACTCTTATTTCGCCTATTATTCGTCCGTATGCATCTCTGCGCTTCATTTATCAGTGTATATTATTCACATGGGCTGCCTTACTCATGAATATGAATAGGTGAAACCATAAAGGTGCTTTTTAGGCGAGATATAGAGCGTTGCTTCTCATCAATCGCACGTTCTTGCCTCCACCCTCTCTCTCTCCTCCCGCCTGACTCACTCACACACACTCGCTCGCTCGGGGATGTCGTGCCTATCAGCCCATTTTTTTCAACTTGCAGCCACCGTAACTCCACACCCACATTTTTTTAGGGTGGATATATATATATTGGCGGATGTGGCTGCTTATTTCCAAGACATTGAGGTACTTTTTTTAAATTCTGTGAGATCGAATTTTTTGGCAGAAATGCACAAATAACTACCCTAGCTCCTAGGGCTATTTAGCGCTTAACAGGTTAAGATCCACACCAGACATGTTAAAACTATTTTGCAGAATCTCTCAGTAGATAAGGCTCCAGGTCCAGATGAAATTCCTCCAATAGTACTTAAGAATTGCTCCTTGGTGCTCGCTCCTGTATTGGCAAAAAATTTCCGTCTGTGTACTCATACCTCATGCTTCCCAGTACCCTGGAAAGAAGCAAACATCCATCCAGTTCCTAAAAAAGGTGCCTCTTCAGATCCATCAAACTACAGACCAATAGCTATAACTTCCACTCTTGGCAAAGTCTTTGAAATTATATTAAATAATCACATAATTAAGCATCTGGAGAATAATAAATTAATCAGTGATAGGCAATATGGTTTTAGACAATGTCGATCAACTGCAGACATTCTTTGCCTTCTTACGCATCAAATCAACCAAGCTACAGACCAACATGGTGACACACATACAATAGCACTGGATATATCAAAAGCATTTGATAGAGTCTGGCATCAATCCTTATTGTCGAAGATGTCACACTACGGCCTTGCATCATTAGTTCCACTAATTTCTTCTTATCTTCATAACAGAAAAATATGTGCAATGGTAGATGGCCTTTATTCTCAATTTCACTCAATAAATGCTGGTGTTCCCCAGGGATCAGTTTTGGCCCCAACTCTGTTCCTCATTCATATCAATGATCTCATATCTACCACTCATAATCCAATACATTCCTACGCAGATGACTCAACACTCCACAGTTCCTTCACATTTACCAATTCTTTCACCCAACCCGATCTTATAAATTCAAAAATAAACACTGCAATTTCTCTGAACCTTTCTAGAATTAATAAATGGGGACAAGAGAATCTAGTTTCCTTTAATGCACAGAAAACCAAGTACATTCAATTTTCTAACCGACAGAATCTCACGGACTCCCATATATTTTTTAATGATGTAAATATTCCCACTTCCCCTAGTATTGACATTCTCGGTGTAACATTAACTACTAACTTGAGCTGGACACATTATGTTAGAAGCATTGCTAAGAATGCCTCTAAAAAACTGGGACTCCTGTACAGAGTTCGAGAATTCTTCACTGACGAGCAGTTGGCCGTAATATATAAAAGTCATGTGCGTTCTCAGATGAATTACTGTTCACCTCTGTGGGGTGGAAGTGGAGTGGTTGCATTGAGGCAGTTGGACAAAATTCAAAATAAAGCTATTAGATTAATCAATAACCCTGCAATCACACAGGACCTTCCTACATTATCCATACGAAGAAACGTTGCATCCCTTGCATTATTCTACAGATATTTTCACAGCAATTGTTCCGAGGAACTTGCTTCAATTGTGCCGCCTCTCCACATCTTTCCCCGTAGAACTAGGGCAGCTGAGAGCGCCCATGAATTTACACTTTCTCCTCCACAATGCAGAACTTCTGCTTATCAGAATTCATTTATCCCCAGAGCTACTACTCTTTGGAATTCACTTCCCTCGAATTGCTTTCCACAAACTTACAATCTACAAATGTTTAAATCCAGTTGTTACAAACATTTTATGAATGGAGGATGCCTTTAGGCACATGGACCTTTTTGTTTTATCTGTGTTTTTCCTTCCTCCGTTCATTGTCTCTTAAAAAAAAAAAAAAAAAAAAATCGAAGGGCCCCCCCTTTTTCGTCCTTCCCTGCCTCAACAGGGGAAGGGGGTACTCTCCTATCACGGATTCACAGGTTTTTTACCAATATTATGCTTGCACACGTTTCCTGTGCTTCATACGTGGGACATCAGTATCTTTTCCTTTCCAATTGCGATGTGGATGTCACTTCCTCCTTGTGCGCGACGGAAGTCTTCAAGGCGCCAGATCGCCTTTCCTCCAAGTGCCTCGTTTGGGCGTCCTGGCTGTTTCCGAGGACTCCGCAACGAAGGTGGGTTGTCGCTCTCCTTCCCCATCCCGCAGACGATCTCCGACTCCTCTGTCCGGTTCAGACCGTCCATGTGGCTCCACCCAAGGCTCAGGAGGCCACCGCTGACCGGTTTTGCCTCCATCCGCCCCATGCTTATGTACATGGCGGTATTCTTGGGACACTCTACTACCGTCCCTCCTCTTTACCTGTGGTAACTCTTTGTGGGCCGCCTGCTTTCTTCCCCTGCTCTGCCTGGGGCGCTTCCTACATGGGCCATCGGTATCTTTTTCCTTTCTGGTTGCAGTGAGGATGTCCTTTCCTCCCTGCGCACACCGTGGGGGTTCCCGTCCTGCCATGCCCATTGGGACATGGAGAGTCCTACCCATGTCTCGTGCTCCAACCGCGATGGGTTTAACCCTCGGAGGTGTAGACCGTGTCTCGTCGAAGTTGACCTTTGGGTCTCGTCCTACGTTCCCGGACGCTGTAGAGGCAAGGTCTCGCCTCTGCGCTCCATGTTCGGGGTTTCGCTCTCTCTGTCACGGACCGCCTCCGACGGTTTCCGCGCTTCCTCAACGAAGGGGTGCGTGCCATGCTTCCCTTTTCCTCTGCCCTGGCGCCTGAACGCTTTTCCCCCGGTGCCTCGTTCGGACGTCCCTACTGTTTCCGAGGACGCCGGGTCGTAGGGGAGACGCCGCTCTCCTTCACCACGTCGACGACGGTCTACGGCTCCACTCCGCCCTGTCTCTTCCCCTGTACGATCTCCGGGCGTGCTTCCGTACTGGGCGGTGTTCTTGCCTACGTAACCTGCTCTACCTGTGGCTGCTGCTCCGGTTGTCCATCCTCCCACTCGCTCCCAGGCGGCATTAGTCATGCTCCCTGCGTGTAGCCTGGGGCTGGTTGGTCGGCCTGTCCACGTTCCGTCCCTCGGGACGTTTCCGGTCCCTAACGGACGTCGCTTCCCTTCCCTTTACGGGAAGCCATCATCGTGGGGGCACGTGGCGGCATCCCTCCCGGAACGAGCTCTGACACATGCACAAGGAGTGCGCCCGGTGCCTGCGAGTTGGCAGGTACGGCTCGACGCCTTTGCTCAACGCGACGTACATGTCGACGCGCCCTCTCTGTCGGCGTCGTATGAGTTTCAGTTGTGTCTTTCCATAGTTTCTCTTTTACTGTTCCTTGTGGCTGACGGAGGGCGTCGACTTTGGGGTTCGGTCGGAGATGGGTTCTTCCCCACTCCCTCCTGTCGGCTGCTCCTCCGTATCGAGCCTTGTCATGCCTTCATCCGGGGTTTCACCTCCATTTTGGGCCTGGTTCTTTGCCCCTACGTTATCTTTCTGAACGTATGCCACGTTCCTTCACGCCACCAGAGAAGGGTGCCCTGGAACATGTTCACAAGCCCTGGTGGCGCACTGCTCGCATGCTCTCCACCCTCTTCGAGCGTCGGCACCTAGCTCGGCTTCCCCTCAGGCTTATTGTATCTCCACCGACTAGGGTGCTCGGGAAGGGTGGGGCCCAATTCGGGCGTCTGCAACTGCGGCTCGCCTCCGTCGGCTTCCTGCAGTGTCCCTTCCATGAGGCTGCGTGTTGTCGCCAGTCTCTGTGGTTTTCCTTCTGTACACTGGCGCCAGCTGCGGTCAGCACGTCGCTGTTGCTTTCTGTGCTCCCTCCGGAGGGACTCTTCTCTGCACCTGAGTGGCAGGGGTCTTCCCTCTTTGCTGCTGCGGGGCTCTTCGCTCCCCGTCCGCCTGGGATGTCCCGACCCTCCTCACCCGCTTCCTCTTCGTTGGGGTCGGCAGGCCGGCTCGTAACGAGGCCGCCAGACTCGGGGCCCCTACCGGCTCTTGCGTCCCCACTCTCGGTTTTGCTTCGCCGTTCGTGGGCACGCCGGGTAATACGGCGGGGTCTGTCCTCGGGGTGTCGGTCCACGTTTCCGCTCCAGTCTCCTCAGACGTCGCCTCTGTTATTCTGTCCATGGGATTATTCGGGTAGTCTCGCCTCGCCAGCGGGACTTCCTGTCGCATGTCTTTCTGGTCTCCGTGACGGACAGCGAGGTCTTGTGACCGGTGGTCGACCTGTCGTGCCTCGTATTGATGACTCTCATTATGTCACGTTCGGCGGTTTACCCTTCGGTCTCCATGTCGCCCCTCGTGTCTTTCCGACCCTCGTCGGACTGGCCTTGCCTCCCCTGTTCACTCGGGGTCTTCCGCTCCTCTTTTCCTTGGTGGGTGGGATCTTCTCCACGAACTCTCCCGCACACTGTGTGCACGCCGCTCTCCTTGTACCTCCTCGTTCCTCGGTTCGGATTCCTAGTCGCCGTTCCCGAGTCCTGCCTTCCACCGTCGCAAGATGTGCCGTGGGCGGGCCTCGACTGGTACAGGTCGAGCACGCCTGTCACCCTGAGTCGGGTGACTGCGTAGTCTTTTCGTTCTTCAGGACCTGGCAGGGTACCTATTTTGCCACGCACTCCTTTCCACCGTCGCACTGCGTGTACCCTGCCTACCCGGGACTGCCGACCTATGGGCGGTTGCTCTGTCGATGGGACAGAGCACCCGGGTTGTTTGGTCTTTCCAACACACCGTATTCGATGTGTTTCCGCCACCCGACGCCCTTTTTGATGTGCAAAGTCCTCCGCAGGCTGAGTGGGTAAATGAACTTTGTTTGGTTGTTCACTTCCATCTGGCCTGCAGACGCCTGGTCCGCTCAGCTGTGGCGGTGGCGCCCGAGTCCTGTTCCCCTATCGTTCCCCGATTTCCACTTGGGATCGATTGGTGGCCTCGGGCCCTCGTTGGCCTTCACATCGTGGATGTTTGTGAGGCAGGGTGGCTGCCGACGTTTAGTCGTTCTTTGCCTATCAAATCCTCTCCACTGGCCACATTCTCAGTGGCGGACTTCCGTCTCTCACTGGCATGGTTTTCTTTCTGGGATGACCAACACGTCACGGACACGCCTGTCGGTGGCGTTCGTGTTTCCCTACCTCATTTGGTTATTTTTGAGATGCGTCCCAACATATGCACCACGCTTAGGACCCGCCTGTTGGCCGTTTGGGTACCGTTTGAGTCATTCACGGGGTTGGTCGTTCCTCACAGGGCGTTGGATTTCCTCATGCGGGCCTGCTTTGGACTTAGGCCTACCCCGCGTCAGATTCCTCCTCAGTGGTATCTGGCGGGGGCTCTCGTCTGCCTCTTACACTATTTACCCCGTGCCTGGACACTTCCATGCCATGACACTGTTCCTTCTGGCTTTGGCGGCGGGTGACGGCATCTCGGAGATGGCTGCCATGTCTAAGACCCGGCCTTGCTTCCGTTATCTCCCGTCCTTGGGTCAGTTACTTTGGCTCCGTCTGTTCGTTTTGTGGCTACAACCGTACGCGACACTCCCGTTTTTCGGCCTTTCCTGTACCGGCTTCCACACGTGGTAGGGTTCATCGTCCGTTCTGCCCGGTTCAAACCCTGCATCCGTATGTGTACTCGGCCAGGCCAGTGTCGGGGTTGACATTACGGGTGGCGCCTACGTCCGATAGGAGGCTTGATCGCCGTGCTGTGGGACTTCACCTGTGTCGGGTTCTTCGGGCCGGTAACCCGTACGTTCAGGGCACAGCTCATGCCGTCCGTTCGTACGCTGCTCCATTCAGGTTTTACTTGCTTTTTCTCGCCCGGACTTTGCCGCCACAGGGCTTTGGTCTTCCCCCACCACGTTTGTCTCCTCCTCTCTGTCGTTGTCCACCGACAGACCGGGGCGTCCTTGTAGTGCGTTGGGCCTGCAGGTTCCCTCAGGGTCTCCCTGCGGGGTTCCTTCTGTCTCTTGTCCTTCTCCTATCCTGTCCTTCCTTATTGGGGGGAGGGAAGGGTATTGCACTATACCCATACTTGCACCTATGTTAAAGATTAATAACTGGGCTAAGCTTTTGTGATACTTTCTAGTCTTAAGTATACTACATTCTTTCGGTATGTCTTGTCCTCATACCACTGGACTTTTCTCATATGGCTTTTAGTGCTCGTCACTGACACTGCTCATGTAGTTTCTCGTCACATCCTGTACGGTACTCATATTCGGCGTATGCCGGTATTTACTCGTTCCAGTATGGGTCGTCCTGCTTTCTTCCGGAAGGGGGGGGGGGGGGGCATCCTGGACTTTATATTCATCATTATGAAATGCATCATTCTTTGTCTTAGGCTAAGTTATCTCATGGAATAAGACTTGACTGTACTTGACCTCTCTTGATATGCACCTGTCTGTACACTCTTTATATAAACTCTCTTGTTTAAGTCAGTCTTTCCATTGTCCTGATATTTCCTAAGGGCTAAGTTTGTGTTTTTTCGCTTGGATGTCCGCCTCCGATTTGTTACTCTAGCTCTACGTTGGAGACGTAGAGGCTACTACTAAATTGGGAGGTTTGACACTCTCCCAATACCAAAGAAGGAAAACCTTCTATTTGGTAGGTAGCCTCGGAGTATCTAACGTCATAGTATCCCGCCCTCACGCCGTACCCCTGCCCATCCAATCTTGTCTATTTAACTTGATACCTGGATGATCTAATGAACCCGGTCGGGTTGTGCGGTGGACCCGGGACAACGGCTTAAGGAGCCAGATAGGATGGACAATGTTCTGCAATTTTCTCTTTTCTTTCTCATCAATATTTTCATTTCCTTTAAAATAGTAGCCTCAAGAGTGTTTACAACGTACCTAGTAGAGAGAGTAAGGTGCTACTCTAGATGTTATCGATTTAATCGCGCTAGTGATTACGATAATTGTCCGCTCCAGAGCGGAACGGAATTATACGATAGGTATATAGCTCTACGTTGGATACTCCGAGGCTACCTACCAAATAGAAGGTTTTCCTTCTTTGGTATTGGGAGAGTGTCAAACCTCCCAATATAATCAAAGAGTATTCAGAAGGGCAATTAAGGTAAAATTGTAAATTTCTCCATAAGCAGGCAAATAAACTTCTAAATAATCCAAATGATAACAAAATATTTTGGTCTACTCTTAACTCATTCAAATCCAACTTCACTACTGCTTCATCCATTCCACCATTAAAATCTCCGACTGGCAATCTTGTAAGTGACCCACGAGGTAAAGCTAACCTTCTTGCAGATATTTTCTCCACCAACTCAACCTTAGATGACATAAATCAAGATGTCCCTGTACTTAATTTTAATTCACCTGAAATTCCCTCACTTAAGATCCACACCAGACATGTCAAAACTATTTTGCAGAATCTCTCAGTAGATAAGGCTCCTGGTCCAGATGAAATTCCTCCAATAGTACTTAAGAATTGCTCCTTGGTGCTCGCTCCTGTATTGGCAAAATTTTTCCGTCTGTGTACTCATACCTCATGCTTCCCAGTACCCTGGAAAGAAGCAAACATCCATCCAGTTCCTAAAAAAGGTGCCTCTTCAGATCCATCAAACTACAGACCAATAGCTATAACTTCCACTCTTGGCAAAGTTTTTGAAATTATATTAAATAATCACATAATTAAGCATCTGGAGAATAATAAATTAATCAGTGATAGGCAATATGGTTTTAGACGATGTCGATCAACTGCAGACATTCTTTGCCTTCTTACGCATCAAATCAACCAAGCTACAGACCAACATGGTGAAACACATACAATAGCACTGGATATATCAAAGGCATTTGATAGAGTCTGGCATCAATCCTTATTGTCGAAGATGTCACACTACGGCCTTGCATCATTAGTTCCACTAATTTCTTCTTATCTTCATAACAGAAAAATACGTGTAATGGTAGATGGCCTTTATTCTCAATTTCACTCAATAAATGCTGGTGTTCCCCAGGGATCAGTTTTGGCCCCAACTCTGTTCCTCATTCATATCAATGATCTCATATCTACCACTCATAATCCAATACATTCCTACGCAGATGACTCAACACTCCACAGTTCCTTCACATTTACCAATTCTTTCACCCAACCCGATCTTATAAATTCAAAAATAAACACTGCAATTTCTCTGAACCAGGACCTTTCTAGAATTAATGAATGGGGACAAGAGAATCTAGTTTCCTTTAATGCACAGAAAACCAAGTACATTCAATTTTCTAACCGACAGAATCTCACGGACTCCCATATATTTTTTAATGATGTAAATATTCCCACTTCCCCTAGTATTGACATTCTCGGTGTAACATTAACTACTAACTTGAGCTGGACACATTATGTTAGAAGCATTGCTAAGAATGCCTCTAAAAAACTGGGACTCCTGTACAGAGTTCGAGAATTCTTCACTGACGAGCAGTTGGCCGTAATATATAAAAGTCATGTGCGCTCTCAGATGGATTACTGTTCACCTCTGTGGGGTGGAAGTGGAGTGGTTGCATTGAGGCAGTTGGACAAAATTCAAAATAAAGCTATTAGATTAATCAATAACCCTGCAATCACACAGGACCTTCCTACATTAGCCATACGAAGAAACGTTGCATCCCTTGCATTATTCTACAGATATTTTCACAGCAATTGTTCCGAGGAACTTGCTTCAATTGTGCCGCCTCTCCACATCTTTCCCCGTAGAACTAGGGCAGCTGAGAGCGCCCATGAATTTACACTTTCTCCTCCACAATGCAGAACTTCTGCTTATCAGAATTCATTTATCCCCAGAGCTACTACTCTTTGGAATTCACTTCCCTCGAATTGCTTTCCACAAACTTACAATCAACAAATGTTTAAATCCAGTTGTTACAAACATTTTATGAATGGAGGATGCCTTTAGGCACATGGACCTTTTTGTTTTATCTGTGTTTTTCCTTCCTCCGTTCATTGTCTCTTAAAAAAAAAAAAAAAAAAAAAAAAAAAAAAAAAAAAACGCCCTGGTCATATGAGTAAATGTATTGTATATGGTTAAGAGGATATATTAATTGAAAGGTCATATGTAGTAACGCTTTGGTCTCTGGAGTAGACATAGTAGGCCCGGTAGAAATATATAATTTCTAAGTTTAGTTTAGAGATATAACCCTTGGTTAGATAAGTGAGTAAAGGTATGATTCACTAATGCCCTGGTCTCTAGAGTAGACACAGCAGGGCTTGGTAAAAACCATATTATTGTAGAAACTAATAACGTGCCTTTGGATCGAAGCCGACTTAAGTCAATACCTGAATAACGGGAATCCAAATAGGGAGTAACGGGAGTTCTCGGATTCCAGAGTACAACCTATGTTGGGTCGACGTAATATTTAATCTGTGTCTTGAACTCATCTCGGCCCGAACAGAGAAACCGTTATTAGTGTAGTAACAAGTTTGTTGAATAAAGTATACGAACTTCTAAATGACTGTCGATTTATCCCCCACTCTAGTAGTATATTCAAGATAAGAAAATAAATACTACATTTTGGTGGCAAGCGGTGGGATTCGACAAATCATTTAGATTGAGTATAATTATCTAACAGAACAATGACGGCCGTATTACCATTCAGATTATGGGAAGAGGGGAAAGAAGAAATCGAGCTATGGATCAAACAATTAGAATGTCAGTTTACGCTACTTGACGTAGGAGAAAATGGAAAGAAGATCGCCTATGGAAAGGCACACTTAGGCAAGGCCCTGAACGATGTAAGAGTACGTCTAGAGGGACTAGTATCATGGGCAGAAGTTAGGAGTGCCCTAATTGAAGAATTTGGCCAAGAAACCTCCACCAGGAAGGCCAGAGACAAACTTAAGAGTCTGAAACTAGATGGCCAAAATGTGAGAGCCCTGAGGAGGGAAATCGCAAAAAATGTCAGACTTGCGTATCCCCATATGGACCAAGAGAGTCAGGAAACAGAGATTAGAGAGATTATGATCCATCATGCCCTGTGGAAGTTAAAAGGCACTGCATTATCCATGAAGTGACTACCACTAAGGAACTCATGAAGGTAATCAAGAAAATAATGGAAGCCCGAGAGATAAAAGAGGAGAAAAAGAAAGGGGAGGAGGAGAACCCAAACGAAGGGTATCCGAGAACAATGATCCGATGCTTTATATGCAGACAAACCGGACACCTAGCTAGGAACTGTTCCAACCGTCCCCAAACCCCAACCCCTAGATTTAACTCCAGGCCTGCACTTCCAAACGATCGACCCCTACCAAGGGGAACCGATCCAAACCAGGGAGGAATGCTTCCAGTAGAATATTGGGAGACAGAAACCCAGCCAAAAATCACGATGCCGGAAGAGAGAGAAAATTTTCCGTTAAACCTCACATAAAAAGGCAGTATAGTCTATCTATCTATCTATTGCCTGACGCCGTGATCCCCGAAGGGGTGGCCATGAACGAACCGCCCCCATGCACCTCTGTCCCCAGTCAGTCGACATATTGGAAAGACAAACGCCTTGTGAAACTATAGTAATAAATGGGAAAGCTGCAAACATGTTAATTGATACAGGGGCAAACAGAAGTTGTCTTTTGGAGAATTTTGTGAGGGTTAGTCAGAAAGAGATTGGCCCCTTAAATCAAACTGGTATTCAGTTGTCAGGAGCCGGGGGTCAACCACAATTCTAGGGAGAACTAATACGGTGGTGGTACAATGGAAAGGAATTAAATTCACCACAGATTTTTGTGTTCGATCAGGAAAATCTAATAGCGGTGTCGATGGATATCTGGGAATAGATCTCGTGAGTCAGTTGGGAGTAACTATACAGTGCGGGCCGAAAGACACGACGACCACCCAACGACCTCAAATAGTAGCTACCACAGGGAAACTCTCTATTCCCCCTAGATCTCGGAGAATGATAGAAATTCCCAAATCTCAAGGAATGACTGCCGGGATTTTTGAACCTGATGCACAAAATCAAGTAAGAATATCTCTCACCTTTATTACTACCGATCAGAGGAAATTAGTTCTGGCTAACTTTGGCGATGACACGATTAGTTATCAAAAAGGGAAACTGTTAGGACAAGTTACATCCGCGCAACCCACCACTGTTGGAACTAACGGACCAGTTAACTTACCTGAGATCCCGAAACAATTAACGTCAGATCAAGCCACTACATTACATGAATTGCTCTCGACTTACCGAGACGTGTTTGCTCAAAATGAAGGAGACCACAGATCGGCCCGAACCCGACACACCCACGAGATACATACTCAAGGGCCCCCTTTTAGACAACCTTATAGGCGACAAAATCCCATTATGAGACAGAAGGAAAAGGAACAAGTAGAGGAGATGATCAAGCCAGGAATAGTAGTAGACTCCTACAGTCCGTGGTCATCTCCAGTAGTCCTGGTAAAAAAAAAAAAAAGGGTCCACTCGGTTCTGTGTAGATTATAGAAAGTTAAATGATGTCACCATCAAATATGCACAACCCCTACCTCGTATTGATGACTCGCTAGAATCACTAAATGGGTCAACATGGTTTTCTACCCTAGACCTGCAAAGTGGATACTGGCAAGTACCGGTTAGGGCAGAGAACCAGGAGAAAACCGCATTTGCCACAAGCGAAGGCAAACTCTATCAATTCACGGTCTTGCCCTTTGGAGTTTGTAATGGACCAGCCAGTTTCACTAGAGTAATGGACGAAGTACTGCGGGGATTAACCTGGAGAACCTGCTTAGCTTACCTGGATGATATTATAATTTTTTCGACTAGTTGGGAGGAACATATCAATCGACTACAAGAAGTATTAGAGAGAATCAGGGGGGCAGGACTTAAATTGAAGCCTTCCAAATGCTAATTAGGGGCCCGCGAGGTGGCATACCTAGGGCATGTAGTTTCAAAGAAAGGTATCCAACCAGACCCCCATAAAGTAAAATCTATTGCAGAAATTTTACCCCCTTCCTCTGTCAAAGAGATCCGAGCATTTCTGGGAATGGCATCCTATTATCGGAAGTTAATACCCAACTTCTCAAAAATTGCTCGTCCCATGACTAAGAGACTGGAAAAGGGGAGGAGGTTTGACTGGGATCAGGATTGTCAGATAGCTTTTGATCAACTGAAAAAAAAATTGACTTCTAACCCCACAGTTTGTCATCCGGATTTTACCAAGCTGTTCTAACTATACACCGATGCTTCCGATGAAGGGCTCGGGGCCGTACTGGCCCAGAAAGTGGGCGGAAAAGAAGGCATAGTAGCGTGCGCTAGCCGGACGCTGAATAAGGGCGAGAAGAATTACAGCGTTACTAAAAAGGAATGCCTAGCTCTAGTGTGAGCTGTACAATATTTCCGTCCATATTTAGCCGGGGTTCATTTCGAGGTTATCACGGACCACCATAGTTTGCAATAGCTCCGAAAGATGAAAACGGAAGACGGATTGTTTGTCAGGTGAAAGGGGATCCTGGAGGAATACTCTTTTGAAGTTAGACATCGACCAGGTAAATTACACACTAACGCCGATGACCTATCTCGATTACCGATAGCACCCGTCCAACACACTCAACCTAACAAAGAACAGAAGGACCCTATGTATGGCGACAAAGTAAAATTTCGGAGGGAGCCTGGAGGGATTCTAAAGACCGGGTTGTATTAGATTATCTGGAGGCTAAACACATGATCCAAATTCTCCACGGACAAGAGGGAAGGGAGGCTCATTTAGGTCAGTCTAGAGTTTTGAAGCAATTTAACGAAAGATACTGGACCTCGAGAGCCGACAGAATTGTCAAAGAAGTTATCCAAAATTGTTTGGGATGTCAAAGGGGCAAAGATGGACGGGGACCTAAGCAGTCGCCCGGACACATTACGGCCGGTAAACCGTGGGAAAAGTTATCTGTGGACATTATGGGACCTCTACCCAGACAGACGAACAAAAGGTACATTCTAACCTGTGTCGATGTCTTTTCCAAATATACGGTTGCTTGTGCCATTCCGGACAAGAAAGCTGAAACTGAGGCTAGGGTCATCTTGGAGAAGGTCATTTTTATATATGGTACCTCTGGATGCATTTTGAGTGATAGAGGAAAAGAATTAAATAACGAAATCTTGCAACACTTGGGAGATACCTTGGGCTACCAGATCCAACACACCTCCCCGTATTATCCCCGGGGGAATGCGGTCTGTGAAAGAAACCATAGTATCGGGAATTTAGATAAAGAGGTTAAATTACATATCACTGGTACATGAAATATCCCAACAAATAGTTATAATACAATTACCAACGAGGTATTCGATGGGTGTAATCCAGTCCCCCACACACGGCTAGTTCAATTGCATGACATGTAGGAATGTTCACATAATACAATATCGATACAATGAACTTAGCTTAGAGGACTGGTGATGTAGGACTGTTGTTATAAATTAGTATTTGTAGCACATGGTGAACTGTGGGTTGAGTCAGAGCCGGGGGAGGAGATGTTGACTGTACGGTGTTGTTTGAGAGACTAAAGGGCCGGCCTCCGATCGCTTCGCGAAATTACATATGGCTGCCGGCTCATAATAATTATAACCCATAACTTGGTTTCATAATACATCTAGAGCTGATGTAGATATTTATACATTACAGTTAATATTTAACCTAACTTAAGAATAAACTACAATACAAAAAGAACCAGCCGAAATCGTACAAGCGATACGATACCGCCAAATTCAAATGTCCTATTGGACCAAAACCTGTCGGGATCATTACCCTATTCCCGACATATTGCCCGCCACCAAAATGATATACAGGAGCTATATACAGAGAACAAAAGGACATCGAAGTCAAAGATCACCTAGTTTGATCTTTGATCTCCAAAGATCCACGGAACTCATAGCCGCCCTCCTTTTGGGACGAGCGCCACCTGAAGCCTGAGGAGGATCATCCTTCTCATTATCAGCTGCCCCACCTTGAGGAGCACTGTCACCAGCATTCTACCGCGGAGGGGTATCAGTAGAGACGCCAGGATCATCCGGCAGTTCTACATCCTGCTCCAAGGGATATAACCTTACGACTGGGCGACGTGGTGATGGGCTGGTCTATCAGAGTGAGAACTGAGCAATCTCTGCCATACCCATAGCTTACTCTGACTGTTCCTTTTACTTATATATTTTCTAGATCTCAAGTGACGGCGTCTCTAACGTGGATTGACCTCCCAATCTACCAAGATTGGAAGCCAAAGCGTCACATTTTTCCCTTGCCCCTCAACTTTCTCTTCATAATTGCTGAGGGGCACAGGGCCCTGGGTGGGGCTTTGGTTTCCCTGGCGTTTCCGCACCCTCCTCAAGCTCCCCGCCATGGAGTGGCTTCGGTCACCCAGGCTTTATTGTGGTCGGCGGGGAGGGTTCTGTGGGGGCGCTCGGTTATGGCCTTGGCCTTGCTCGGGGCCTTGGGGCTGTTCGGCCAGGCAGCTTGGGGAACAACAACAACAACAACAACAACAACGACTGGGCGAGTAGTAACCCCAGTCGAAGTTCGTATTCTAGCAACCCTTATAAGACCATCAATGCCCTGGAACAAATGGATAATCCTCCCAAGCTTCCAAAATAACCTAGGACGCTCATCATGAATCAGGACGATATCCCCGATACGAGGCCATCGTTGATTCGTCCCTTTGATCTTACGAGAGTGACGCTCGCGAAGAGACAGCAAATATTCTTGGGTCCACCGTTTCCATAGATCGTCGGACACCTTGTTTACATACTGGAAGCGACGACGTGTGGCGTCAGCATTGCCGAACGTAGGGTCATGCAGATCTTCGTCATTGACGGACGATCTAGGAAAGGTATTAAGGGTTCGTCCACGTGTTAGCATAGAAGGCGAAATGGGCAAGAGGTCGTCAACATCTGCCGAGGTATAGGTCAAGGGCCTGTCGTTGACTGACATCTCAATTTCTATTAAGATGGTTTGCAACTCCCGTCTGGTCACCAGTGCCCTTCCTAATACCTTCTTCATGGCAGATTTGACGATACCGATAGTTCTCTCCCAAATCGCCCCGAACCATGGTGCACGTGCTGGTATAAATCTCCACTGACAACCTGCAAAGCGTCGTAGAGTATGCAAAAACCCCTCACTGGATAGGTCGTCAATCAATTCAATATGAATCGCTCTGGTTACCGCACATGTGAATAGGACGGCATATACCTTTATGATATTACCGGGCGATTCTCTAACATGAATCGCTCCGGTGTAGTCTACCCCGGTTACCTGAAATGGTTCAGTCCTTTGTACCCTGAACTCAGGCAAGGGAGGTAGATCAACTGGGGAGTAAGGCTTACCCTGTAATCTTTTACAGATAGTACAGCTATTGTGGATCCCTTTAATTGCTTGTCGCATCTTAGGGATCCACCAACGTTGTCGCATATACGCCAGAACATAATTTACGCCAAAATGTAGGCAGGTCCGATGGCATTGGCGAATCAACAGTTTGGTAATCAAATGAGAGGAGCTAAGGAGGACAGGATATTTCGCAGAATCAATAATGTCCGCCTTTTGTATCCTGCCTCTACACTTAATTATGCCTCCTTCCATATATAATCCTAGCTGCCTCATTAAGTTTGAGGGTTTGGCCTTTGACTCCTTGCTCAGGATTTGATGTTCAGTAGGATAAGATTCCTTTTGTACTAAACATATTAGTTTTGCTTCTGCTGATCTCAATTCATGGAGTCTGATATGCTTCGAATCTTCACTAAGGAAAGACCCGTGAGCCCGACTTCTCATGTTGTTAATGAAACGGTATATCCATGCAAATACCCGTATTACTTGATCATAGCTGCCGTAACGTTCCCACTCTACCAACTTGTTATCCTGATGTGTAGTACTCACATTCGAACTACTTAACACATCATCTTGGGGCCGACCTGAAGGATCAGATAAGCATTCCCTGAAATCCTGAGGCCATTCAGTTGGAGATGTAAGCCATGGAGGTCCATGCCACCAAATAGAGGACGACATAAACTGCTGCGCCGAGATCCCCCGGGAAATTATGTCACTGGGGTTATCCCTGGTGCTCACATAGCGAAATGTAGCTGTAGGAACTAAGTTATGAATCTCATCAGTGCGATTAGAAACATAAACAGGTAACACTTTCTGGCTATGTACCCATGAAAGCGCTATTTGACTGTCGCTCCAGACATAGACGTTATTAATCTGTAGTATGTCTGCATAGGCATCCAGTGTAAACTTTATTAGACGAGCAGACAGAAGCAATGCAGTAAGTTCTAATTTAGGAACTGTAATCTTCTTTATAGGGGGTACTCTGGCCTTCGCTATAGCCAGCGTCGCTTCACTACCATTGCATATGTATATGGCAGTACCGTACGCACTATGACTAGCATCAGAAAAGGCATGTAGATCCACCTGGTGACCACTAATAACCTGACGAGGAAGTTGGACCTTGCAACATGCGGAAAGGTCCGACCGAATCAACCGCCAAGTATCCTGTAACTCAATCGGGAGGGGCGTGTCCCAATCTAGTTTTAGCCGCCACAGTTGCTGTAAAAACATACGAGCACGGATTGTAACAGGCAGCAAAAAACCTAGGGGATCAAACAACCTCGCTGACAAGCTTAAGCAGTTTCGCTTGGTCATAAGCTCACTGCCGCATGGGGTGTGACAGAAGGATATACAATCTGTGGTAGTGTCCCATTTGTGGCCTAAAAACTTCACCTCACTATTCTCAGTAGCTACACCGTCAGAAGTAAATTGACCTTTCAAAAGATCACTATTAGTGGCCCATTCTCTTAAGTATAAATGAGCCTTGGCAAATATATCGCGGATCTCCCAGCATCTCTTGAGCAATAAATCTTCATTGTCTCCGGTGCCTTGAAGATTGTCCACATAGATCCCCTGCTTGATCTCATTCTTGAAGTCAGGATCTAGTCCAGCCTCCTCAAGATGACGCAAGATAGTAGCGTTGAGAAGGAACTGGGAACAG
The DNA here is from genome assembly GCA_032716605.1 of Paralithodes platypus. Classification (NCBI taxonomy): domain Eukaryota; kingdom Metazoa; phylum Arthropoda; class Malacostraca; order Decapoda; family Lithodidae; genus Paralithodes; species Paralithodes platypus. The sequence goes on along the minus strand of CM064513.1, from coordinate 87,307,591 downwards.
GTCGCCCCGAATAAGACGACTCTGAACCTGTAGACCAGGTACTCCGAATCTAGATCCATTGGGTCCCGTGGCCATAAAAATCTTGTCGAGTCCCTGTCTTCACGATGGAGTTGAAGCATCAGGAAGGCCTTCTCAATATCGGCGACCCATGCAAACTTATGACATCTGAAGCGCAACATAATTTGCGCTAGATCAGAGACCAGGGACGGACCCGTGTACAGACAATCATTCAGGCTATAGGAGCGATCACTGGATTTAGCAGAGCAGTCATACACAATACGAACAGGAGTGGTGGAACTGTCCTTTTTAATCCCATGGTGAGCAAGGTAATGGATGTTATCCCCATACTCACTGAGATCTACTCTCTCCACAAATCCACGTTGTACCTGCTCGGCCAAAACTGCCGCATAAGTCTCGCAATAACTTGGATCCTTGACAAACTGCTTCTGAAGCCCACGTAACCTACCAAGTGCTAGATGGAAATTAGTAGGTAATTTACTCTTGTTATCATTCCAAGGGAGCCTTACCACATACTGACCTCTGCCAGAGTCATACGTTACAGTCTCTTCATACGAGCTTAACGCTAGCTTGGACTCACGATCAAGTTCATGTGGGTCAATTCCAATATTGTCCAAGTCCCATAGCTTATCTATATCAGTACATGTATTATCAGGCACATTTGGCCGAATATATTTATCTATGGGGCTTACTGCTACCTTGAGGACCGTAACCACCTCCACCTGTGTGTCTTTAGAGGAAGTAGCATAGGATCCAGAAATGGCATACCCTTGGATCGTGGGGAGCATTATAAGCTTATCTACCCGCCGATATCCAGGGTGAACCAGGTCGTAGTAATAATCAGCTCCGACCAGTAGCATAATACCATTGTTAGCAGAGAGTTGATCATCAGCCAGTTTATAACCCTTGCTTCTGAGATATTTCAAATGTGGTTGAATCTCTGATGCTATATAGAAACTGGGTAGTGTGTCGACCACAACAGCCTTGATGGGACATACCTTTTTTCTATAAACATATGAAATCTCCACAATATCATAGTCACTGGAATCTATTTCACCAGTGAAACCATGGAGACGCAAATTCTCTTGACCCTTGCTGGTACACTTGAGCTGGGGTAATGATGACCGCAGAACGAATGACCTCTGTGAGCACTGGTCAAGTAAGGTGCGCGTCATTATAGTATTATTATTACTCCCCACTACTGGCAGCATCATAGTAGGAAGCAATTGACATTCTCGAGAAGCAATGGACATGGTAGATACTTTATCACCCTCGCTCTTACTTTTCTCATGTGACTCTTTGGGGGTTCTCCCCTTTTCTTTGCCGTCGTGCCGACCAGACTGGGTGCAAAGGGAAAACCAATGTTTCCCCTTGCAATACTTACAAGGTTTGATGTAGGAATTGGTGCAGGTACTGTTGAAGTGGTCTCTTGCCAGACAGCTGGTACATAACTTAAGCGATTTAGCCTTGCTAATCTTCTGTGTAGCCTTAGGTTACTTAGGACACTGATACCACAGATGACCGTGGACACTGCACAACTTACAACCTAATGATATTGGCCTTTTCTGTTTAGAAGTCTGTACCGGGAAAGCTGCAGTAGATGGCGACATCTCCACTTGTCGGTAGTGTCCAGTACTCTCCATATTGAAGACTTCAGTCTGGTACACCTGCACCAACGCTTCCAAGTTTAGTGGAGAGTCGCTTAGTTGTCGTCTTAAGATTTCCCTTAGGGGAGAGGGTATTTTATTCAAGATATTCACACTAAATATCTCCTCCTTGGTGACGGCCATTGTCTCCATAGATCGGAGGAGGCTCTCAAAGGAGGCATAGTACTCCTTTAGGGCCGTCACATCATAGGATGGAGGATCTAGCGTGAAGAACTTAGTAATTAACGCGGTCTTGATGACTTCCACTCTCCCGTAAGTTCTCTTCAGCAACTCCACTGCAGACTCGTAGCTGTTAGCTTCTAGCTTGTACCCATCGACTAACTTCAATGCCTCCCCTTTCAATTGACCACGGAGATATGTGAACCTTTGGATGGATGTGAGTGTTTTATGATGATGGATGGAACACTCAAAAATATCCCAAAATCCAGTCCAGGTAGCCGAATCCCCGGAAAAGGTAGGCAAAGTAAGCTTCGGCAGGTTAAAACCAGTCGCCTTTGGTGTACCGGTATCCTTAACAGAGGTTGATTCTTGCCCAGGTAAATGCTTGACTAACCCAGTGGTTCCATAATAATTGATGTGTTCTTATAGGACAGACTAAAGAGAAAGGATACTAGACTTTGTTGATAAATAAAATGATGATGTGTTAAGAGGGAAATAGTTATTGTTGTTAGAGAAGGCTACATGCCGATTAGTTATAGCTAGTATAGGATCTGCTAGGACAGCACATAGATATTAATAGTAAAGTAAAAGGGAATAATTCTTGAAGATAGACACGCAACTATAAGGCTCAGGGGAACAAATTAATAATAGTTGCCATTAGACCAGCTTTAGTTTGAGAAATAGGTAGGAAGGACACTAGTCCGTATGATCAATGAAATCTTTGGTTATAAAGGAAACATTATCTGTTATCATAGTTAAAGGAATATTCGATCTGTGTTAAGCGATACGGGCGTTAAGTACAGGATAATATTGTAATCATAAGAATCTATGTAAAGGGATAAAAGCGGAGAGCCTTGGCCGTGTAGAGTTATTGAGGTGCCACTTACATTAGGTTAAGAATTATTATTGACCCGGTGATAGATGTAAAGATAAATTGTTTTTTAATAGGATTACGTGTATATATATATAATCCAAGAGTATTTAGAGGTAACTTGTAACAACGCTCTGGTTATTTAGAAGAAATGTATTGTATGAAGTAACAAGGACATTATATAATCAAAGAGTATTCAGAAGGGCAATTGAGGTAAAATTGTAAATACGCCCTGGTCGTGTGAGTGAATGTATTGTATATGGTTAAGAGGATATATAAATTGAAAGGTTATATGTAGTAACGCCTTGGTCTCTGGAGTAGACATAGTAGGCCCGGTAGAAATATATCATTTCGAAGTTTAGTTTAGAGATATAACCCTTGTTTAGATAAGTGAGTAAAGGTATGATTCATTAATGCCCTGGTCTCTAGAGTAGACACAGCAGGGCTCGGTAAAAACCATATTATTGTAGAAACTAATAACGTGCCTTTGGATCGAAGCCGACTTAAGTCAATACCTGAATTAAAATGTAAAACTTGCAAACTAAACAAACCAAAATTGGGACAAGGACAATATAAAGTCAAATTAAATTATCAAAATCGCTATGTGGAAACAACGCTTACTAAAATGAAAATTATTAAATAAAAGAACACAATCCACCACATAGGGTGTACATCACTACATGAGCAAGTTAATCTGTTTCCCAAGCAAACCAATCGCACATATAACAACGCACTATCGTCACGTTAAAGGAAGTAGTCAAGTTTGGGAAGTCCGGGACGTTCTGGCAAATTTTACTAAACTCTGCATGAATAAAGAAACTACATGTTAAATGTCAAAATATTATTTAAAATCAAATTTGCAACATGACAAGACATTAACAATAGTAAAAAATACAAATATTGATAAGATATCTATACTATTACAAAATAATATATAAAATACAGTACAGCACTCACTAACGATAGTGCTATCGGGTAGGTACCTGTAAGCATAGCATGCCTCAAGTGACCCCTATCAATAACTACCCTACAAATAACCTACATTTATAGCACAAATAAACTAAGGAAATCGCAAAAGTAAGCAATTGATACTATCGACAATGAATACATATAATATAGAGAAATCATTGCAAAATATGAAGTAACAACAGATTTAAACAAAGAGTACTCTTTTAACAAGAACAATAAATTTAAAAAATCATCAATATTAATAATAATAATAATAGAAAAAGATAAACAATAAATACAGACAAAAAGTAAGCAGAGGTTATACAAGAAACTTCAAGTTAAAAATGCTTGATTAAAATTATTGATGTCAAATTTTAGAACACAGTCACAATAATTGACCCTAAAAAGATTAAATTTATGGAACAATTTACTTGCCTCAAAACCTCTGTCCACTAAGAGTCTGTATAGTAACCTAGCTCTAGCCCAAAAGTCATCTACTTTAGTGCAGATTTTACAAAATCTTATTAATTGGGAATAAAAACAATTATAAGTGATTTTACTATCGATATTACTACTAGGGAAAGGAAAGTTTATTACGTTAAAATTAAAATCATCAACTTTGTGATATACTTTAAGTATGCACTGTTCATTAACAATCTCTATATTTATATCAAGAAAATTTTCAACTTTATAATTTACGTTACATTGTGTGAGGGGAATAGAATTAGGGTAAATAAGTTTAGCAACTTGATTAAAATTTAACAAATTGCAAACAAGAATATCATCAATATATCTACTATTATTACTTAACAGTTTAGCAAGTGCTAATTTTTCTGGAATTTTATTTTTCTTGCTACTGTCAACTAAGTCTTTTATATATTTAAATTCTAAAGCAAGCAAGAATAAGTCTGCAATTAAAGGGCTAGCATTTCCACCCATAGGAATTCCTAATATTTGTTTGAAAATGTACGGCCCGAATCTAACATAAGTATTGAAAAGGAGGAATTTAAGGGCATCTTTAAGTTTAGTTCTATCAAAATATACAGAACTAGTGGGAGTAGAGCTAAGTGATGCATTATAAAAATATGTATAAACATTTATGAAATAATTACCATTCCTAACGAACCTGTCAAAGTGCAAATCTATAATAAAGCAAAGCTCTGAATATACTAAATCTAAAGGCAAATTGGTATACAAAGTTGAAAAGTCGAAGCTATGTACCGAGGTAACTTTCGGCATGGTATTTATTTTATCAATAACTTCTAACGAATTGTCAACACTCCAATAATAGTTAATGCCAGTTCTTCTCATGATGGTATTACAATATCTTTTATGAGTACTTTTAATGTATTTTAAGCAATTTACTACTTGTTCTGATAGAGTTTTAGTGGTAGCAAATTTTGCTCCGGCAATAAAGCGATATTTATAAGGTCTTTTATGAAATTTAGGTAACATGTATAATTTTGCAATGCACTTGTTCTTATCAGAAAGTTTAATATCAAATATTATATTTTTCTTGGTATGTTCATCGATTAAGTTATCAATATTCAGATTATTTTGAATTTCATAAACAGAATTACCGCAAATATTTTTACGTAATATGTTACCCTTAATACCTAATTCTTTTTTCATATTTTCAAGATAAAATTTCTTACATGTGAAGCTATAATTATTGCTGGCTTTATCTACTGTAGTGATTACAAAATGTTTATGCAAATTTATTAAATCAGCTTTAAGCTTATTATAATTATAGTCTATAAAATCTGAAAGATTAAATTAATTTTTAAGCGAGAAAATTTTATTTCTAATTAACTTAATTAATAATTTAGACCATGCTTCTAGTTCTCTCGCATTGCAGCACGCAATTTTTAACAATTTATCTTTTAATTTATTGACTGAAAAAACAATATCTTTTAAAATTATGTCCCATGTTACTTTATTACTCCCTATTCTAAATTTAAACCCTTTACGACATAGCTCCGCTAATTTGTCGTTTGCAAAATGTTTAACTAGTTCTACATCACCTGTTAATATGTGACATATCGGACTATAAATGAACTTTGCTAGTGCATCACGTCTGCTAGCTGGCATATCCATGACTCTTTCACACACGCATTTATTATTATTGAAAATATCATTATCTGAAAGATTTCCTAAAACTTTATTATAATTACAAATAATAGACCCAACAGGTCGTTCATATGAATACACTATTAATGGTTTGAAATCTTTACAACCATCTGGTAATATGGACTTAACTTTCTTTGAATTAATAAGACTGTTAACGTTAACTTTGTCTAAAATTTAGAGGAATAATTTAAAGTGGACAGGACTTTATCTTTAATACGGTTATCTTTGGATTTCTTAGAATTAGCTCTAATATATCCCATAAAAGCAAAGACTATATTCTTAAATTTATTTGTGAAATTATGTTTATTATTTAGAATATTTTCTATAAAAGGAGCAAAACTTTTCTTTTGTAGGCCTTTCAATGAATCTTTTAATTTTTTAATTCCGAAATTTCGATATAATGAATATAAATTATTAACAATAATTATAATATCAGACCTGCTTTTCTTTTTATTAAATGTATTTAGTCTTCTATTACCGTGTCTACCAGGTCTTCTGTTTAAAACAGGGAAGTTAAAATATGGGTTATTAAAATCGTTTTTTAATAAATCTTTATACAAAATGTTGCCTACATTTTTTATTTGATTGTTAAGTCCAAATGGATAGATGGTCATTAATTTTCCAATCCAATAATTTTCTCTATCTAAAACATTTTGATTACTTTGAACAATTTCTATAATTTTGTATTTACAATCAAATTTAGTACAATCTGTGTTAAAATGCTTATATAGAAGAATCTTGGAGTCGATGCCGTTCTTAATTCCTGATCTATGCCCGTAGGCTCTTTCTCTTAAACATGGTTCCGTCTTTCCAACATATTGTATACCACATTTCTCACAGGTTATTAAATAGATAACATTCTTTACTTTACATGGAGATGTTACATTAACAGAAGAATTTAGAAACAAAAATTTTGTATTGGTAATGTAACTTTTAAAAAATGTTTGATGTTCAAAATCAAATTCATTCACACAGAGTTTACATTTACAGTTATCAACGAAAAGACGCCGGTTATTTTCATTTTTATTTTTCATTATTTAAGTTTTTATAATTTTGCCGGGTGCGTGGGTACATAGAATTTTCTGACACGTAGTCCGTGGCCGGTCCTGGTTCGTCAACGAGTACAAGTAAAGGAAGGGACAGTACATGGGGAACACGTCGTATACTAATGTTGCCACTAGTACAGACCGTCCTCACATCTATACTGTCCCTGAACCTATATAAATTAAAATGTAAAACTTATCAGCTTTAAGCTTATTATAATTATAGTCTATAAAATCTGAAAGATTAAATTCATTTTTAAGCGAGAAAATTTTATTTCTAATTAACTTAATTAATAATTTAGACCATGCTTCTAGTTCTCTCGCATTGCAGCACGCAATTTTTAACAATTTATCTTTTAATTTATTGACTGAAAAAACAATATCTTTTAAAATTATGTCCCATGTTACTTTATTACTCCCTATTCTAAATTTAAACCCTTTACGACATAGCTCCGCTAATTTGTCGTTTGCAAAATGTTTAACTAGTTCTACATCACCTGTTAATATGTGACATATCGGACTATAAATGAACTTTGCTAGTGCATCACGTCTGCTAGCTGGCATATCCATGACTCTTTCACACACGCATTTATTATTATTGAAAATATCATTATCTGAAAGATTTCCTAAAACTTTATTATAATTACAAATAATAGACCCAACAGGTCGTTCATATGAATACACTATTAATGGTTTGAAATCTTTACAACCATCTGGTAACATGGACTTAACTTTCTTTGAATTAATAAGACTGTTAACATTAATTTTGTCTAAAATTTTAGAGGAATAATTTAAAGTGGACATGACTTTATCTTTAATACGGTTATCTTTGGATTTCTTAGAATTAGCTCTAATATATCCCATAAAAGCAAAGACTATATTCTTAAATTTATTTGTGAAATTATGTTTATTATTTAGAATATTTTCTATAAAAGGAGCAAAACTTTTCTTTTGTAGGCCTTTCAATGAATCTTTTAATTTTTTAATTCCGAAATTTCGATATAATGAATATAAATTATTAACAATAATTATAATATCAGACCTGCTTTTCTTTTTATTAAATGTATTTAGTCTTCTATTACCGTGTCTACCAGGTCTTCTGTTTAAAACAGGGAAGTTAAAATATGGGTTATTAAAATCGTTTTTTAATAAATCTTTATACAAAATGTTGCCTACATTTTTTATTTGATTGTTAAGTCCAAATGGATAGATGGTCATTAATTTTCCAATCCAATAATTTTCTCTATCTAAAACATTTTGATTACTTTGAACAATTTCTATAATTTTGTATTTACAATCAAATTTAGTACAATCTGTGTTAAAATGCTTATATAGAAGAATCTTGGAGTCGATGCCGTTCTTAATTCCTGATCTATGCCCGTAGGCTCTTTCTCTTAAACATTGTTCCGTCTTTCCAACATATTGTATACCACATTTCTCACAGGTTATTAAATAGATAACATTCTTTACTTTACATGGAGATGTTACATTAACAGAAGAATTTAGAAACAAAAATTTTGTATTGGTAATGTAACTTTTAAAAAATGTTTGATGTTCAAAATCAAATTCATTCACACAGAGTTTACATTTACAGTTATCAACGAAAAGACGCCGGTTATTTTCATTTTTATTTTTCATTATTTAAGTTTTTATAATTTTGCCGGGTGCGTGGGTACATAGAATTTTCTGACACGTAGTCCGTGGCCGGTCCTGGTTCGTCAACGAGTACAAGTAAAGGAAGGGACAGTACATGGGGAACACGTCGTATACTAATGTTGCCACTAGTACAGACCGTCCTCACATCTATACTGTCCCTGAACCTATATAAATTAAAATGTAAAACTTATCAGCTTTAAGCTTATTATAATTATAGTCTATAAAATCTGAAAGATTAAATTCATTTTTAAGCGAGAAAATTTTATTTCTAATTAACTTAATTAATAATTTAGACCATGCTTCTAGTTCTCTCGCATTGCAGCACGCAATTTTTAACAATTTATCTTTTAATTTATTGACTGAAAAAACAATATCTTTTAAAATTATGTCCCATGTTACTTTATTACTCCCTATTCTAAATTTAAACCCTTTACGACATAGCTCCGCTAATTTGTCGTTTGCAAAATGTTTAACTAGTTCTACATCACCTGTTAATATGTGACATATCGGACTATAAATGAACTTTGCTAGTGCATCATGTCTGCTAGCTGGCATATCCATGACTCTTTCACACACGCATTTATTATTATTGAAAATATCATTATCTGAAAGATTTCCTAAAACTTTATTATAATTACAAATAATAGACCCAACAGGTCGTTCATATGAATACACTATTAATGGTTTGAAATCTTTACAACCATCTGGTAACATGGACTTAACTTTCTTTGAATTAATAAGACTGTTAACATTAATTTTGTCTAAAATTTTAGAGGAATAATTTAAAGTGGACATGACTTTATCTTTAATACGGTTATCTTTGGATTTCTTAGAATTAGCTCTAATATATCCCATAAAAGCAAAGACTATATTCTTAAATTTATTTGTGAAATTATGTTTATTATTTAGAATATTTTCTATAAAAGGAGCAAAACTTTTCTTTTGTAGGCCTTTCAATGAATCTTTTAATTTTTTAATTCCGAAATTTCGATATAATGAATATAAATTATTAACAATAATTATAATATCAGACCTGCTTTTCTTTTTATTAAATGTATTTAGTCTTCTATTACCGTGTCTACCAGGTCTTCTGTTTAAAACAGGGAAGTTAAAATATGGGTTATTAAAATCGTTTTTTAATAAATCTTTATACAAAATGTTGCCTACATTTTTTATTTGATTGTTAAGTCCAAATGGATAGATGGTCATTAATTTTCCAATCCAATAATTTTCTCTATCTAAAACATTTTGATTACTTTGAACAATTTCTATAATTTTGTATTTACAATCAAATTTAGTACAATCTGTGTTAAAATGCTTATATAGAAGAATCTTGGAGTCGATGCCGTTCTTAATTCCTGATCTATGCCCGTAGGCTCTTTCTCTTAAACATTGCTCCGTCTTTCCAACATATTGTATACCACATTTCTCACAGGTTATTAAATAGATAACATTCTTTACTTTACATGGAGATGTTACATTAACAGAAGAATTTAGAAACAAAAATTTTGTATTGGTAATGTAACTTTTAAAAAATGTTTGATGTTCAAAATCAAATTCATTCACACAGAGTTTACATTTACAGTTATCAACAAAAAGACGCCGGTTATTTTCATTATGATTTTTCATTATTTAAGTTTTTATAATTTTGCCGGGTGCGTGGGTACATAGAATTTTCTGACACGTAGTCCGTGGCCGGTCCTGGTTCGTCAACGAGTACAAGTAAAGGAAGGGACAGTACATGGGGAACACGTCGTATACTAATGTTGCCACTAGTACAGACCGTCCTCACATCTATACTGTCCCTGAACCTATATAAATTAAAATGTAAAACTTGCAAACTAAACAAACCAAAATTGGGACAAGGACAATATAAAGTCAAATTAAATTATCAAAATCGCTATGTGGAAACAACGCTTACTAAAATGAAAATTATTAAATAAAAGAACACAATCCACCACATAGGGTGTACATCACTACATGAGCAAGTTAATCTGTTTCCCAAGCAAACCAATCGCACATATAACAACGCACTATCGTCACGTTAAAGGAAGTAGTCAAGTTTGGGAAGTCCGGGACGTTCTGGCAAATTTTACTAAACTCTGCATGAATAAAGAAACTACATGTTAAATGTCAAAATATTATTTAAAATCAAATTTGCAACATGACAAGACATTAACAATAGTAAAAAATACAAATATTGATAAGATATCTATACTATTACAAAATAATATATAAAATACAGTACAGCACTCACTAACGATAGTGCTATCGGGTAGGTACCTGTAAGCATAGCATGCCTCAAGTGACCCCTATCAATAACTACCCTACAAATAACCTACATTTATAGCACAAATAAACTAAGGAAATCGCAAAAGTAAGCAATTGATACTATCGACAATGAATACATATAATATAGAGAAATCATTGCAAAATATGAAGTAACAACAGATTTAAACAAAGAGTACTCTTTTAACAAGAACAATAAATTTAAAAAATCATCAATATTAATAATAATAATAATAATAATAATAGAAAAAGATAAACAATAAATACAGACAAAAAGTAAGCAGAGGTTATACAAGAAACTTCAAGTTAAAAATGCTTGATTAAAATTATTGATGTCAAATTTTAGAATACAGTCACAATAATTGACCCTAAAAAGATTAAATTTATGGAACAATTTACTTGCCTCAAAATAACGGGAATCCAAATAGGGAGTAATGGGAGTTCTCGGATTCCAGAGTACAACCTATGTTGGGTCGACGTAATATTCAGTCCGTGTCTTGAACTCATCTCGACCCAAACAGAGAAACCGTTATTAGTGTAGTAGCAAGTTTGTTAAATAAAGTATACAAACTTCTAAATGACTATCGATTTATCCCCCACTCTAGTAGTATATTCGAGATAAGAAAATAAATACTACAATAATAATAATAATAATTCTTTATTCCAGACACAAAAGGATGTATACAGTATGGAGCATACAGAACACCCTGATGGTCCATATCATATTCAAAAACTAATTACACAGATAAGATCCAAAATAAATTAATACAGAGACAGTAAAGAAAATACAGTATTTACAGTATAGCATAATAATGTTCAAATTACAATTTGGCACAGAACACAGCACAGTTGCTTAGCCTAAAATGCTAAGATACAAATCACAGAACGTCACTGAGTATTGCTCAGTGTTGGTTTACACTTATTGCACATATCATTGCTTAAAGTTCAATTTTAAACCTAGACGATACAGTATTATGTGTGCAGCAGCTTCTGCCAGTGGGATATGATCCGGGATTCATATATGAGATCCCGGCAGCACTGCACATCCAACAGTGTGCACACCATACTAGTGCTCTCATACTTAGAAAGACCGATGAACATCTTGAGGATATTATGATACGATATACACAGTCCATTTATGGTGGCTCTATCGTACTTCCACCATAAATGGGCCGTGTACAAAGAGGAACAATATGTCCGGAACAAGGTGACTTTAGTTTCCCAATTACACATGTGGAATTTCCTCAAGATGGTGTTACCATGTAAGTAAAGCTGTCTGCGCTGACGGCCAATGTCTGCATACTACTGGTACTACTCCCCTTGACGCGGTAGGGGGCTTCGGGGCCGGCGACTGGGGCTTGATGGGGGAGGGATGAGGTTCTTTCCCTCCCTCTCCCCTCGAGCTTTCGTCCTCAGCTTGACTAATTTTGAGTAGTTTTCTGTCCTCATTCTATGTTCTTCCCCTTCTATTCTTATTCTGTCCTATTCGGCTGTCCTCGGGCAGCCTATATCTCATGTCTCCCTGGCCTGGCTGGGTAGCAGACTCCTGACCTGATTTGTCTCTTCGGTTGCTGATGTGGCCGGACTGGCTTGATTCCCTTCGGTAATGCATTTTTTGCTTCTCGATGTGATTTTTTCTACCTTCGACCTGATCTCTCATTCTTCGCCCTGATCACTTCTTGGTTGGTGTTGCGGTGTAGCAGTTCTTGCCTCATCCTTCGGCCCTGCCCTATAAGAGCTCTGATGTGGAGCTCATGTGGTCCAGCTGAACTGGTGAAATGGCGAGAAATTTCTTCGTGTCTTCACCTTCCTCGATTTGTTCCCCTACTGCCCTTCCCTCTCTATCTTGACTCGTTTAGTTATATATCTCGATAGAATCCTTCGGGTCAGCCCTATGAGAGTTCTTTTATGGAGCTCAGTGGTCTGGTTAAACTAATATTAAAAAAAAAAAAAAATTTTTTTTGGCATGATGACGTAATATTCTGTTTACCATTAGACAATTTTCTTTAGCTTATAATCTACCCTTAGGACTAAAATGGGGGTAAATATGATACCAATACCCCCTCTGAACATGAAAGGTCCTTCTTAAACTACATAAAATCGTCTAACTTTAGCCAGAACAAAAGGTAAAAAGACGTCCTCGTGCTGAAGGGGGTTAAACATGAGAAATACATTAAAAAGTCCTTAAGTGGTGTGAATTAAATTACCTTCTTTATCTAGCACAAAGGCAGCCTCGGAGGTTTGGTGCAGAATGTTGTACTGGAGAGCCCCATAGCTGGCAGCATCTGAGTCATAGGCTGCCAGAGTGATCACCAGATGACCGGGATCCATATTCTCCATCACTCGCGCCTCATACAACGGCTGGCTGAATCTAGTATAGTAAAAGGTAAACGTAAATGAAGGGAGCTTTACACTCACTCCAGTCACCCAGGTTCGAATCCCGGTGGATCACATATATGCTTTCATTAATTTTGTTGGAGGTGTTTGGTGTTGTAGTAAAATAAATAAACATATAGATTACAAAGCTTGCACTAATCACTTGGGTCATTATTATTGTTCTGGTCCTCATACTTTTTTGAATGAAGGGCATGGTGATAGTAAAATGTTAATTATGAAAGTGGCATGAGAAGTTTAACCCGTATACCTTGGAGTGTGATGATTAGAGGGAACGACGGCCACATGAAGAACAGTAAAGACAGCATGGACGCCATCGCTCACGGACATGTTCAGGTTGAGATATGTTAGGTTGGCCAACTTGTGAGGCGTTGTTACCACCACCACACCTGTACACAGAGATACCATAAGCATCATTTCATCAACACTTTAACTCTACGCCTTTCAGTGTGGATGACATCATACAGTATTCTGGCTATCATTACTCTAATATCATTAGGTTCAGGGATATTTCGTAGCAAGGTCGTCCTATATGAACTGTGGCCCATGAATATCCTTTCTTCTCACTTAACCATTAGGCTATTCATAAACACAGTTGGTGCAGTACATGATTAGATTAATGTCCAGTATTCGATAAATGGATATTAATCGTAGTCATGGGGCGTTGTTGTGGCAAGACTTTGATATTTCTTACAGTTTCTTACAGTAGATCCTCTGGAAAAAGGCAAACTATGCCTGTGTATCCAGCTCAGTACCAGTACTTGCACTGCTGCGGTCGTTCACGGTGTTGGCGGCGGCGGTAGCAGACGCAACATTTTTACTATTCTGTATTTTTGTTTTATAATCAAACTTCAAATCTTGTCTTCCCCATGCTTTATCAAGATTACTTTCAAACTCCCTTATTGATTCGGAATCAACTACATACTGGGGCAGTGCGTTCCACTCATTTACCACTCTATCACAAAATGAGTTCTTTGCCTTCTCAAGCCTATTTCTTTCTTTGTAAATTTTCTTAGAGTGTCCTCTCGTTCTTGTTCCCTCCCGCATCAAGAAGATACCTTCACACACATCCTCATCGTACTTTCCTGACACTATCTTAAAAGTCTCTATCATATCCCCTCTCTTTCTCCTATATGCCAGTGTCGGAAGCCCCAGTGTCCTCAACCTCTGCTCATAGCCCGCGTTCTTCAACGTTGGTACCAGCTTGCTTGCTCTCCTCTGCACTTTCTCCACTGCTTCTATATCCTTTACCATATATGGAGCCCACACCTGGTTCGCATATTCCAGGTGCGGCCTAACCAGCGCTGTATAGAGATTCCTGAAGATTTCTTCGTCAAGTGACACAAATGTCCTCCTTATCAGCCCTACAATTCTATTGGCTTTGTTTATCTTTTCCGCTAAATGTTCTGAGAAATTTAACTTATTGTCTATCACTACTCCTATATCCTTTTCTGCATCCACTTCCTCCATCGCTTCATACATACTGTATCCTACCTTGTCTATCTTGTTGGTCCCAATCCGCATGTACTTGCATTTTTTTGGATGAAAAGGCATTAACCAATGCTCAGAGCATCCCTTCATGCCCTCCACATCTCCTTGAAGCAAACCCATATCTTCCTTACTCCTCACTCTTCTATACAGCTTAGTGTCATCCGCATACAAGTATACCTCACTTCCATTAGTTATAACTTCAGGCAAGTCGTTGATAAATATAACGAACAGCAGTGGTCCCAACACAGATCCCTGAGGTACCCCACTTGTAATTTCCCTCCACCCCGAGCCTATTCCATTCACCAGTACCCTCTGTCTCCGATCTTTCAGGAAGGCTTCTATCCATTTCACACATTTCTCCCCTATATTATAGCTTCTATCTATCTATTGCCTGACGCCGCGATCCCCGAAGGGGTGGCCACGCTTCTAACTTTCTCTATTAACCTTTTATGTGGGACCTTATCGAAGGCCTTCATAAAATCGCAATATACCACGTCTATTACATCACCATCTTCTAAAATTTGCATCCAATCATCTACCACCTTAATTAGCTGTAGTACCGTCGACCTCCCCGGCAAGAATCCGAACTGTCTCCCACTGAAATGTTGGTTTGACTTCATATAATCCATTATTCCTTCTCTAATTACCGTTTCCATTAGTTTACACACAACACTTGTCAAACTGACTGGTCTATAATTCCCTGGGTCATTTCTCTTTCCCTTCTTAAATATAGCTGTTATGTTCGCCTCTCTCCAGTCCATCGGGATTTGTCCTGTATTAAACGATACCTCAAATAACATTTTCAATGGCTCTACTAACATCTCCCCTCCTTCCTTTATGATTCTTGGGTGTATCCCATCCGGGCCCGGTGACTTACTTCTGTTCATTTTTTCTATAGCCCTTCTTATTCTAGCATGGGAAAACTCTATTAGTTCTAATGCCGGTGCCTGTTTGATGGGAATAGTAGGCACTGCATCCTCCGACTCCACTGTTAGTACCCCCCCAAAGTATTTCCCCAGCACCTCTGCTTTCTCCTTATCAGTCTCCGCTCTACTCCCATCATTCAACCCCCCTACCAGCTCTGGGATCCCTACTCTTCTTGTTAACTTTTCCTGAATGTACTTCCAGAATATTTTTGGATTATCCTTCACATTTCTAGCTATCTCTCTCTCCCTCTCCTTCACCCCCCTCCTTGTTTCCCACCTTATTTTATTGTTTATTTGTCTGCGTTCCAGATCCACTTCCTTAGCCTCTATACTAGACCCGCTGTTCTTTTTTAACAATTTTAATCTTTCCCACAATCGTTTCTTTCTTCTAATCAATATCCAAAGCTTTCTTTTCATTGGCAATTCTGGGTTTGTTCTTTTCCTCAATTTTGTTTTATCCTTATATTCCCTTACTGGTACACTTTTGGATACAGCATTCTCCAGTTTGACTCTAATTTTCCTCCACATTCCTTCAGCGTCTTCACCGTTCAAGTATTCCCCCCAGTCAATGTCCAAACACCGTCTCAGCAGCTCATAATCTGCTCTATCATACATGTATATTTTTCTATTGCTTCTATTATCCCTCTCTGAATTAATGTTACAACTAAAGCTTATACAGGCATGGTCACTACGACCTATAGGGCTATCCACATTAACATGTTCCACTATATCCTCTTCATTGCTAAAAATCAAATCAAGTACACTCCCCTGCGTCCCATCTCTATATCTTATCATCTCTACAATATGTTGCGTTAAAAAACAATCTCTCACTTTCTCTATAAACTTATTTTCCAGGCTACCCTGTCCCACTGGAGTAGTACAATTTGCCCAGTTGATCCTTGGCAAATTGAAATCTCCAATCAACATTTTATATTTGTTCTTTCTATTATCTATCTCCTCCATTGCTTTCAGTAGGTTATCATCCTCTCCCCTGCTATTATTTGGGCTTCTATATATAGAGGCAATTAGAATTGATCCTCTTACACATTTTACTTCAATACACAAATACTCACAATACTGCTGTCTCATATCCACCTCATTAACCTTGAGCTCTTTTCTTACATAAATAAACAGTCCTCTTCCAACCTCTGCTCTAATAGCATTTCTCTCATATAACTCAAAACCCTCCAAACTATATTCCACCAGTTCCCTTTCAATTCTAGCATTTTTTGGTCTTACTTCCTGTAGGGCTATGACATCAGGTTTTTCCTCTTCATCCAGCAACCTACAGGGTGATTCAAAAAAAGTGTAATGATTTCACATGTATGTCATTTCTTCATTTTTTAACCTACACACTTTATCTTTTCAGGTTGTGATGGTGGTATCATGCCATTTGGCATAAGTCAACTACAAGGTTCTAGCTCAAATGGCATTCACAGCCGAGCAGAAAGTCAAGATAGTTGAATTCTGGTATGAAACCAAATCGTACGTCACAGTCCGTCGTCGGTTCTGCCGCGAGTTCAAAGTTCAAACACGTGATGGACCTAAAAATAATGTTATACTGAGGTTTGTCAAGCACTTTGAGAGCAAGGGTACTGTCCACAGCACACACAAGGGGAACAGTGGACGTCCAGCAGCAGTCACAAAGAACCAGGCAAACATTGATACTGTGCGCAACTCAGCCATCAGAAGCCCAAAGAAGTCTCACCGCCACCGCTCCCAAGAGTTGGGACTCTCCCCCACCAGTCTGTTGCGTATTATGACCAAGGAGCTCAAGCTATTCCCTTACACCATATCTGTGAGGCATAAACTAAAAGCTGAGGACATGCAAAGAAGGCATGTCATGTGTGATTGGCTCAGCCAAAAGCTTGAACGCACCCCAGGATGGATCAACCACATCTGGTTCTCCGACGAGGCACACTTCCACATCAACGGCTCCATCAACAACCATAACAACATCTTCTGGGGCTCTGAGCTACCCGAGGAGATCACAGAGAGGCAGCTGAAGGGCCCAAAGCTCACTGCCTTTGTGGCTTACAATGCCAGGCATGGATGTCTTGGTCCCTACTGGTTCGAAGAAGGTGGTCGGACCGTCACCATCAATGCTGAACGTTACCGTGAGATCATCAGGCAGTTCCACATTGACCTGAGTGCATCCCTCATTCCAGGCCAGCTCCGTATGGCCTGGTTCATGCAGGATGGGGCCCCACCTCATACTGCACATGCCACCATTGACTATCTGCAACAGCTCTTTAACAACCGCCTCCTTGCTCTCGGCACCACCCACGAATGGTCGCCTTACAGCCCCGACCTGAACCCACTGGACTTCTGGCTGTGGGGGGCTGCCAAGGGATCTGTTTGCTGACAAACCTGATACACTGGCTTAGCTCAAGCTGAATGTGACCAACTACATCCAACAAGTCACACCTGAGACCCTAAGGAAAGTGGGACAGAACTTTGGGGTCAGAATCAAAGCCTGTCTCAATCGCAATGGCGCACATTTAGAGAACGTGAATTACAAGAAATTTGTGTGAATGCTGATTTAGGACAATCCAGTGCCATTTTGTTCTCAGCTGAGTTATTGAGTTCACAATTACTGTTCTAAAAATGGCATGATGTGTATTTTCATTAAATTCTCAGTTCAATGCTATATGAGTTGTCCTTCTCTCAGAATAAACATGTGAAATCATTACACTTTTTTTAATCACCCTGTACATATCAGTTCTCTTTTCTTGTCCTGGGTAAACACATCCACATTACTAAACATAATCCTTAAGCCATCTACCATTCCTTCAGCAATTACACCATCCCGCTCCTCCAGTCCGTACCCTACTCCCCCGTTAGCACTACTGGGTCTGCCTCTTTGTCTCCTGTCTCTCCCTGTGACACCTCCACCCCGTTCTCCTCCTCCGTCACAACTCCCATCACATTCTCTCCCCTCCCTGATCTCCCCCTCCCTTCTACTCTTATAAACCACTTCCTCACTTTTCCGTCCCTCACTCTCCAGTAAAAATTTCTCTTATCCTCCTCATCCAACTTTCCATTATTTTCATCAGCCTTTTCTTGTAATTCCTTAATTTTTTTCCTTTGTTCTATACTCAAATCCTTCTTTAGTCTTATGTGTTTCAGTTTATCATTTGTATTTAGCCTCCAACTAAAATTTGTCACAGTCTCCGCCACTACCCTAGTTTTAAACTGTACCCTTATAGGTCTCATCTCTCCCCTTTTATATCTACCTATCCTACTGACCTCCTCCACCTGCCCTTCCCATCCATATTCGTCCTCATCCACACCTTTCAAGACCTCCTTCACTGTCTCCATATCCCTCACTTTTCTCACTCCATTATCATTCATATGAGTCTCTATATCTCCATACAAGATTACACCCCTATCCCTGTCCATGGCCTCCCTCACGACACTCTCCTTGTTCTTCATGACCCCTACAACTGCACTCTCAAAACTTTTTTTGGTCATATTCATTTCTTCCTTTTGCTCTTTCATAATATCCTCCAAATCCTTGACTTTTTGTTTACCTACCACCGTCCATGCAGTCGACTCCTTTACTTCCGTGAAACGTCCTTCGTATTCCTTCAGCTGCTCCTTCAATGCCATATTCTCTGCTCCCAGTTCATCTACCCTTTTCAATACCATCTCTAGGCTCTCATTAACTGGCAAAATAGGCCTGCATTCACTTCCTTCACTAGGCCTATTCCCTTCCCCACCTGTCACACCACACATTACACACAGTGCCTTAACTTTCTCACCAATATCCCCCTTCCATTTCTCCGTATCACTCATCCACTTTTCCAAATCCTTCACAACAATACTAACCTCTTCTAACTTCTTATCTGTGCTCTTAAATCCCCGAAAACGTTGTAACCTTCCTTCCGCCTCCGTCATACCCGAAATTCCCTCTGCCATGTTTGTTTACAAACTCAACAACTAACAACCCTACCGCTGTCCCGTCACTACACACTCTTATTACACTATATATCACCCCTCCACCACACCAATATATCCTCCAAACACTTCACTAAATCCTTCCTCTTCTTGCTAGCCCCGTATGCACTCGATATTCCGTGAATTAATTGACCATTCCCATAACATATGCCGGAGCCTCAAAACTTGCGTCCGCCTTCCGCCATGGTGTGCCGCCAGCAATATACTGTACTGTACAATATACTGTACTGTGCTGCAGTAAAGACTGTAGACACCGTGTTATGATTGCTGTGCACTGTGTGCAGTACAGTACTGTGATTGTACCATGGAAGCCACATTCACTATGGACGGTTGCGGTCTTTAAACCCGTATGTATGTATGTACAGTATGTGCTGTACTTATAACTGTTTTGATGGTGTAATGGTCAGCTTAGGGAACAACAACAACAACAACAACAACAACTGATCTCAATAAACTCTCTTATTTCATATTTTTTCACCAACCAACTTTACTTCTAAACTCAATTAATTAAATCAACAAATAAATGAGGCACTCCCAGGACTCGAACCTAGGATGCTCACACCGAAATTCCAATTCCAATCTTTCCTAAAATGAAGACAATGGTATACATGTTGAGTTGTCTGGTCGCTATGTTTTGGCTTTTACATATAACTCACCTGTCAGAGGGTCGACTCCGAAGATGCTGTGCTGATCGCCTGAGTGAATGTCATAGGTGAGGTGTTGCGGGAGGCCCAAATCGGGGTCATGAGCGGACATGGCTGTTACAATGTGGCCTGGTTGAGCTTCTGACGACACCCGACACGAGTAACTGTCCTGTCGCCACTCGGGAGGATTATCGTTGAAGTCCAACACTGAAAATAAATATGATTAGACTGATATATTCAATAATGAGTAATGACAAGTGTATTATATAATACTCACAATAATGAGTAATGACAAGTGTATTATATAATACTCACAATAATGAGTAATGACAAGTGTATTATATAATACTCACAATAATGAGTAATGACAAGTGTATTATAATACTCACAATAATGAGTAATGACAAGTGTATTATATAATACTCACAATAATGAGTAATGACAAGTGTATTATATAATACTCACAATATAGAGATAAAGAGAGTGTGAAGGTGTGTGAATGTCATTTGTTATCTTAATTTTGCTTTTATTTTCTTGGCATTTTGTGCTTCTGTAGGTCACTTTGCTCAAGCAGGATATGGCTAAAGCACATACATATATATAAATCAATACTGTACTAATACTATCAATATCTAAAAACTATAAAAAATAAAAAGTTACCAGTATTTTGGATTTTTAATACTCGATAGTAACACCAGTTTATATCTATAATTTTACTGTACACTTAATTGACCAACCATTGACATAGACTGTGGCTGTGGTTGAGAGTTGTGGAATACCAGCATCAGTGGCCACAACCGTTAGAGAATGTCGGGTCTCTATTTCAGCATCCAATTGTCCTGTCACTGCCACAACACCATCCACACCACCCAACTCAAACCTCTCGCATCCCACCTCACAGGAGTAGTAAATTTGGCCGCCGGTGCTGGTGTCCACGTCGAGCGCGGTAACCTGGAGTATAAGGTGCTGATATCCACAAAGCATCAACAGTATATTGTAGAAAGTATTTTGATGTGTTGAAAATGTTCCATTAAACTGAGAATTTGTCCTATGGTAATAATTTATTAGTAGAGATACTGCAAGGTACAGTCCTTCCTCCTAATATGCGTCTTTATGGGCAACACGCAACCTCATGTCATGTGAAATCACGTAATATGAATAACATATCCCAGGAGTGACATAATGTCCACACAATCGATGATCGGTGCGAGTGTGTGCAAATGTGTGTCAGTGTGCAGGGAGGAGGAGGGTCCCAGGAGTGACGCATTGTCCAATCGATTGATAACCAGTGCAGGCGCGTGCAAATACGTGTGTATGTGCAGGGAGGAGGGTCCCATGAGTGACCTAATATTCACGTGATTGATAATTCGGTGCGTCCGTATCTGTGTGTGTGTGTGCGCGGGGAGGGGGCTGTCCTGGTGACTCATGTCAATTGCCTGCCACATTACACCACACACATGTCTCTTGCGCATTATAGGGGTGGGGGGCGCAAGTTCAGAGGAGATGGCGGATTTGCTTCATTATTTATTACCGATTCGCGTACTGTACTGTGTTTTCATCTCGTGCAGTAAGTTATGTTTAAATTTGGACCACCTGCTCACGTACTGCGATCGCAATTATTGGGAGGCAGGAGTGTACATTGGCTTCCAATCAATGCAAGACTTTAATTTATGTTTGAAGACATACAGTTTTGGATTCTACATACAGTACATACATACACATGCTAAACTGCATGCAAAGATTCGTATGCAAGGAACTAGTTTATGTTTATGTTTTTTCTTCCTTTATAAGGGTTGCCTGCCCCTTTTAGTTGACTTTTATTAAATGCAAGAATTACATGGGAATTATTATTTTTTCTCTAATGCAGAACTCTCTCCAGGGAATACAAGAGTAAGCTTAGAGTTGTTGACATTAAAATTAACTCCTTCTTTGCCAGTGATGTATTTTATATTTAATTTCAACTACATTTAGACGATTTAATGTAGCTTAGGAAGGATATATGGTAGCTAAAAGGATTAATTAAGATAGTCTGTAGTTTTTTTAATGGTAGACGTCCTTCCTAAGCTGAATATTATCGTCTAATAGCAGCCAAGATATAGTGAAAAGGATGTCCCTGGTAGGGAAGGGGTTAATCCCTTCTGTACCGACGACATCTTTAGTATTTTATTCTAGCTATATTTAGATGATTTTGAGCAGCTTAAGAAGGATCTGTGGTAGTAAAAAGGGATAATTAAGATAGTTTGAAGCCCTTTATTGCTGGAGGCCCTTTTTCAACTAAATAAAATTGTCTAAATAGAGCTAGAATATAATTAAAAAGATGCCCCCGGTACAGAAGGGGTTAAGGCTAGAAGGCTTACCTGCAACACAACTTGGCCCGGTGTGGCGGCTTCAGACACTTCCCCCTCAAACACATGTCGCGTGAACCGTGGAGGGTTGTCGTTAACATCAGTGACGGTGATGGTGATGTGGGAGTCGGTGTGGCGGCCGGTGATAGGGTCCCTGGCTCTCACTGTTAGGTTGTGGCTCGCAGACACTTCATAATCCAGCTGGCCTGCAGTCTCAACCACACCTGTATGGGGAAGTTTACTATTACTTAAAGGTGTACAAATTAATAACACAGCAACTCAGAAGTTTACTATTACTTAAAGGTATACAAATTAATAACACAGCAACTTTGTCACTCATTGTTAGTCATTGTGATTCACCATGTCTTGATAGCGTAATGCATAAATGCGCAAAAAAAAATCCCGGCTGAAGGCCGGTTCATCTTAAAATTACAGGCTTGCTATCGCTCGCCAGGAAAAAATTGACACCTAATGGCACGAAAGGTCTTAAAATTGACAACGAAATGGGGAAAAAGGTATTAAAATCGACCAACTAATCTTACAGTTTCTTACAGTAGAACCTCTGGAAAAAGGCAAACTAGGCCTGTGTATCCAGCTCAGTACCAGTACTTGCACTGCTGCGGTCGTTCACGGTGTTGGCGGCGGCGGTAGCAGACGCAACATTTTTACTATTCTGTATTTTTGTTTTATAATCAAACTTCAAATCTTGTCTTCCCTATGCTTTATCAAGATTACTTTCAAACTCCCTTATTGATTCGGAATCGACTACATACTGGGGCAGTGCGTTCCACTCATTTACCACTCTATCACAAAATGAGTTCTTTGCCTTTTCAAGCCTATTTCTTTCTTTGTAAATTTTCTTAGAGTGTCCTCTCGTTCTTGTTCCCTCCCGCATCAAGAAGATACCTTCACACACATCCTCATCATACTTTCCTGACACTATCTTAAAAGTCTCTATCATATCCCCTCTCTTTCTCCTATATGCCAGTGTCGGAAGCCCCAGTGTCCTCAACCTCTGCTCATAGCCCGCGTTCTTCAACGTTGGTACTATCTTGCTAGCTCTCCTCTGCACTTTCTCCACTGCTTCTATATCCTTTACCATATATGGAGCCCACACCTGGTTCGCATATTCCAGGTGCGGCCTAACCAGCGCTGTATAGAGATTCCTGAAGATTTCTTCGTCAAGTGACACAAATGACCTCCTTATCAGCCCTACAATTCTATTGGCTTTGTTTATCTTTTCCGCTAAATGTTCTGAGAAATTTAACTTATTGTCTATCACTACTCCTATATCCTTTTCTGCATTCACTTCCTCCATCGCTTCATACATACTTACCTTGTCTATCTTGCTTGTCCCAATCCACATGTACTTGCATTTTTTTGGATGAAAAGGCATTAACCAATGCTCAGACCATCCCTTCATGCCCTCCACATCCCCTTGAAGCAAACCCACATCTTCCTTACTCCTCACTCTTCTATACAGCTTAGTGTCATCCGCATACAGGTATACCTCACTTCCATTAGTTATAACTTCAGATAAGTCGTTGATAAATATAACGAACAGCAGCGGTCCCAACACAGATCCCTGAGGTACCCCACTTGTAATTTCCCTCCACCCCGAGCCTATTCCATTCACCAGTACCCTCTGTCTCCGATCTTTCAGGAAGGCTTCTATCCATTTCACACATTTCTCCACTATAATATAGCTTCTAACTTTCTCTATTAACCTTTTATGTGGGACCTTATCGAAGGCCTTCATAAAATCGCAATATACCACGTCTATTACATCACCATCTTCTAGAATTTGCATCCAATCATCTACCACCATAATTAGCTGTAGTACCGTCGACCTCCTCGGCAAAAATCCGAACTGTCTCCCACTGAATAGTTGGTTTGACTTCATATGCTCCATTATTCCTTCTCTAATTACCGTTTCCATTAGTTTACACACAACACTTGTCAAACTGACTGGTCTATAATTCCCTGGTTCATTTCTCTTTCCCTTCTTAAATATAGCTGTTATGTTCGCCTCTCTCCAGTCCATCGGGATTTGTCCTGTATTAAACGATACCTCAAATAAAATTTTCAATGGCTCTACTAACATCTCACCTCCTTCCTTTATGATTCTTGGGTGTATCCCATCCGGTCCCGGGGACTTACTTCTGTTCATTTTTTCTATAGCCCTTCTTATTCTAGCATGGGAAAACTCTACTAGTTCTAGTGCCCGTGCCTGTTTGATGGGAATAGTAGGCACTGCATCATCCGACTCCACTGTTAGTACCCCCCCAAAGTAATTCCCCAGCACCTCTGCTTTCTCATTATCAGTCTCCGCTCTACTCCCATCATCCAACCCCCCTACCAGCTCTGGGATCCCTACTCTTCTTGTTAACTTTTCCTGATTGTACTTCCAGAATATTTTTGGATTATCCTTCACATTTCTAGCAATCTCTCTCTCCCTCTCCTTCACCCCCCTCCTTGTCTCCCACCTTATTTTATTGTTTATTTGTCTGCGTTCCAGATCCACTTCCTTAGCTTCTATACTAGACCCCCTGTTCTTTTTTAAAAATTTTAGTCTTTCCCACAATCGTTTCTTTCTTCTAATCAATGTCCAAAGCTTTCTTTTCATTGGCAATTCTGGGTTCGTTCTTTTCCTCAATTTTGTTTTATCCTTATATTCACTTACTGGTACACTTTTGGATACAGCATTCTCCAGTTTGACTCTAATTTTCCTCCACATTCCTTCAGCGTCTTCACCGTTCAAGTATTCCCCCTAGTCAATGTCCAAACATTGGGCCGAACGTCTTAAAATCTCAAAACTAAATGGGCTACACAAGAGGGAGAAAGGGGGCCCACAAAAATGCCCCATCTCCCCTTAATTAAAAGTCTCCTCACCTGTGTGGTAGTGGAGAGAGAAGAGGTATTGCGGGTTACCGGCCACGATGGTATACATGATGGGTGCAGACGATGGACTGGCCGCCTCCACCCTCGCTACTGGGGTTCCTTCCGCCGCATCTTCCGCCACTGATGCCGAGTAATGTCCGCTGCTGAACATTGGGCCATCCGCCGCAACTACTCTAATGGAAATAATAATAATAATAATAATAATAATAATAATAATAATAATAATAGTAACAAAAATAAAAATAATAATAATAATAATAATAATAATAATAATAGTGATAATAATATTAATAATGATAATATATAATAATGTATGTACGTAGGCTACTGTATATACACTGGTACCAGTACTTACCCCAATTTTCCTTAGTTTTTTGTTTTTTTTAATGGGGGTGGCCGACTCGAGACAGAGCTCGAACATGGACATCACACACATCAGAAAGACAAAACAAAATAAAACAAAACACAAAATCACACACTTATAGGTCTAGGTCACAGTAATAATGATAATGATGATGATGATGATGATGATAATAATAATAATAGTGATAATAATAATAATAATGGATGGAGTCATGAAAGAAATACTATCAAGAGCAGTGGATGTTGGTGTATCGCTGAAAAGGGAGGGATATGAATGGAAGCTGCCTATACTGCTGTTTGCGGATGATACAGTTCTCATGAGTGATAATGAATGGGAGCTGCAGGGTTTGGTAAATGAGTTTGGAACAGTGTGCAAAAAACGGAAATTGAAGGTAAATGCGGGGAAGAGCAAGGTTATGGTATTCGAAAGGGGTGAAGTCACAGAGTGTGAGGAGAAGTTGAACGGTCAGGCTATGGAGATCGTCAGCTCTTTTAAGTATCTGGGCAGTGTGTTGAGTAAAGATGGGACTGTGAATGAGGAGGTGCGGGAGAGGGTGCAACAGGGGAAGAGGGTTGTAGGAACGTTGAAAGCAGTAACAAGAAATAGGGTGGTCAGTATTGAAGTGAAGAAGACCTTGCATGACAGTGTGGTAATCCCGACACTAACTTACGGAAGCAAAGCATGGACGTTCGGGAAGAGACTTAGACCCAGAGTGAGAGCGGTGGAAATGAGTTACTTGAGAAGTGCGTGCGGAGTTACATGGAAGGATAGACAGACGAATGAGGAAGTAAGAAGGAGGTGTGGTGTGGAGGTAGATGTGCTGGAAAGTGTGAAAAGGAACAACTTGAGATGGTTCGGCCATATGGAACGTATGGAAAGCGAGAGATTGACTAAGAGGGTGTACGAGAGCGAGGTGGAAGGACAGTTAGGGAGAGGTGCACCGAAGGAGAGGTGGAAGGATGGAGTGAGGAAGTATATGAATGAAGGCGGTGCTGGTTGGGAGGAGGGGCATCGACTGACTGGGGACAGAGGTGCATGGGGGCGGTTCGTTCGTGGCCACCCCTTCGGGGATTGCGGCGTCAGGCAATAGATAGATAGAATAATAATAATGTACTACTTTTCCTATTTTTGGGGCGGGAGGCTAGGAATCCTCCTCCCCTGTAAAATTCACATACTAGACGAGACAGAGAAAAGGGGCGAGGGAACGCGAAAGTGGACACGGACCCGAAGAATTGGAACTTTATATGTTGTTTTTGTTCGGGCTCTGTCTCGAGTCGGCCACCCCCAGCTATGGGGTATTGTGCCTGAGTATATACTGTACATACATACAGCCCTGTACCTAGCTTTTTATTAGATTATCCATATAATTATGATATTAATTTAAAGAGAGCTCTGATTCAAGTTTTTCATTTCATTAAGCAATAGGTACGGTAGTAAGTTAGTTTGAATCTAAGAATATCTAAATGGCAGGTGGAACCCAATAATAGTACAGTAATAATATAGGGCCCCAATAGTCTGTTTCTTTTCAACTGATGGTAAATTGCAAAGTTCCCATCAAGATTTCTCAGATATTTTGAAGATTTTGTAGGGAAATATGGGGCTAATTATATAAACTTTGTCTTAATAGGATGAAGAAACATAGTAGCCTAGATTCTAACTTTTTCAGTACGCATCGATAAACTAGCTGCTAAGGGATTCAATTTATCGTCAGCTGAAAAGAAACAGAGTACAGGTCTTCCTCACTATCCGATGCTCCAAATTACGATATTATTGTAGGTTTTTAGGCATTTGGGTTTGAGTTTTGGCTTGTCCGAGAATGCATCCCCATTTAACTCATCAATATTAGGGTTTGCTATACAATTTTTCTGTTTAAAATTGGGTTTTCAAGAATGAAACCCAATCGTAAATCGAGGGAGACCTGTATTGTGCCTTACCTGATCAAGACCTGTGCCTGGGAGCTGAGTGGAGGTTGCCCGCCATCATAGGCAGCAATAGTTAGGCTGTAGGTATCATCAGCCGCCAACAACGACTGCTTCAGTGAGATCTCCCCCGTCTTCTTGTTCACCGCGTACAGTTCCCCGCTGCCTCTCACAAGTTCATAACGGACATCGCCAAATTCACCGGCATCCAAGTCTATTGCTCGCACCTGTAACACATCATGTAGGTTTAACCTAAGAAGTGCGCATGGGGGTAATTAGAAACGTCCGCCTGTGCTGACGTATTTGAGCTGTTTCCATCACTAAAATATTCATTTTACCATAAATAGCATTAATACTTATCCATACGCGCCTATTATGGGTTGATTATAAAGGTATTAACCTGAAACAACAATAAAACGAGTGAAAACAGCGTTTGGATGGTCAAAATCGGAGATACAGGCCGCGAGTTATATAATGTATGGGTGAGGCAACCTGCTTTCCCGCCAATTTCCCCCAAGGCCACTGAGACACAGTCGATCGATACTCTCTCTCTCTCTCTCTCTTGCACTCGCTTGCTAACAGAGATGACAATGCCCTGCTTGCAACTCGCTAATGTTAGCACGAAAATATACCTCAGAATAAGGGAATAACAGGGAAAATAGGTGATAACTGAAGGAGGGGAGGAAAGTGGGGAAGGAGGGGAGGTAGAGGAGTGATAATTTGCATGGCCCAGGGGCATTTTTTTTTTTTTTTTTTTTTTTTTTTTTTTATGTTTAAAGTTGATTTTTTTTTCTCTGACTCTTAACCCTTTGGTGCACCTATAGTTTCCAATCAAAGTTTTTCCCACTCCAAAATTATATCTCAGCTCACTCAGAGCCAGTTTTGTGCCCGGCGATAATTTGTTTCTGTGACGTTTTTATCCACCAAAAAATCCTTGTATTTGGATTAATGAGGTACCATCGGCTTCGTTATTGATTGAACTTGAAGATAAGCGAATAAAAACATAGAATAAATACAAAACAACCACATTGGGGCACTCCGAAATAAGAATTATAAAAAAAAAAGTAAATACCTTATCTCCAACTCGCACTAGCTCAAAATTTTGCCCGCAACAATTTTGATTTGCATACATATATGGGAGCGGAATTTAATGAGGATTCCACTGGTATCTTCAGAATTACTATAAACCAAATAGTTACTGAGATATACGAATAAACGTGAAAGTATCGAAACACAGACTGAGCTGTACTCTGCTCACTTCCCAGCCAGCCGTGAGTAAACGATTAAACTGAGGGGGTTGCCAATTGTACCCATTGAACTAGACGTAATACTTAATATATCTGCCAAATATGACGCGCGTCAGACGAAAACTTAATTTTTGGCGAATATTTTTAAGTTTAATGACTCTTAACGAGTCATCGTGCGCCTAGGAAAAAAATACCTAATGACTCTGAACGAGTCATCGTGCGCCAAAGGGTTAAGAGTCTTCCCGCAGTCCGCCGGGGGAACTCTTAAGAGTCTTCCCGCAGTTCCCGGGTTAATGAACATGGTTCATTTTTTGGTCGATTTTTTCATTTATGTAGTATTTGTTTAGTTTCCTCCCCAGACCTCCATCAAACTTAAAATAAAAATTATAATGTAAAACTTGCAAAATAAACAAACCAAAACTGGGACGACACAAGATAAACGCACAAGGAACTAATCAAAATCGCTATGTGTAAATAATGCTCAATAAAATAAAATTTGAAATAAAGGAACACAATCCACCACATAGGGTGTACATCACTGCATGAGCAAGTTAATCTGGTTCCCAAGCAAACTAATCGCACAAATAACAATGCACCATCGTCATGTTCAAGGAATTAGTCAATTTGGGAAGTACGGGACATTCTTGTAAATTTTACTAAATTCCGTATGAATAAAGAAACTACAATTTGTATCAAATTTATAATAAGGTAATTTGCAATTTGACAAGATATCTACAATAGTATAAAAAACATACAGCACTCACAAACGATAGTGCTATTATTATTATTATTATTATACCTGTAGGTACCCAGGATCCCCCTTCAAGATGTATTTGTACATTTTTCTGGGAAACAAGAACAACAAAAACAAGGGAAAGGAGTTCAACAAAAATGACATCAGAGGATGACTGGGAAGTAGTGGTATGAGAGCTATCCATATAAACCTGAAAGTGGTGACCTTATAATGCAGGGAAACATGATCAAGGGTGGGAGCAAGGGAGCTATCACTAGATTATAATGTAAAACTTGCAAAATAAACCAACCAAAACGAGGACAAGACAATATAAAGGCAAAAGAACTAATCAAAATTGCTAAGTGGAAATAATGCTTTAGCAAAATAAAATATTTAAATAAAAGAACACAATCCACCATTATATTACTACCATTACATTACTACATGAGAAAGTTAATCTGTTTCTCAAGCAAACTAATCGCACACAGATTTACAAAAAGGAACATGAAGAGTTAAGTGGAACATAAAGGAGAGGTCAGACCAGCGGGGAAATTCATGTTGTATTGCACTGTATGTCAGGTCAGGTGAAGGTATTGAGGGATAAGCCTTTACAACGTATCTACATTCTACTTTTCCTATTTTTCTGAAGAGTGTAGAGAGGGGAGAAGGGGTGTTGGAAAGAGAGGAAGCTGTTGGAGTGGCTTTGTTATGTGTCTTATTAGTCTGTATACGTCGTCGAGGTGTTCCCCGACTTTAGTGACCTTAATGATGATGTGTCCCCTGGTGGCAGTGGTGGGAACTAAGGCGAGGTAGGGCTGCTTCAGAAACACTGGTTCATTGTCATTGACGTCCACAACGGCCAACTGGACCATCACATGAGCCACGTTGTCTGGGTCGTCAACATCCTTGGCCTGTGTAAACAGTTTAATGTATTTATGTCAACAACATTGATATTGTCACCTATTAAAATAAAAAATAAAATAAAAAATAATAATAATCACCCTAATAATTTATGTATGGCGTATACATGCTAGTCTGTATATTACAAATTACCATTCTAATATTGTTACAAAAATAAAACCTTATCTAAGTAGCCTAGCTTTAGTAGTCACCTATCAACTTATAGCTATAGGTGATTTTATTACAGGTGTGAGATTAGTGTTCTTGAGGTACATATAATAGTGCTGACTCATGGGAGGGTGGACTCTGGGTTGTATGTTGATGTTATATAGTTGATTGTGTTCTTTTATTTCAAATTATATTTTATTAAGCGTTGTTTCCACATACCGATTTTGATTAGTTCCTTTGCGTTATCTTGTGTCGTCCCAGTTTTGGTTTGTTTATTTTGCAAGTTTTACATTAAAATTAGCTACAAGGACCCCAATGGAAATACGCCTAACGGCCTTATTGGGCTATCCTTAGTTGGAATTATGCAAGGCTGGTACATGTCATATTTGTAACAAACTATGTGGTACCAACTCTGTAAATTGCTAACTGAATAAATATTATTATTATTATTATTATTATTATTACAAGACCAGAAGGTGTAACAGCTCCAGCTATTGATATGATGGGTATTCTAGGTTAGCGATAAGACCAAGTAAGGTTTAATAATTATGACTTATGATACATTCGATTGTGGATTAGTCTAATCATTAGGCTACCATTGAGCAGTTGGGCGTATGTATGCCTACATGCTTAGATTAATATGCAGTATTCGAGAAAGCAGAATATATCGCAAGCTTGTGCAGAGGATCTACTGTAAGATACTGTAAGATAAACCTTTAACACATGTCTTGATAGCGTAATGCTTAGTGTGCGGAATTTCGGTGTGAGTATCTTAGGTATGAGTCCTTGGAGTATCATATGTATTCATTATTTTCATTGATTTCATATATGCTAATTTGTACAATGATACTGCATATACAAATTGATTAAACGAGAACATACCTGCACCACCAATGTATAATGATCTTGAAGCTCACGATCAAAGGGTATGCCTGTGGTCTTGATAACGCCAGCTGTCGGGTGAATCACAAACTTGTCGCTGGGGTTCACGATGGAGTAGTGAATGTGGTGGTTTGTTGACTGAGCCTTTATGCCCAGAACCACCACATTCATTGCCTTGGTTGAGTTCTCCAGCACAGTGCCCCAATACTTCTCCTGCGTAAAGACGATGGTTGACGGAGGAGCGGCTTTGACCGATACTTCAACCACAGCGGTAGAATTTGCAGGATCGTCTATTGCTTGCAGAGTTAGATTATAATGAGGCATCAGATTCAATTGATTGTTAACCATAATACACCGACTCTCATTATCAAACTCAAACTTTCTGTCATCATCCCCTTCAATGATGGAAAATTTAATTGATTGGGTTGTCATGTGGTTGAGTGGACACATGATTTGAACACCAGGAAAAGTAGGCAAGTAGAGAATGGCTTTAAAATGCGACTGTTGGAAAACATCAGGAGTGATCTTGATGCTTTTGACGTCAATTTTGACAGTAGCGGGGGCCACACTCTCTCGCCTGGGGTCACCACCGTCCCTAGCCCATACGCTGAACTTCACACTCCTGCCTGATAACTCCTTCAGGTCACCACACACCCGCACTGAGCCTGAAAGGGAAGAGAGTCATTACATATTCATCTTGTGGGAAAGTCCGATCGTGGCCATGGCCTTCCTTAGGGACTCGGCCAGGCTGTTCGGCCAGGCAGCTTAGGGAACGACAACAACAACAACATATTCATCTTCATCCACACAAGCAATATTATCATCACCATCATCATCATCATAATCATAATCAAAGCTTATGGCCATTTCGATACATCTATGAGTAGAGATGTATTCATACAAGAAAGTTTTTACACGCAACTTAATCCTGATAACATTTTGGGACTATTATGCACTGATATCAGTGATTAGATTGAAGACAGATTACTTTAGGAAGTAGAATTCTCATGAAAAATAATTCTGAAGCTGTGAGACCAGAATTAATTGCACAAAACACACTTGTATGAATTTGCTCAAAATAGTCTTCTACATTATGGTTGATTTTCACACTAAAGGTCTCCTGCAGCTTCCCTATTTACTTTGCCCTACAATTACATGTCACAAGCTCATCCCAAGTCTTCTTGTAGTTATTTCTAACACCAAATTCATATACAGGCATGCCCTTACCCTTTCCCCGGGTGTTTCCACACCCTCCTCAGCTCCTCGCCTGGGAGCGGCTTCGGTCACCTGGGCATTCTTAGTGGTAAAGCAGGGAGCTAGGGTTCTGTGGGAGCGCTCGGTTATGGCCTTGGCCTTGTTCGGGACCTTGGGGCTGTTCGGTTAGACAGACTGGGGAACAACAACAACAACAACTCCTTCCCTATCCTCTTACCATGGCTACCAAGCCACCTAGATCTACCGCTGTGCAGAACTTCCACTATGCTTTCTAAACCCAGTAACCAAGTCAGGATCAGGTCAGGGTATATACTACCCCTATCATTTCATTCTTTTGCTAAGTAACTCCTTTTACTAACAACACTGAGGTAGTGCCAATACAAAGGCCAATTCTTGAATAAAAAGCAAGCTAAAAAAAAAAAAAAAAAAAAAACAGACACACACACACACACAGAAAAGCAATACAAGGTAGAACTGAGGAGTATGCAGTGCATTTCCGTGGTGCTCATCTCTGTCTTTGCTCTCTTGAGACTGTTGGTTGAATAAACCAGCCGGTAAACAGGGGCTACTGAATAGTATCTATATTACCACAATTTGTCTCCTCAGATGGGACATTGCAAATGTCCACTTACTCCAGGTTCCTATTTATTTCTAGGCGGACAGAAGCATTGAGTGTGAGAAACTACCCATCTGTCTCTATCTATCTATATACTCAGGCCCAATCCCCACTTTTCCTATTGGGGGGTGGGGGGGGGGCGACTCAAGACAGAGCATGAATAGGGACAACACAACAGAAAACAATGAACACACAAAAACAAAATACAAATTCACACACATCTCACTGTTCAGGAATCGAACCCGGGAAAATTTAACTTGATAGCTAAATGCGCTCATCCTTGTAGTACTTACCGGTATACTGATCAATGGTAAAGAACTTGGCGATGTGTCTCTCCAGAATGGTGTATGTGATTCGGCCATTATAGCCTTGGTCGCGGTCCATAGCCGTGAGAGTAAGGGGTGTTGGCTGGTGGGTAGAGTGGGTGGCCAGAACTGGACTATTAAGGTCAGCAGTAGCCAGTATAGAGCCGTGGTAACTCAGACTCTCCCACTCCGGCCACCAGTCATTTTCATCCACGACTGTCACACCTAACCAAGTCTCCCGCTGCTGGCCACCCTGGGGAGGAAATAAGACATATACACATACACATAAGACACGTACACATACACACAAGACACATACACATACACACACAAGACACACACAAGACACATACATAAAAGACACATACATACATACATACGGGTTTAAAGACCGCAACATCCACAGCGAATGTGGCTTCCATGGTACAATTTCTTACAGTACTGCACAGAGTGCACAGCAATCATACCGCTACAGTCTTTACTGCAGCACAGTACAACAAAGTCTTGTCACAACAATGCCCCATCATATTATCACTGTGGCTGATGTTGACGGACACAGCCCGTAGCCTAGTAGGTAGAGCTCTCGTCTCACACACGAGGGGTCGGGGGTTCAATCCCCGGCCGGGCGGAGACAAATTGGGCTTGTCTCCTTTCATGTGTTAGCCTCAGTTCACCTAGCTGTAAATAGGTACCTGGAATAAGTGGACGACGTTGTGACGTCCCATCTGGGGTTGGCAAAAATGGTACAAGGCGAGATGGGTATCATATGGTTCACCTAAGCTGATGGCTACCTAAGCCTTCGGGCGAGACGGTACCGTCTATAGTGAGAATGGTACCATACAGATCCACCCTAAGCCTTCGTTTCCGATGTCGCCAATTGGCTAAAATACAGACTACACACACATCCACAGCCATTCCAACAGTACATAAAACACTTAACATGCATTTCACGCAATACATTCCCAGTTAAGGAGGCGCGATAATAATGAGCTTAGCTCGCATTGCGTGGATTCTCCTTGACGAACAAGTAACTGATTTAAACACCTGCGCCTGTGTTTGTACCACACGAGCCTTAACAGTGTCACAAGAAGGCAGTGACAAGAAGTTATTGTAGCTAGGTTACTACAGAATACAGACGTGATGCTGGAAAGTATAATGGGTTAATGACCCGATACACTTTCCAGCAAAGATTGCATTCTCTGACCAACACATTGACCACAGAATGTGGATGATGGGTGTCCCCACTTACCAAACATAAGACGCATACATATCATCATCTCTAGCGTTCACATTGCCTCTTCTCAGGAAGCCCCCCACTAAAAGATAACCTTTTCCAATTCTACGCTTCTTATTCATTTTTTACAATTTATATCATGGGCTATTATGACTCTTTTATTTTGACTTAAAGTCTATAGTTTCATGTGAGCGCATCTCAATGATTACCATACTGTACTTTACTTTTTCCTTACATTGAACTTGAATTTCCTACTTTACCTTTTCCTTACATTAAACTTGAATTTCCTAATTACCACAAACTCTTTTAAAATCAGCAACCACTCTCCGAAGACTTTCCGCCTATTTGATAGCATCATCTGCATATAACACAGGTTGTTGTTGCTGTTGCTGTTCCCCAAGCTGCCTGGCCGAACAGCCCCAAGGCCCCGAGCAAAGCTAAGGCCATAACCGAGCACCCCCACAGAACCCTCCCTGCTTACCACAATAAAGCCTGGATGACCGAAGCCACTCCATGGCGGGGAGCTGAGGAGGGTGCGGAAACGCACGGGAAACCAAAGCCCCACCCAGGGCCCTGTGCCCCTCAGCAATTATATACATATAACACAGGTTATCATCTTTAACTTGCATAGTTCCCTTTTCCAAGCAAGCTTCAATGCATATTCATTGTGGCCACCGTCTGACTGATATATCATCCATGTACAGTCGGATACCATAGTCTCTAGCCCACTCATAAGAATGGGTGGACCCCCTATGTTTTTTGTTATGAAATTATAGCTATCTATCTATCTATCTATTTATTTATCTATTGCCTGACGCCGTGATCATCGAAGGGGTGGCCACGAACGAACCACCCCCATGCACCTCTGTCCCCAGTCAGTCGATGCCCCTCCTCCCAACCAGCACCGCCTTCATCCATATACTTCCTCACTCCATCCTTCCACCTCTCTTTCGGTTTACCTCTCCCTCTCTGTCCTTCCACCTCGCTCTCGTACACCTTCTTAGTCATTCTCTCGCTACCCATACGTTCCATATGGCCGAACCATCTCAAGGTGTTCCTTTTCACACTTTCCAGCACATCTACCTCCACACCACACCTCCTTCTTACTTCCTCATTCGTCTGTCTATCCCTCCATGTAACTCTGCACACACTTCTCAAGTAACTCATACATTTGTTTTCAGAGATATGCTTACATAAATACAAATAGGTAAAGTCCTCAAATATTAATGAGTGGGCTAGAGACTTTGGTATCCGAGTGTACCATGCATAGCATCTATTAGGAAACAACCATGGTGGCATGCCAGAAGCAGTTATCCTCCAACATCATAATTATACTGTAATACATAATTACAATTTAAAAGTAGAGTACTGTATATAATAATGAATGAATGAAATAATGGCTCTACAAAAGGAATACAGATCTCACCAAGCTTGTAGCAGTGATAGTGATGTTATACCAGGGGCAAGACTCATAGTCTAGATGGCGAGCCAAGCTGACGACCCCAGACGCAGGACTGACCACAAACACTCCCCTGGCATCCCCCTCAGTAAGAGCGTAGTGGAGGGGGGAGGTGGAGTGGGTGGAGAGGGTAGCAATGGCAGCACCAACACTCATCCACTCACTCACTTCCACCACCTGAGATTGCTGCTGAGTTGGCCAGGCTGGGGTTGATGATTCCCATGATGTAACCTATAGTTAGATTATACTGGATTACTGTATATTTAGACCAGATACCGATTTGGATAAGTTGTTTTGTCTTTTTACTGTGTGCGTCCAAGTTTTGGTTTGTTAATTTTGCAAGTTTTACATTATAATTAGCCAAATACAAATACTGGACTAAACAGACAATTTATGTGCAGTCATGGCAAGAAATACCTGTACAATGTTCTGAGAAACTATATTGTGGTACAGATATCCCTTGATTTACGATTAGGTTACGTTCCTGAAAACCAGATCTTAAAAGGAAAAACTGTATATCAAACCCTAAATTTAATGGGGTAAATGGGAATGCGTTCTGAGACCAACCAAAACCCAAACATTAACACCTAAAAAACCTATAATAATATCGTAAATTGGGGCATCGGATAGTGAGCAAGACCTGTATTGTATATTGACACAAGATTTTGAAAAACTTATTGTCATGACTGTACATACATTATAACATAATATGCCTACTGAGAACGAAACTCTTTTAAAGGTGATCAATGGCTACAAGAACCCTCCTTCCTGGCGGGTGCCCAACCCCGAATGGGGTTGAAATAGGGGAGCTATCCCCCCGCCAAAGGTGGCTTTCTAGGGCTGCCAGGCAGCTTGGGGAACAACAACAACCCTCCTTCCTTAACTCACTTTTAAAGGTGATCAATGGCTACAAGAACCCTCCTTCCTTAACTCACTTTTAAAGGTGATCAATGGCTACAAGAACCCTCCTTCCTTAACTCACTTTTAAAGGTGATCAATGGCTACAAGAACCCTCCTTCCTTAACTCACTTTTAAAGGTGATCAATGGCTACAAGAACCCTCCTTCCTTAACTCACTTTCACTACCTGGGATGGTTCTTGAGTTGCACATATAGGGGGTGCTGCTCCCCATGATTTTATGAAATTATATTTAAACTTTACAGCATTTAACATAGTGAGACCAGAAGTACTGTCAAATGAAAACAATAAGAAACAAGGAGATAAAAGTGGGGATTTGGTCTACTACTGGGAGGAAAGGAGAACTCAACATAGCTACAAATGAATTATTTCAATAAATGCCAGGTACAGCCAGCACACCTTTACTATAAAGAATCAACCTTCTTCCCAGTCCTCTGAATACGGGTAAAACACATTCACAAAAATGGTCACTCACACTGAATATTTATGAACTATTTTATGTAGAGTATGCAATCAT
The DNA here is from genome assembly GCA_032716605.1 of Paralithodes platypus. Classification (NCBI taxonomy): domain Eukaryota; kingdom Metazoa; phylum Arthropoda; class Malacostraca; order Decapoda; family Lithodidae; genus Paralithodes; species Paralithodes platypus. Next base: position 87,269,673 of record CM064513.1, on the reverse strand, counting down.
ATTTTTCTCCTCTAACTATTACCTTGCTGGAGTGACACAGAGCCAGAATAGGGACAACACAACAAAAAACAATGAATACACAAAACAAAATACAAATTCAAACAAATTAATAGATAGATAGACAGATAGAACTATTACCTTGATAGTAACTGGGACAGAGGTAGCACGGGCGACTCTAGCATGATCCGTGGCTCGTACCAACAGTAGATACTCAGCAGGGTCGGGTGCTGTGAGGGCCCGGGTCAGTCGTATCACCCCCAGAGCCGAGTCCATGCTGAAGGTGCCTCCAGCGTTACCTTTGGGGCAGGGTATCAAATGAGGGTAGGCAATGAGTTGGTTCCCAGACACCTTAACTCATAAACCATTTCAACCAAATAGATACTATTATAATGTAAAATTGCAAAATAAACAAACCAAAACTTGGACGAACACAGTAAAAAGACAAAACAACTTATCAAAATCGCTATGTGGAAACAACGCTCAGGCAAAATAATAATTCTTTATAAATAATGCAGTGGTGAGTTTAGTGTTATTGACATTAGTACTATCGTTTCTGCACTATAGATTATGTAACGCCATGCCCAATTACAATGAACTGAGTCTAGTGTTGACTAACCCTCAACAATGGAGTAAGACAGTCTGCCGTTCTCCCCTTTATCCAGATCAATGGCCAGGACCCGGGCGATGGCTGTACCACTGCCGGAACCAATACTAACCTGAAAAATTCGAAAATGGATATTAATCGTAATTGTGTACTCAACCTTTAACTGTGTTGGTAGTGTAATGGTTTAGGTGCTTATGTTCTGGGTGTGGTGTCCCGAGTTTGAATCTTGGGAGGACCATATGCTTTCATTAGTTTATTCAAGTACATTGGGATTTGTAATTGATGATTAATGTTAGGAATGGGGTGTTACTTATTAAAAATAAAGAGATTAATTCAAATACAAAACTTGAAAAGAACTGAAAAGTTACTGTTATGGCTAATTTAGATAAGTGGACTGTATATTATTATTATTGAAGAAACATTAACCATATAGAATATATAATTACCCTTAGATGAACTCAGCTGGTGATTGGAGGATGGCGGAAAATAGGCTAGATGACTGGAAGTGGTTAGTAAAGTAAACAAAGTATGAAAAGAGGCTACAATAGGCGCCCATGAATTTACACTTTCTCCTCCACAATGCAGAACTTCTGCTTATCAGAATTCATTTATCCCCAGAGCTACTACTCTTTGGAATTCACTTCCCTCGAATTGCTTTCCACAAACTTACAATCAACAAATGTTTAAATCCAATTGTTACAAACATTTTATGAATGGAGGATGCCTTTAGGCACATGGACCTTTTTGTTTTATCTGTGTTTTTCCTTCCTCCATTCATTGTCTCTTAAAAAAAAAAAAAAAAAAAAAAAAAAACGCTCGACCAAGGTTATGGAAGCGTCCAACTTAAGACTACGGAAAGATACGTAACGCTACATCAACCCAGATTACGTAACATCGAGACTGTTCATACTAGTTTGAGTACACTAAGTATGGACATATTCCCACCAACAGAAAATATACAAAATTTACATGATTAGATTTGCCCGGAGGCAATCTTATCCCGCCAAGCTTGGGAGGATATCTGGGCTGCCTGTCGACGTGGGCGTTCGCCAGACGCGTCAACAGGCTGCGCCGAAGTAGAAGCCAGAGAGGGGACTTCAATGGATAACTGATCCGAGGGGGTGTCCTTGCGATCGAGGTCACCCTCAAGAGGATATAGTCGGACTGTTGGCCGTGTGATTACTCCAGTCCTGGTGCGAACCTTTGCTACCCGAACCTCACCATCACGACCTGGTAATAACTCCTCTATCCGACCCAATTTCCAAAATGCGCGCGGGCCCTCCTCATGGATGGTTACCACGTCCCCTACCCTAGGCCAATGACCTTTTAACCCTTAAAAAGCGGCTCACCACATAAGTCGAGTTGAAAAAACTGGCAAAAAACGGGTGAAAAAAGGGTGGAAATCGAGTGAAAATGGGTGGGATAGTAATGATCCATACGTCCGACATCTGTGGCCTCCCGGCCCACACTAACTCCAGTTCCCCCACCGCGCGGGAGGATGACAGTGTAACCAATAGTTCGCTAAAAGTGAGCAAGGTAGCAAAATCAGCTAAACTTCCATCTTCGAGGTAACACTGTCAGTGCTCCACGAGTGCTACGTAGCTTTATGTGGCGTCATTGTGTAGCGATTTCCACCTAGTTTTTGGCCCAATACAGTTCCTTTCATACTGATGGTTGATATAGCAGTCAGAATGGCCTGAAAAGGCCCAAAACGGCCACAGAGGACCCGCTAGACTAGGGTTAATGGTGTTAGTTTATTCCTTTGCGCTTCCCTTAAAGTCACCAGATATTCTGTTGACCAGCGATGCCAAATATCTCGCGATAATTTACGAATGTATTTGTAGCGGGCCGATATCACTTCCTTATTTATGTAGTCTGGATCTTCCATAGTATCCTCGTCATGCTCTTCAGGAAGATCCCGCAGTCTGTATCCACGTACCAGTACTGAGGGTGTGATTGGGGTAAGGTCTTCCAAATCACCAGAAGCATAGTATAGAGGGCGATCATTTACGGTGGCTTCAATCTCCAAGAGAATGGTGTTGAGTTCCTCAATCGAGATGAGAGCTCTAACCAACACCTTCTTCAGACCCGCCTTCACGATGCCTATGGCTCTCTCCCATATGGCGCCAAACCAAGGCGCTCTGGCGGGAATGAAACGCCATTCGCATTTTACATCCGCTAGCCAGGTCTGAATCTTAGGATTGTTGCTCACTTCTTTGAGATATGTAGATGCCCCTATGAAAGTCTTTGCATTGTCACTCAGCATGATACGTGGATATCCCTGTCTACTGCAGAATCTTCGGAAGGCATGTAGGAAGCTATCACAAGTGAGGTTGGTGACCAGTTCCAGGTGAATTGCCCTGGTAACAGCACAAGTGAAAAGTATCATATACACCTTAAGATTGGGTGAATCTTTCACAGGGATTGCTCCACTGTAGTCAACCCCGGTAACTTTGTAAGGGTCACCTGGGGTAGTTCGCAGGTTTGGTAAGGGAGGAATTCCGACGGGATCATAATGTGTTCCCTGTACTCTTCTACACTTTAAGCATTTGCGAAGGACTTTCTTGACCACCTGCCTGATTCTAGGCACCCACCATCGTTGTCTTACATAGGTGACTATATGACCAACCCCATAATGACAACAGAGTCGGTGACACCTATCGATGATAAGATGGGTGAAGGGATGATTGGGGGGCAGTAGTATTGGATACTTACTTGCCTCAGAGAGGGCTGCCAATCGTAATCTGCCTCCGCAATGTATCAAGTCCCCCTTCAAGTGTAAGCCCAATTGGTTGATCAGGTTATTCCTAGACTTTGTTCCCTTAACCAGTAATTTATATTCCTGCGTATATATTTCTTGTTGACAGAGCTTATGTAATAATTGATCTGCAATTCGGATCTCCTTCACATTGAGGTAAGCACTACCTGTGGACGGTGTGCCTTTAATTTTTGCTTTTACATTTTCTACAAATCGTATCACCCATGCTGTAACACGTAACTTTTCATAGCTGCTGAATCTATCCCACTCCCATAACCGTGTGTCTTCGTCAGGCACCGAGTCAATTACCGGTGCCACAATAGCAGTGTGTTGCTCGCTCAAATCTATATTCTTTGGCCATTCGTTGGGATCATTAAGCCAGCATGGGCCATTCCACCACAACGCAGAAGATTTGAGAAATTTAGCAGAGACACCACGAGTAATGCAATCACTTGGATTCTCTTTGGTAGACACATACCGAAACTGTGCGGTTGGGAGCAGGGTACGAATTTCGTCGACACGGTTGGTGACGTACACTGGTAGCCTCTTACGGCTATGTAACCAGTAGAGCGTAATTTGGCTGTCACTCCATACAACTGTCTCCGAGACATTTAGCAAATTTTTAAAAGTTTCCTCTACAAAGTGAACGAGTCTAGCAGCCAACAGAACTGCAGTCAGCTCTAATTTTGGGATGGAAAGGGATTTGATCGGGGCGACTTTCGCCTTCGCTATGACGAGACGGCTGCCACTTGTGTCAACAAAGAATATGGCGGTGCCGTACGCGACTTTGCTAGCGTCTGAGAAGGCATGAATGGACACAGGATGGTCCATGACAACTCTCCGAGGAAAATGAAAACCCTTACAGAGACGAAGATCCGAAATAATGTCATCCCACTCCTGAACCAGATCGCCAGTCAAAACCTCATCCCATCCTAACTTTATCCTCCATAATTGCTGAAGGAATAATCTCGATTTGATCGACACCGGTAGAACTATCCCCAAGGGGTCAAAAAGTTTAGCTGTCATACTCAAGCAAATTCGTTTTGTAATCTGCGAATATTGCGCGTACTGAACGCCGAATGAGAGGGTATCGGTGTCCGTTTTCCAAAACAACCCAAGCACTCTAACATGTTCCTGCTGTACAGCCGCCACACCATCCCGTTGCAGTACAGTCCGCAAAACAGAATTATTAGTCGCCCATTCACGCAAATGTAGATGGGCGTCATTCATAATCTCTCGGACTACAGCGTAGGTATCAACCAGGAAATCTTCTTCATTTCCTGTACCCAGTAAATTGTCTATATATAATCCTGACCGAATCTGATGAATAATCTGCGGATCTGCACTGACATAAGACAAATGTTTCAAAATGGTGGCGTTTAAAAGGAATTGGGAACAAGTCGCTCCAAATAAAACTGCCCGGAACCGGTAACAAATTAGGGGAGAATCCAGTTGCCTCGGATACTTGGGCCACATAAATCGCGTATAGTCCTGGTCGTCTTCATGGAGTCTTAACATGAGAAATGCCTTCTCAATATCAGACACCCAGGCATACTTACCGAGTCGAAACCGAAGCAAAACCTGCGCCAAATCTGGCACCAGTGAGGGTCCAGTGTACAGGCAGTCATTAACCCGGGAGCTGCGGGGAGACTCTTAAGAGTTCCCCCGGCGCACTGCGGGGAGACTCTTAAGAGTCAGAGAAAAAAAAATCAACTTTTGACATCGAAAAAAAAAAAAAAAAAAAAAAAAAAAAAAAAATTATTTTATTTGTTTTGGCCCCTGGGCCATGCAAAATCTCAGTCCTCTACCTCCCATCCTTCCCCACTTTCCTCCTCTCCTTCAGTTATCACCTATTTTCCCTGTTATTCCCTTATTCTGAGGTATATTTTCGTGCTAACATTAGAAATCCGATTGGAGGGTGTGGTCATCACTGATAGCAAGCGAGTGCAAGAGAGAGAGAGAGAGTATCGATCGACTGTGTCTCAGTGGCCTTGGGGGAAATTGGCGGGAAAGCAGATTGCCTCACCCATACATTATACAACTCGCGGGCTATATCTCCGATTTTGACCATCCAAACGCTGTTTTCACTCGTTTTATTGTTGTTTCAGGTTAATACCTTTATAATCAACCCATAATAGGCGCATATGGATAAGTATTAATGCTATTAATGGCACAATGAATATTTTAGTGACGGAAACACCTCAAATACGTCAGCACAGGGGGACGTTTCCAATTACTCCCATGCGCACTTCAGAGGTTAAGACTAGGATGACGTTCACTCATCTTGGCGGAACAGTCGAAGACAATACGCACTGGCGTAGTTTTGCTCTCCTTGACTACACCATGATGAGCCAAGTAATGCCCGGTATCTGATTTATCAAAAGGCACCTCTTCAATAAAACCCCGGGACACCTGTTCCTTTATGACTTTTGAGTATTCCTCGCAAAAGTCAGGCTCCTTGAGGAATCTTTTCTGAAGTCCCCGAAGACGGCCTATGGCCAAACCCTTGTTAGATGGCAGCTGATCCTTGGAATTGTTCCAGGGCAGTCTCACTTTATACTGTTGGCTGTCGGGATCGTAGGTAACGGTATCCTCGTACGACGATAGTGCTTGACGCTCAACCAGTGAATATTCCTTAGGGGTTATCCCGATATGATCTAATTCCCACAAAACATTTAAGTCATTTTTGCATGGTGGAATATTGACAGTGGATATGTATTCGTCCATTGGTGTTACTGCTACTTTCAATACAGTAATTACTTCTGTGCTGGAGCTTGTAGGCTGTGTCACGTATGAACCACTGATGGCGTACCCGTACTTGGTAGGAAGCAGAATTAGGCTACCTGACCTTTTATACCCAGGTCGCACTATATCGTAGTAGTGATCCGCTCCGATGAGCAGCTCCAGCTGATCTGTGTCCGTTGCGTGAGGATCGGCTAATTTTACGCCTTTACTTTGTAAACTAACCAGTTTAGACTTTAGGTTAATTTCACCTTTATGGTCTGGCAATTCATCAATCACTATAGCGTCTAGATGATGAAATTTACCTCTGTGTTTGTATTGCAGTGCCACAACATTATATTCCCTAGAGGCCTGTTTCCCGGTAAATCCGTGAAGACATAACTCCTCAGTTCCTTTAGAAATGTAGGAAAGGGAGGATAGAACAGAAGACTTCACAAAGGTCCTCTGAGAACATTGGTCAAGTAGCGATCTGATTTTAACACAATTATTATTCTTACCCTTTACCGGCAGCTGTACGGTGGGCAAGATTACTGTATTTTTACCTGTGGCAACGGACATTGTAGTTGAAGTAGCAGCAGTATGCTCTCTCTTGGTGTTATCCTCCGCTGGTCTACTTTCTTTCCCTTGTTTTTGTGTACACAGGGAATGAAAGTGTTTGCCCTTACAAAACTTGCAGCTTCTTATGTTAGGATTAGTACAACCCGAATGGCCATGGTCTTTTGACAAGCACCCAGTGCAGAGACGTAGTTGACGGGCTCTTTTAACTTTAAGAGGCCCTGTCTTATACTTCATACACTTGTACCATAAATGATTGGTGCCACTACACAGAACACAGTTGAATTTCCTGTACTCACTCTGGGCGGTAAATGTTGCCGTAGCCATGGGTGTACCCCCTACTCTGTCTTGACCCGCCATATTGTACACTTCAGCCTGGAGGCAATGAGTGAATGTCTTATAATCCAGGCTCGAGTCTCCCATTTCCCGTTTTATGGTTTCTTTTAGTGGTGATGGTAACTTATTGACAAGAGTCACCACACAAAATTCCTCCAGACAAATACCATGGCTAATGATTGACCTCATCACACTCTCTGTATTGGCATAGAAGTCCTTCAGGTCAGCTGTTTGGTGTTTGGGTGACACTAATTGATTGAATTTGGTAACATAAGCTGCCTTGATTCGATCTGGATGCCCATATGTCTCTTGCAGGAGCTCAATTGCTGGGGCATAGCTTGCACTTTCGATTATGAATCCTTCGACTAGCTTATGTGCATCACCCTGAAGCTGACCCTTTAGATAGGTGAAGCGTTGTATATCTGTGAGGTCGGGATTGTAATGGATGGTACACTTGAACATCTCCCAAAATCCCGACCACATGGTGGCATCACCTTCAAATTTTGAGAGAGTAAGATGGGGTAATTTGACTGCGGATTTCTTTGGCTCTTTCCTGACCTCCTTCTTGACTTCTGTAATCAGGATCCCCTTCAGTGTGGCAACGATTACTTGTATGCCCTCCATATATAGGGTATCCTCTCTGATCACCTCGATATACTCGGCGTCCTCGCAAGTGTCGGCCAGGTCCTCCTGTGTGACCTCATACTTGTCAAGTTGCTTTTGAATACTGAGCAACCTGGCCTCCACCTCCACTCTAGACGCCGAATCAAGGAATTCGTCAATATCAGAGGTCAAGACCGTCAAAGAGCCCTTAACCCGGGAGCTGCGGGGAGACTCTTAAGAGTTCCCCCGGCGCACTGCGGGAAGACTCTTAAGAGTCAGAGAAAATAAAAATCAACTTTTGACATCGAAAAAAAAAATATTTTTTATTTTTTTTTATTTTTTATTTTTTTTGGCCCCTGGGCCATGCAAAATCTCAGTCCTCTACCTCCCCTCCTTCCCCACTTTCCTCCTCTCCTTCAGTTATCACCTATTTTCCCTGTTATTCCCTTATTCTGAGGTATATTTTCGTGCTAACATTAGAAATCCGATTGGAGGGTGTGGTCATCACTGATAGCAAGCGAGTGCAAGAGAGAGAGAGAGAGTATCGATCGACTGTGTCTCAGTGGCCTTGGGGGAAATTGGCGGGAAAGCAGATTGCCTCACCCATACATTATACAACTCGCGGGCTATATCTCCGATTTTGACCATCCAAACGCTGTTTTCACTCGTTTTATTGTTGTTTCAGGTTAATACCTTTATAATCAACCCATAATAGGCGCATATGGATAAATATTAATGCTATTAATGGCACAATGAATATTTTAGTGACGGAAACACCTCAAATACGTCAGCACAGGGGGACGTTTCCAATTACCCCCATGCGCACTTCAGAGGTTAAGTCCAGCCCGACGCTTTTGTACACTTTTAGCCATGATTATACAGGAAGGAATTCTAATTACGTTAAATCAAACTAATAATGCCAGACCGAATAAGTTGCGGCTAACAATACAGTACTCCGAGAAATCAAATTAAATCGTGAGCCGAAAATAAAACACCCTCACGAAATGCGGAATAAGAATTGTGCGCTATGTAGACAAGCAATCTGGAGCTTTTCAATTTAACTCCTTACGTAATAGTTATGAAATTATAGATTCATTACGCCATAAGTTAAGAAAAGTCGGGAGGGAAATTTAGTACAATACAGTATAGGCCAAAAGTCTCCAGATGTCAAAAAGAGCAGTACCGTTTAAAGTTTAAAGTGAAAATTGTACAGAAGAAAAATTCATCTCAAGAAGTCACAAGGAAAAAAAGTTTTGAGTTGGATTAACACACACTCAGCCTATCAGCTATCATAGTACCCCGCCTCCAGGGCACACGACGAGAGAATAAATTAGAATGACATGTGAATCTAATAAAGAAGTTATTGGACAGTATAAATTTGATATAGAATTGAATAACCTTACCTTTTGAAATTATTATACAATACAGTATGGATGATTTTAATCTTAGTGCCAATCAAGTGTTATATAATTTGGGCCTAAAGGTTTTACAATCAAAATTTAATTAATATACTGTACCGATTTGAAGGCTTACTATTCCAGGCTATACTGATTGTGTTGATCAACTCTAACGTCATGGTGTAGCAATTATATGGCTAATTTAGATAAGTGGACTGTATATTATTATTATTGAAGAAACATTAACCATATAGAATATAGAATTGGTCCTTCGAACCGGATCAATTATATGGCTAATTTAGATAAGTGGACTGTATATTATTATTATTGAAGAAACATTAACCATATAGAATATATAATTACCCTTAGTTCATCTAAGGGTAATTATATATTCTATATTCTCAGCTGGTGATTGGAGGATGGCGGAAAATAGGCTAGATGACTGGAAGTGGTTAGTAAAGTAAACAAAGTATGAAAAGAGGCTACAATAGGCTAGATATTTACTTTAAGTTGTGCTAAGTAACAAAGATGATGATTTAGTGACTATATGGAGTATGAGATGAACGTGAAGCGAAAACACCTGATTATGTGGTTATAGGAAGAAGGCTTAGCGTGTGTAGCTGGGACGGAGGTTGGTTGGAGAGTGGCGAGCGCGTTATGTTCGTCTCTGTAGTGACATACCGCGCACGCGCATAACATATGGAAAATGTATCCCATCTTCTTTACAATGAGATACTTATAAACAATCTTAAATAATACAAAGATATATATATATATATATATGGGAATTATAATCCTACAATACTTTCCCATATACAACTATAGAATAATATATTCTACCCAATCATGGAACGCTCGACCAAGGTTATGGAAGCGTCCAACTTAAGACTACGGAAAGATACGTAACGCTACATCAACCCAGATTACGTAACATCGAGACTGTTCATACTAGTTTGAGTACACTAAGTATGGACAACTGTTGAAATTAATATAACGAACTCATTAAAATTATAAACTATCGAAACAACATATAAAACTTGAACAAACTCAAAAACTATTTAAATTAATATAACAAACTCATTAAAATTAAAAACTATCAAACGACAACACACTAAATCTATATGTGGAAAAAATAATTTAAATTTATCGGAAATTTAACTTTGAAAAGAGAAAACTTATATCTACCTATCTGTACACCACTACATAAGAACATAAGAACATAAGAAAATGGGAGTCTGCAGAAAGCCGATTGGCCTAAGCAAGGCAGATCCCTGTCCCACACAACCCCAATTACAAAGCCCAATTATAGGCTCAACACTCTAATACCCTTAGGATCATCTTACCAAACCGGTTAGAGATTAACGCAGGATTACGGGGGTCTGCAGAGCGCTGATTGGCCCAACCCGGCTGATCCCCCTTCACACCCAACCCTTCTCGTCCATATGCTTATCCAATTTTATCTTAAAGCTCCCTACAGTTTTAGATCCCACAGTAGGTTGGTTTCTACCTATCTGTACACCACTACATGAGACAGTAGGTTGGTTTCTACCTATCTGTACACCACTACATGAGACAGTAGGTTGGTTTCTACCTATCTGTACACCACTACATGAGACAGTAGGTTGGTATCCCACGCCACCCTAGTAGGACTTGCAGAGGGCTGCTCACAAGGGACATAGAGTGTGAGAACTGTGCAGGGGATAGGGTGAGGTCTATCTATCAATTTACTTAGGCCCATTCCCCATTTTTTCTATTTATTTACTGAGGGTGGCCGACTCGAGACAGAGCCCGAATATAGAAAAAAACAAAAAGCAATGAACACACAAAAACAAAAACACAAATTCAAACACATCTAGGTCTAGGGGTGAGGTAATGGGTAGATATTGGAACAGGAACTGGATTTGGGGTAAGTAGATAACGTTTGGTGATCCTAGACACTCCTAGCTGTGTTTGGGTGTGTAACGAACTGAAAAGTATTGAAATTCTCGGTTTTCCCTACCTAAGTTTCAGTATTTCACCTGCTCCAAGATGTTGGTGCCAATTCCTTCTTTTTTTCTATAAAAATACGAGTTACTTCCTATTTGTTTCCTAACTTTCGAATTTCAGAGTTCAGGGGCTTCTTGAAGACTGCCCCTGGCCCCACTATATTGCAAACAGATTGACTTGCTCATGTAGTAATGTACACCCTATATGGTTGATTGTGTTCTTTTATTTATAAATTATTATTTTGCTTAAGTGTTGTTTCCACATAGCGATTTTGATTAGTTGTTTTGTCTTTTCACTGTGTTTGTCCAAGTTTTGGTTTGTTTATTTTGCATATTTTACAATTTAATATGTGTATGCGTGTGTACATGTATGTATTGGGGGGAGGGAGAGATGTGGGTGGTTAAATGGATATAGATAAGGCAATCTGAGACGATTATATAAAGATAAACTTAAACCAACCTTAGCGGTGATAGTAGTCTCGAGAAATGCAGGGTGGTGATCGTTGGCATCTGTAACTGTGACAATGACCCGAGCAAAGTCAACGTTCTCCCTCCGACCTCGGTCATGGCAGCTCACAGTCAGCTCATGGATGCCACAAACCTCCCTAAAGAACACACGGCAAAATAACATAGTAGAGACTATACGATATAAAACAAATACAGGTCTTCCTTGATAAACGATTGAGTTACGTTCCTTAAAACCTGATCTTAAATAGAAAAATCATATAGCAAACCCTACAATTAATGGGGTAAATGGGGATGCGTTCTGAGACCAGCCAAAACACAAACACCTAAAAACCTATAATAATATCGTAAACCAGGGCATCGGATAGTGAGGGAGACCTGTAGTTCAATTAATACAAATAAGCTCTCTGATCATTCTATCATATCAAACACTTCTGAAGGAGAAAAGTTTGCTACTTTTATTCCTGTATATAGGTGTAGATACCATGTGGAAGACGATGACATGTACTTCAAAATGTGTATATTCCGCAGAGGAACCGGCCTTCGGCCTTGACATTTTTCTACCGAAAAATGTACAAATTAATCTCGTAGGGGGATCTAATAGATGTTTTTTTTAAGATTGATGGAAGTCTAGGTAGGAAACTAAAAAATATATGAATATATTAATAAATAGACCCCACAAAATAACCACTGTCCCCTTAATACAAACCTAGAACTAACCTGTCTAGTGGTTGTGCAACAAGTAGATCTCCAGTAGAAGACTCGAGAGAAAAGAGTTGATGCGAGGCGATGGCGTGTGCATGGTGTAGGGTGAAGTAGACTGCTGCGGAGGGCGACTGATCCTGGTCACGGCACCGTAGGGTCAACACGGAGGTCCCCGGGGCGGCGGCTTCACTGACGCTGCCCTTATACACTGGAGCACTGAACACAGGACGGTGGTCGTTGGCATCCATAACCATCACTTCCAGCTGGAAACAAAAACAATCTCGTTAACTGGTTGGTTTCTAATTGATTAAGGGGGTACTACTCACATTTTCTGGACCCCCTTCTCCCTCATGTTTAGCATATTAGTTTTGAGATTTTAAGACGTTCGTTCCATTAGTTTGCCGATTTTGAGACCTTTCGCCCCATTTCTTTGTCAATATTAAGACCTTTCGTGCCATTTAGATGTCAAATTTTTTCTGGCGAGCGACAGCAAGCCTGTAATTTTAGAAGGTAAAATGTACAAATTTATCTTGAAAAGGGGTATAGGGGGTGTTTTTTTAAGCTTAATGGAGGTCTAGCGAGGAAACTAAAAAAATACATAAATAAATATTTACATAGGCCAAAACCCAAGCACTACCGCCGTAATTGACCACTTGCGAGTTTCAGGCTATAAGGAAGTTGAAGCTGTAGACATCGATGGTAAATAGAAATGCAAGAATTACGTAGGTTTCTAATGGCTAAAGAGTATGTTGAATTGGATTTTATGTATTTATAAATTAACTACAACCTTATTTTAACAGGTAATTCTGCTGAATATCAATATCTACAGCTCCAACTTCCTTATAGAACGAAACTCGCAAGTAGTCAATTAATCAACTAAACCATTTGCTTATTCTATTCTCACACTGCCTTCGTACATTTGGGCACTGAACACAGGGCAGTGGTCGTTGGCATCCATAACCATCACCTCCAGCTGTAGAAGACAAAGGCAGTCAGGATAATCTGACTTAGTCAAATTCTCAGAATAGTTGTTGTCTCGTCCACATGATCTAAAGTTTTGCTATATATCTATGAAAGTAAACATAAATAAAGTCTCTCTGAAGATGGGTTGTCCATAGCCCAAAACGTTAGAGAGTAAAGAATCAAAGCTCTTTCCCACGTATTCCCCCACCCAATCCATCTATAAATACATCTCTTTATCTCACCTTAGTCGATGCAATATGTACACCATCCGTAGCAGTAACCAGAAGGGAATATCGGTACTGGTCCTCGTGATCTAGATGTCGCGCCAGGCTCACCAGACCCGTGTCAACCCCCATACTAAATCGTCCACTCTCGTCACCCTCTGTGGACAACCCAGAGATTGACATTTGTGACTAGGGTTTACCTAGAATAACAGGGATGGTAAGAAATGCACATCGCACCCATGTTGTGGGGATATATGAGCACATGGAGATACTCCTGGGATGCAAATACCCTGATCATTTGGTGAAATGTGCTAGTTCTAGTGAATTAATTGCTTCAAGCACACTGAGAGGAGTTCTCAAAAGCAACAAACCTTTAATTCAGTCGCTTGGCCCTGTACCATCCTAATTTTACTAAATCACAACAACTATACTTTTAAATATTATACCGAGTTAAATTGCTTTACAATGATATCATCCACCACTCCAAGTAGACATAAATAATCCGATAATGCCATGGACACTTTATTGGACAAACGCTACCATTTGTACAGTTGACTGAAGTGACACCAATCAGAGTTGGGAATTAATGATTGTTGATTATTTCATTCTCTATAAGCAATTAAATCACCAATTTCTCGATCAATCCCAAGCACATACAAGTGCCGTACCTGTGATATAGTATCAAAGTGTATCATTATCCGGGTCATGCGCGGTAACAAAGGCCACCATAGACGTGATTTTCCGGTCCCGTCGCAAGACCACCGTCTCAACCGAGCCGTCGCAAGATCATCACAAGACGGGAAAAACAACACAGGCTTGCTCCAAGCCAGCGCACCATTTTACAAATATATAGGCTAGGCTATACAACTTCCATTTCATCGGAATAACATTCACCGCCAGTTTAATTATCATAAGGATTATATAAATGCAATTCTATTGTGAAAAAACAATCGGTAAATAGCATAGTCACAGCTGGGGTTTGTTGTTGTTTCGTGGACAAAATCTAACCAAGCGTACTGTCCGACATTAATGTATTATCAACAATTGGATATTCGTTACTGTGGGCTCTTATTACTCTACTTCCTAATAATAGGCAAGTAAATGATAAGATCATGTTTGGATAAACAAATATACCGAAATAAATTAGAATGGGGAGGGGAGGGGAGGGGAGGGGAGGGGAGGGGAGGGGAGGGGAGGGGAGGGGAGGGGAGGGGAGGGGAGGGGAGGGGAGGGGAGGGGAGGGGAGGGGAGGGGAGGGAGGGGAGGGGGAGGGGAGGGGAGGGGAGGGGAGGGGAGGGGAGGGGAGGGGAGGGGAGGGGAGGGGAGGGGAGGGGAGGAGGACGACGACTGGGGGATGTTTTTCTAAGCTTGATGGAGGTCTAGCGAGGAAACTAAGAAATTAATTAATTAATAGACCAAAAAAAGGCCCATCTCCCCTTAATAAGAACCTACAAGTGCCATACCTGTGATATAGTACCAAAGTGTATCATTATCCGGGTCATGAGCGGTAACAAAGGCCACCATATGCCCCGGGGGATCTGTTTCCATGACGTGTGTGGGCTGCAGCGGGGGGAGGATCGGAGGGTGTTGGGACGTCTCCGGGATTTCGGCCACACGGACCAAGACCCGCGTTGTGGCACTCAGCTGGGGTTGTCCATTGTCCCGAGCCTGGACCTTTGGAGTGAGTAGGAAGGTTACAAAGGTAATAAAATATTAATTAAGTTAATAAAGTTCCTATGACTTAAATTAGTTCAAACTCTTTGTGTCCAGGCATTTTGGCTCGAATGTCCTTTGATTTTGGCCCTGTCACTCTTACATCTCTGGGGGAGGCACTCGATACAGGCAGTTCTGCCTTTTGTCTCCCTCACATATAAAACTAAAACAAAGTTAATAAAATAAGCTAATAAAGTAAGATTATAAATAAGATCTGGTATGGCATAAAAGCTTGTACTTGTGATGCACACAATTCCAAGTTATGGGGAATCTAGAACATGTGGATCAAGACTGTTGGCACTAAAAAGCCGGTATCACACGAGCGCCTTTTCCCTCAACATTTATCCTCACATTGGTCTGGCAGCGTATGAGGTTAACATTTATCCTCACATTGGTCTGGCAGCGTATGAGGTTAACATTTATCCTCACATTGGTCTGGCAGCGTATGAGGTTAACATTTATCCTCACATTGGTCTGGCAGCGTATGAGGTTAACATTTATCCTCACATTGGTCTGGCAGCGTATGAGGTCAACATTTATCCTCACATTGGTCTGGCAGCGTATGAGGTTAACATTTATCCTCACATTGGTCTGGCAGCGTATGAGGTCAACATTTATCCTCACATTGGTCTGGCAGCGTATGAGGTCAACATTTATCCTCACATTGGTCTGGCAGCGTATGAAGTCAACATTTATCCTCACATTGGTCTGGCAGCGTATGAGGTCAACATTTATCCTCACATTGGTCTGGCAGCGTATGAGGTCAACATTTATCCTCACATTGGTCTGGCAGCGTATGAGGTCAACATTTAATATATTTCGGTTACCTAAATTCATCTACCATCAGTCTAGTTTCCGATTCCTGTGCACAATATTCCTGAAAAGTTGCCAGAAAAATGTTGATCATCGAATGTTGACTAAAAAAGGCTTAAGGTTCTCACTAAAACAGGCTGTCCATAATGCAGTTGGGTCTAAGTACTTTGATTAGATTGATATTCAGAATTCGAAAATTAATATTAATCGTGATCGTGTACTTTTAACTGTGTTGGTGGTGTAATGGTTCAGATGCTTATGTTCTGGGTGTGGTGTCCCGAGTTCGAATCTCGGTAGGTTCATATGCTTTCATTAATAAATTCAAGTGCATTTGGGTTTGTAATGGAGGATTAGTGTTAAGAGCGGGGTGTTCCATAATTGTCCATTGTCCTGCATCTGGGTCTGTGTGGGAAAGACATGACCAATGAGTATTATAAATGATGAGCATGGCATGTTGAAAATCAACGAATAAGTGGCTCACTAACTAGCTGCCAAGACTAGCAGGATCCAGTTTCTTCTATTTTTCACCCGTAGGTAAATATATACCCAGTGTATATAAAACATAGTCTTGAAGTTTATAGTCCACCTAAGATTAGCTGATGTCTCATTTTAGCCAAGAAACAATCTGACATTGTGACAAACTGGGGACAAAATAGTTGACAGTGCTACAATAATATTAACATTGACTATGATAAGAATGATGAACATGACGATTAGGAAAACTATTATGGACTCTCACCAATAGATCGAAGGTCTTGCCCGGGATGAGTGGCTTATTGGTGTACACTTGTCCGGTCTTTGGGTGGATCTTAAAGCGACCACCCCCATTCTTCTTATTGTTGTTGTTGCCCTGGTTGGTGGTCTTGATGCTGTAGTCCAGGTCACCGTTCATGCCCACGTCTAGGTCACAGGCGAACACCTTGATAGGGAGACATACGGTTAATGATGGGTAGGGTTCTGGATTAACTACAAGATCAGGTAAGGCATAAGTTTGGGAGAACACTTAACAAAAAAAAAAAAAAAAAAAGAGAGAGAGAGAGAGAGAGTTGGCCAAAATAGGGATGATAATGTGCCATATATTACCTGTTGATCTTGGATGGCGCCATTGAGCATATATAAACTATTGAATAAGGTGAAAAGAGAACACTGTATTCCTTCAGACGTAGCTTGAAGGAGCACCTGAACCGGACAGTTGCGAGAAGGGAGCACCAAGCTTATGTCTACTACTAAATACGACATAAGAGATAGGCAAAACAAACTGAAATGATTACTAATTACTGATTACTGATAATTACTATAGGATGTAAGGTATCTTAAAATAACCCCCTAGAAATACTTTCTGTAAAGTATCTACTTTTTGTTATCCTCCCCTTTTTCCCCAGCTAACCTAATCCCACAAGGACCCCAATGGAAATACGCCTAACGGCCTTATTGGGCTATCCTTATAGTTGGAATTATGCAAAGCTGGTACATGTCATATTTGTAACATATTATGTGGTACCAACATTGTAAAATGCTAACTGAATAAATATTATTATTATTATTATTATTATTATTATTATTATTATTATTCGAACACAAGGTCCGCCTGTGTGAGCTCGCCCCTGATATACTGATACAGCATTACCATTTACCAGTCATGTCGAGTATGAACCTCATTGCTTTGCTGTAACTTGGCATTGATATTAACTTTTTGAACAAATTCTTATTTCAGTTTTTTCTTAGCAGGATTACTTGCAAAAATATTAGTGTAAAGCACCGGATGGATTCTTAATGACATAAAGTTATGGTAACCTAAAGAGAGGAAATACTTTAGCTGGTGAAGACACCAATGCTTGCATTTGTACTTTATATACTCTAGGCCCTGGAAGTGAGACTGCAAGGTATCAACACTACTAACTGCATACTGACCAATGAGTTCCTTCTAGTTACCACGTAAGAAGGCGTCATTAATGCAATACTGTGAGTTAGTAATTGACAAACAGGGTGTTAGCGTCATGTAGGAGTGCACACCATATCTTTCATCAATCTGGCCCGTTTCCATATGGCGGACTATATTAGACCTTTGGCTAACACTTTATCAACTATCGTTGAGGTTGCTGTGATATCATATATTGTTTTGAACGCCGGTACACCAGTAGAATCTAATGAAACACACTTAACTCACCTTTAAGTTATTTAGGTTATGCTTAGATTAAGATCTGACTGGAAAGGTGTCACCGCATTGGTTCACCATAATTGTCTTACCCTGATGACGGCGCTGTCCACCTCGCTGATATCCGAGGGCACGAAGCTCTCCCACGTCCCCCAAGAATCCTCACCATCATCATCATCATCATCATCCTCCTCCTCCTCCTCGTCGTCAGCCTGCACCACCACAATCATACCACAAGGACAGGTAAACAAAGGTATATATACAGAACACACAGGCAGAGGGAGGTGTGGTGGGTGGGAATATTTAACAGGTATATCTGTGCATTATAGTGTGGGAGAGGAGGGAGGTCATATCATCCCCAAGTCAACTTAACCTCATGTCAATTCTGGTTATGATTGATCAAATTTTTTCGGTAGAAAATATCCCGGCCGAAGGGCGTTTCCTTACAAATTACAGGCTCGCTTTCGCTCGCCGGAAAAAAATCGACACCTAAATTGCATGAAAGGTCTTATTATTGGCAAGAAAATGGGGGCGAATTATCGCCAAACTAATGGGGTAAACAGCTTAAAATCTCAGAACTAATGGGGCTAAACATGAGGGAGAAGGGGGTTCAGAAAAAAGCATCTACTTCCCCCTTAAGGAAAGTGGAGACATTGAGAAAGACACATCCTGTAGACATTAACCCCTTCAGTACCGGGACGGCCTTTTCATCATGTTCTGGCAACTATTAGACGATTTTTATTCAGCTTAGGAAGGACCTCTAGCTATGATATAGCTTCAAACTATCCCCACCCACCCTTAGTAACTACCACAGATCCTTCCCAAGCTGTGTAATATAGTTTAAATATAGCTAGAATATAATATAACCCACGTCGCTGGTACTCAAAGGGTTAACTACCACTTGTAATATAGGAACTCTAATCACATACATAGCATAGCGTAACAGTGAGACAAAACACAGTAGTAGTAACAGTGGTATGGCTGAAGTAGGAAGGGTTTAGTTATTATTCGTTTAGTTTCCTCCCTAAACCTCCATCAATCTTAAAAAAACATCCCCAAGATCACCCTTCTAAATAAATTTGTACCTTTTTCGGTAGAAAAATTCGGCTGGTTCCTCCTAAATTACTGGTTTGCTATCGCTCGCCAGAAAACAAACCGACACCAAAATGGCACGAAAAATCTTTCCATTGACAAAGAAATGGGGCGAAGTCTAAAAACCACCAAACTAATGGGCCGAACATCTTAAAATCTGAAACTAAAGGGGCTAAACATAAGGTAGAAGGGGCGCCAGAAAAAGTGGTCTCTCTCTCTTTCTCCCTGTTTATTCCTCCTCGTTCCCCTCTCTCTCTCTCTCTCTCTCTCTCTCTCTCTCTCTCTCTTTTTTTTTTTCTTTTTTTATACACTTGGAATTCATGGTTACAATGAATAATTCTTGTTTTGAACTATCATAGTATTATTAGACTAAAGGACTACATAATTATGAATATAGATCCTATCTTAAAGTCTTACCATTATTATTATGTATTTATTTATTTATTTACACACACACACATATATATATATATATATATATATATATATATATATATATATATATATATATATATATATATACTGTATATATATATATACACATATATACATTTTTTTTTAGTGGCGTTATTTTAACCATATATTAATTTTACATTTAAATTTGTGAACAGTATTATTTGATAATTCTTCACCATCAAACAGCAAAGTGTTCCACAATCTACAATATTTAGGTACAAACTCTCTCTCTCTCTCTCTCTCTCATCCTCCACCCAAATATATACCCCTGTCTTCCTCAGCTAACCCAGAAAAGTAATCACCAAATAATTTAAGCGTCCTCCTTCCTCGAGACAATATTCATTGTCCAGATTTCCGAAAAACTGATCTCATAGGCATCTCACCGCCCTTCCCCTTGAAAAAAATAAAAAATAAAAATAATTAAAAAATACATACGGTATTTAAACAAATATATATAAAATAATGGACATCTCACCGCCATTCCCCCTGAAAAAAAAAATAAAAAAAATAAAAATCTGGGATACTACTGCACAGACGAAGACACAGTTGGAGGGGGGATGGGCGTATTTATTTGCTCATTTATGTATCTTTTTATTTATTTTTTGTTTCCTCCCTAGACCTCCATCAAGGGGGGGGGGGTCACTTCAACCAGTGACCATTTCAACCAGTGACCAGGCGGGTGCCCAACCCCGAAAGGGGTTGAAATAGGGGAGCTATCCCCCCGCCAAAGGTGGCTTTCTAGGGCCTTTCCTAGCTGATGCTGAGAGGATTGGGTTCTAGTCATGTGGTGATGGGCTGGTCTATCAGAGTGAGAACTGAGCGATCTCTGCCATACCCATAGCTTACTCTGACTGTTCCTTTTACTTATATATTTTCTAGATCTCAAGTGACGGCGTCTCTTCCGTGGATTGACCTCCCAATCTAGCAAGATTGAAAGCCAAAGCGTCACATTTTTCCTTTGCCCCTCAACTTTCTCTTCATAATTGCTGAGGGGCACAGGGCCCTGGGTGGGGCTTTGGTTTCCCGGGCGTTTCCGCACCCTTCTCAGCTCCCCGCCATGGAGTGGCTTCGGTCACCCAGGCTTTATTGTGGTCGGCAGGGAGGGTTCTGTGGGGGCGTTCGGTTATGGCCTTGGAATTGCTCGGGGCCTTGGGGCTGTTCGGCCAGGCAGCTTGGGGAACAACAACAACAACAACAACAACCAGTGACCATTTTAACCAGTAACCTAACCTAACCTAACCTAGGTTACCAGTGACCACCTGACCAGTGGTCACTGGTTGAAGTGGCCACTGGTTGAGTTAGCACTGGTTAAAGTGGCACTGGTTGAAGTGGCACTGGTTGAAGTGGCCACTGGTTGAAGTGGCCACTGGTTGAGTTAGCACTGGTTGAAGTGGCCACTGGTTGAGTTAGCACTGGTTGAAGTGGCCACTGGTTGAAGTGGCACTGGTTGAAGTGGCCACTGGTTGAGTTAGCACTGGTTAAAGTGGCACTGGTTGAAGTGGCCACTGGTTGAGTTAGCACTGGTTGAAGTGGCACTGGTTGAACTGACCTGTCACCTGCAATAACATGTCTAATTGGGTTGGATTTATACCCCTTCTGTACTGGCGACGTCTTTTGTGTTATAATTGGGTTGGATTTATACCCCTTCTGTACTGGCGACGTCTTTTGTGTTATAATTGGGTTGGATTTATACCCCTTCTGTACTGGCGACGTCTTTTGTGTTATAATTGGGTTGGATTTATACCCCTTCTGTACTGGCGACGTCTTTTGTGTTATAATTGGGTTGGATTTATACCCCTTCTGTACTGGCGACGTCTTTTGTGTTATAATTGGGTTGGATTTATACCCCTTCTGTACTGGCGACGTCTTTTGTGTTATAATTGGGTTGGATTTATACCCCTTCTGTACTGGCGACGTCTTTTGTGTTATAATTGGGTTGGATTTATACCCCTTGTGTACTGGCGACGTCTTTTGTGTTATAATTGGGTTGGATTTATACCCCTTCTGTACTGGCGACGTCTTTTGTGTTATAATTGGGTTGGATTTATACCCCTTCTGTACTGGCGACATCTTTTGTGTTATAATTGGGTTGGATTTATACCCCTTCTGTACTGGCGACATCTTTTGTGTTATAATTGGGTTGGATTTATACCCCTTCTGTACTGGCGACGTCTTTTGTGTTATAATCTACCTATATTTAGACCATTATTTTACAGCTTAAGAAGGATCTGTGGTACTAAAAAGGGTTAAGGGGGGTGACCTGCTTTTTGTTATTTCTGTCCTTTTCTTTCTTTCTCTGGCTTGTATCCATTCGGCCCCATTCAGCCAGCTATTTTAAGACGTTTATCCCCATGTAGGTGTCGATTTATTCCTGGCAAGCGATAGCGAGCGAACATTATATGAAGAAATCCGGCTTCGCCGGAAACATTTTTCTATCGAAAAATGTACAAATTAGCCTGCTGTCAAACAAAACTAAAAAATATGCTGGCTCGCTACCGCTCACCAGTAAAAAATTGACACCTGGATGGGGATAAACGTCTTAAAACAGTAGGCTGAATGGGGCCAAATGGATACAAGCCAGAGAAAGATAGAAAAGGACAGAACAAAAACAGGTCACTCCCCTTAAGTGAGATGGTTCGAAACCTGTATATTGCTGGAGGCCCTCACAAGAGAAGGTTAGTGAGGCCGTTATTAAGATGTAAGAGGGATGGAAGAGGTCTGGTCTGAGTGGTGAGAGAGAGAGAGAGAGAGAGAGAGGCCCTCCCGAGTGGTTTATTACAGGTGCCCCGAGGAGGAGTTCCACTTTTGACAACCTCCTCTCAAGGGGGGGTGACCTGTTTTTGTTCTGTCCTTTTCTATCTTTCTCTGGCTTGTATCCATTTGGCCCCATTCAGCCTACTGTTTTAAGACGTTTATCCCGATCCAGGTGTCAATTTTTTACTGGTGAGCGGTAGTGAGCCAGAATATTTTTTATTTTTGTTTGACAGCAGGCTAACTTTGTAAATTTTTCGATAGAAAAATGTCTCCGGCGAAGCCGGATTTCTTCATATAATGCTGGCTCGCTATCGCTCGCCAGGAAGAAATCGACACCTAGATGGGGATAAACGTCTTAAAATAGTTGGCTGAATGGGGCCGAATGGTTACAAGCCAGAGAAAGAGAGAAAAGGACAGAAATAACAAAAAGCAGGTCACCCCCCTTAACTCGTCTGTGGTGGAAGTGGAACGTATATTGCCTGTAGCGCCGGCTGGAATGTTAGGAAGAAAGTTAAGGGGAATATTGTCTGGGGTTGGATAGAGATAAATATTGTCTGGGGTTGGATAGAGATAAATATTGTCTGGGGTTGGATAGAGATAAATATTGTCTGGGGTTGGATAGAGATAAATATTGTCTGGGGTTGGATAGAGATAAATATTGTCTGGGGTTGGATAGAGATAAATATTGTCTGGGGTTGGATAGAGATAAATATTGTCTGGGGTTGGATAGAGATACATTTAGCTGATATGGTGAGGCAGAATACAATGGCACTAGAACTAGATCATTAAATGCGCCACATCAATACATTTGCTGTTGCGTTAATATTGCTATTACAATATAATCGCCACTGCCGTAAAGTGGCTACTGTACTTAAATCGCCCTGCATTAAAGTCGCCAGTGCATTACAATCAAGACAGTATTAAGGGGAGGTTTTTATTTTGTTTCCTACTCCTCCAGCAATCTAAAAATCTCACCCCCTTGACCCCCTTTCAAGATAAATTTGTACATTTTTCGGTAGGAAAATGTCCCGGCCGAAGGCCGGTTACTCTTAAATTACAGGCTCGCTATCGCTCGCCAGGATAAAATCGACACCTAAATGGCACGAAAGATCTTAAAATTGACAGAATGGGGCGTAAATTCTTAAAATCGCCAAAATAATGGGGCGAACGTCTTAAAATCTCAAAAGCAAGGGGGCTAGACATGAGGGAGAAAGGAGTCAAGAAAAAAGTCCCTCAAGTGGAAATCTCCCCTTTAAGTCGCTATTATATACCAGTCGCCACTGCAATAACAATCCCTGCTTAGTAGGGATGAACTACCTTCATAAATCTTATACATGTTTATCTGTGGGTCTTATAAATGCTTGGTAAATTCTGCTTTGTTAGTATTTGTGTCTGTGGGTCTCATGAATCAATGGTAAATTCTATCTTGTCTGTGGATCTCATAATTGCATGGTCAATTCTGCCTTGCCTATATTATTGTCTGTGGGTTTTTATAAAGGCCTGGTTAATTATGCTTTGTTAGTATTCTTGGCTGTGGTTCTTATAAATGCCTGGTAATTTCGGTGTGAGTATACTAGGTTCGAGTCCTTGGAGTGCCACATGTATTCGTTGATTTCATTAATTGAGTTTAGAAGTAAAGTTGGTTGGTGAAAAAATATAAATTCTGCCTTGTTAGTATTTTTGTTTGGGGGTCCTAACAAAAAAAACAAAAAAACAAAATATATATATATAACTGTACAGGGTGTCCATAAAGTCTCTTTACAATTTTTTTTTTATTACCAAGGCAATTGATGAGATATTTTAATCAGATTTGTTGTATGTACTCGGTGGTTATCAAAGTTTTTAATAACATTGCATTTGTCCATTGGTCCATTTTTCTTCCACGAGAAAACAATTACTGCAAATGTTTACCTTGACCTTTTGACTGAATATGTGGCACCACAACTAGATGACCTTCAACCAACCATCATTTATCAGCAAGATGGTGCACCACCACATTGGGGACTGCGTGTTCGTGAGTTCCTAAATCAAACATTCACAGACCGGTGGATTGGAAGGGATGGCCCGATTCCCTGGCCACCTCGTTCACCAGATATCACTCCCCTGGACTTCTTTCTATGGGGTTATGTTAAAGATATCGTGTATCGAACAGAGATACGGGACATCACTGACCTAAAGCAAAAGATCACTGATGCCATTGCGACCATTGATGAGGCTATGCTACAGCGAACATGGCAAGAAATCGAGTACCGTCTTGATGTGCTTCGTGCAACTAATGGTGCCCATGTAGAGGTGTACTAAATGAGGCAAAAAAAAAATCAATATCTACTCCTCATTTTGTAATAATTTCCACATATTTGTCTGTTCATTTGCTTTTGTAATAAATATTTTAAATTGTAAAGAGACTTTATGGACACCCTGTATATATATATATATTGCTACCAACCTTATACCGAAGAAAGATACACTAACAGAGTGCTAAATTGTGGTATGGGCTAAATATCATTCAGTTTCAGAAAGATCACTATTTGTTTCTGCTTATTTTTGTTTATGATGGCTTAGGACAGCCATTAAGTATGGTTTTAAAATACTATGGGGTGAAATAGAGGGATTCCAAAAAGACCCGCCCGTACCATATAGGGTTAAGCCAGCCAGAAGCTATTACGGATTTAAGGGGGGTTGGTCGTATTTAATTCCTCATTTATGTATTTTTTCATTATTTTATTAGTTTCTTCCCTAGATCTCCATCAAGCTTAAAATGACACCCCCTAGACCCCCTTTCAAGATAAATTTGTACATTTTTCGATAGAAAAATTTCCCGGCCGAAGGCCGGTTCCTCTTACATTATAGGAAAATATCCACACCTAAATGACACGAAGTCTTAATATTGACATAGAAATGAGGCACAAGGTCTTAACATCGCCAAATTAATGGGACACACGTCTTAGAATCTGAAAACTAATGGGGCTGAACATGAGGAAGAAGGGGGACCAGAGAAACGACCCATCTCCCCTTAATGCGTCTCTCTCCCTCCCTCCCTCTCTCTCTCCCCTTCCCTCCCCCCACCACCTCCCCCAACCACTCTCCTTAGGCTCCTGGGGGGCTTCTATGGGGCCTCCCTAAACCGTCTCCTTTTATCCTCCCCTGCCCCATCACCGGTACTTCATAATGTCTCTCTCTCTCTCTTTAAATACAAAGGAAAACAAGCAACAACAGATCTACTGATAACTACCTTAACCCCTTTGTTGTGGGGACCGTTCTGGAACGCCATGGCAATATATAGCAATTTATAGGCTCTTAATGCCTCTTAAAGCCTGTGGAGACGAGTGAGTGAGCGGGAGCGCGGCAGGCCCCCGTCCGCTCTCCAGCCAGGCGGCCGGGGCACTGAGGAGGTTCAGCCATGTCTTGCTAGACATATGCAGCGGTGCCAAAGGCAAATGTAGTGTGACATTGCTCATTATTAGCGAATATTTGCCGATGTCTGTGGTAGCGCTGTGGGTTAACCCCGCGCGCTACGAAGCTCATTCTGGTATCATTTTGAAGTTATTTTTTTCAAATTTTTGGCTGAATGCATTTAATTTCATTCAGACACTTGCGTAATCATTCAGGAGTGCCTGAATGAGCCCTAGTATAGCGGAAATATGCGGAAATATGCCCGCATCGTAAGTGTTACGGAGAACCTCCCTCCAACTAGTCCTTCTGTTAACTGGGAGGTAACACGATACAATGGCTCAAGAAACTGCGGAGCGTTGTAGTTGAAGAGGAGGAACAAGGGGTGACACAGCATATAACCTTACTCTGGCTAACACTAGGTAATTTTATAAAGTAGGGCCTACAAAGGAAAACAAGCAACAACAGATCCACTGATACCTACCTTAAAGAGAGCCTATCCCTTCTTCGGGTCTACCTTAGCTGGGAGGATAATATAATGGCTCAAGGAACTGCGGATCATTATAGTTGAAGAAGAGGAAGATGGGGTGAAAAATACCATTTACCTTACTCTGGCTTACACTAGGCAATTTTTATAAAGTACCCACCTTAAAGAGAGCTTCCTTACTCCTGCTCCTACTCTTAGCCGGTACGGTAACACGATACAAGGGCTCGAGGAACTCCTAGGTGTTGATGAAGAGGAGGAAAATATAGATAGATAGACAGACAAAGGAAAACAAACAACAACAGAGTTACTGATATTTACCTTAAAGAGAGCCTCCCTCCTCCTACTCCTACTCTTAGGAGGTACGGTAACACGATACAACGGCTCGAGGAACTCCGGAGCATTGTCGTTGGTGTCGGTAACGGAGAGGAAGACCGGGGTGGTGGAGGAGAGCTGGCCATCACTCACTCTCACCCACACCTCGTAGTCGCTAACACTCTCACGGTCCAACGGCACCAACGTCCTTATTTCACCTGCACAAAAAAAAAAAGAAAAAAGGATAGACTAAGTACCGTAGCAGAAGACAAAATACAAAGGGCACCAACGTTCTTATTACACCTGCAAAAAAAAAAAAAAAATAGCATAGACTAATTAGCAGAAGACAAAATACAAAAGAAAAGGTATATCAACTAACCACCAACGTCCTTATTTCACCTCTACAAAAAAGAAAACCATAGACTAATTAGCAGAAGACAAAATACAAAAAACATGATTTCACCTGCACAAAAAAGACACTAGCATACAGACTAATTAACAAAAGATACAATACAAAAGAAAAGGAATATCCAAGTGACCATCAGCTTCCCGGTCTAGTGGTACCCAGAGGTCCTATAGTAACTCTTACTATAGGATCACTATACTCTGCTTCCCGGTCTAGTGGTACCCAGAGGTCCTATAGTAACTCTTACTATAGGATCACTATACTCTGTTTCCCGGTCTAGTGGTACCCAGAGGTCCTATAGTAACTCTTACTATAGGATCACTATACTCTGTTTCCCGGTCTAGTGGTACCCAGAGGTCCTATAGTAACTCTTACTATAGGATCACTATACTCTGTTTCCCGGTCTAGTGGTACCCAGAGGTCCTATAGTAACTCTTACTATAGGATCACTATACTCTGATTCCCGGTCTAGTGGTACCCAGAGGTCCTACAGTAACTCTTACTATAGGATCACTATACTCTGTTTCCCGGTCTAGTGGTACCCAGAGGTCCTATAGTAACTCTTACTATAGGATCACTATACTCTGTTTCCCGGTCTAGTGGTACCCAGAGGTCCTATAGTAACTCTTACTATAGGATCACTATACTCTGTTTCCCGGTCTAGTGGAACCCAGAGGTCCTATAGTAACTCTTACTATAGGATCACTATACTCTGTTTCCCGGTCTAGTGGTACCCAGAGGTCCTATAGTAACTCTTACTATAGGATCACTATACTCTGATTCCCGGTCTAGTGGTACCCAGAGGTCCTATAGTAACTCTTACTATAGGATCACTATACTCTGTTTCCCGGTCTAGTGGTACCCAGAGGTCCTATAGTAACTCTTACTATAGGATCACTATACTCTGCTTCCCGGTCTAGTGGAACCCAGAGGTCCTATAGTAACTCTTACTATAGGATCACTATACTCTGTTTCCCGGTCTAGTGGTACCCAGAGGTCCTATAGTAACTCTTACTATAGGATCACTATACTCTGTTTCCCGGTCTAGTGGTACCCAGAGGTCCTATAGTAACTCTTACTATAGGATCACTATACTCTGTTTCCCGGTCTAGTGGTACCCAGAGGTCCTATAGTAACTCTTACTATAGGATCACTATACTCTGATTCCCGGTCTAGTGGTACCCCGAGGTCCTATAGTAACTCTTACTATAGGATCACTATACTCTGCTTCCCGGTCTAGTGGTACCCAGAGGTCCTATAGTAACTCTTACTATAGGATCACTATACTCTGTTTCCGGTCTAGTGGTACCCAGAGGTCCTATAGTAACTCTTACTATAGGATCACTATACTCTGTTTCCCGGTCTAGTGGTACCCAGAGGTCCTATAGTAACTCTTACTATAGGATCACTATACTCTGTTTCCCGGTCTAGTGGTACCCAGAGGTCCTATAGTAACTCTTACTATAGGATCACTATACTCTGATTCCCGGTCTAGTGGTACCCAGAGGTCCTACAGTAACTCTTACTATAGGATCACTATACTCTGTTTCCCGGTCTAGTGGTACCCAGAGGTCCTATAGTAACTCTTACTATAGGATCACTATACTCTGTTTCCCGGTCTAGTGGTACCCAGAGGTCCTATAGTAACTCTTACTATAGGATCACTATACTCTGTTTCCCGGTCTAGTGGTACCCAGAGGTCCTATAGTAACTCTTACTATAGGATCACTATACTCTGTTTCCCGGTCTAGTGGAACCCAGAGGTCCTATAGTAACTCTTACTATAGGATCACTATACTCTGTTTCCCGGTCTAGTGGTACCCAGAGGTCCTATAGTAACTCTTACTATAGGATCACTATACTCTGATTCCCGGTCTAGTGGTACCCAGAGGTCCTATAGTAACTCTTACTATAGGATCACTATACTCTGTTTCCCGGTCTAGTGGTACCCAGAGGTCCTATAGTAACTCTTACTATAGGATCACTATACTCTGCTTCCCGGTCTAGTGGAACCCAGAGGTCCTATAGTAACTCTTACTATAGGATCACTATACTCTGTTTCCCGGTCTAGTGGTACCCAGAGGTCCTATAGTAACTCTTACTATAGGATCACTATACTCTGATTCCCGGTCTAGTGGTACCCAGAGGTCCTATAGTAACTCTTACTATAGGATCACTATACTCTGATTCCCGGTCTAGTGGTACCCAGAGGTCCTATAGTAACTCTTACTATAGGATCACTATACTCTGTTTCCCGGTCTAGTGGTACCCAGAGGTCCTATAGTAACTCTTACTATAGGATCACTATACTCTGTTTCCCGGTCTAGTGGTACCCAGAGGTCCTATAGTAACTCTTACTATAGGATCACTATACTCTGTTTCCCGGTCTAGTGGTACCCAGAGGTCCTATAGTAACTCTTACTATAGGATCACTATACTCTGTTTCCCGGTCTAGTGGTACCCAGAGGTCCTATAGTAACTCTTACTATAGGATCACTATACTCTGTTTCCCGGTCTAGTGGTACCCAGAGGTCCTATAGTAACTCTTACTATAGGATCACTATACTCTGTTTCCCGGTCTAGTGGTACCCAGAGGTCCTATAGTAACTCTTACTATAGGATCACTATACTCTGTTTCCCGGTCTAGTGGTACCCAGAGGTCCTATAGTAACTCTTACTATAGGATCACTATACTCTGTTTCCCGGTCTAGTGGTACCCAGAGGTCCTATAGTAACTCTTACTATAGGATCACTATACTCTGTTTCCCGGTCTAGTGGTACCCAGAGGTCCTACAGTAACTCTTACTATAGGATCACTATACTCTGTTTCCCGGTCTAGTGGTACCCAGAGGTCCTACAGTAACTCTTACTATAGGATCACTATACTCTGTTTCCCGGTCTAGTGGTACCCAGAGGTCCTATAGTAACTCTTACTATAGGATCACTATACTCTGTTTCCCGGTCTAGTGGTACCCAGAGGTCCTATAGTAACTCTTACTATAGGATCACTATACTCTGTTTCCCGGTCTAGTGGTACCCAGAGGTCCTACAGTAACTCTTACTATAGGATCACTATACTCTGTTTCCCGGTCTAGTGGTACCCAGAGGTCCTATAGTAACTCTTACTATAGGATCACTATACTCTGTTTCCCGGTCTAGTGGTACCCAGAGGTCCTATAGTAACTCTTACTATAGGATCACTATACTCTGTTTCCCGGTCTAGTGGTACCCAGAGGTCCTATAGTAACTCTTACTATAGGATCACTACACTCTGTTTCTTTTCAGCGGACGATAAATTGAATCCCTTAGCAGCTAATTTGTTCATACTTAACCCCTTCAGTACCGGTGATGTCTTGTATTTATTTCAGCTGCATATACAGTAGACGATTTTATGAAGCTAAGGAAGGATATATGGTAGCTAAAAGGGTTAATTGAGATAGTCTGTAGCCTTATAATTCGTAGATGTCCTTCCTTAATTGAAAAACAATCGTCTAATAGTCAACATAATATGTAAAGAAAAGACGTTAATGGACAAATATGAAACTACTAATGTCTCGGCATCATATTCAGACCAAGTATAAATAATTACCACCATATTTCACTACAAAATCTTCAAAATAACCGAGAAATCTTGATGGGAACTTTGCAGTTTACCGTCAGTTGAAAATAAACAGACTATAGTGGTACCAACATCCTTATTTCACATTTATGGCTGGGATGGTTCACTTTTAGGCCGATTTTGGCATGTATTAATTATTTTTTTAGTTTCCTCCCTGGATCTCCATCAAATTAAAAAAAACATCCATTAGATCCCCCTTCTAGATTAATTTGTACATTTTTCGGTAGAAAAATGTTCTGGCCGAAGGCCGGTTCTTCCAACATTACAGGCTCACTATCGTTCGCCAGGGAAAAAATCGACACCTAAATAGCACGAAGGGTCTAAATATTGACGAACAAATGGGTCGAAAGGTCTTAAAATCGACTAACTAATGGGGCAAACATCTTAACATCTGAAAACTAATGGGGCTAAACATGAGGTAGAAAGTGGTCCAGAAAACCGGCCCATCCCTCCTTAAAGTGGACCAGAGATTAAAAGCTTATAAACCGTTGGAGCAATACTGACACGGAAATGAGCGCCAAAACTATTTCAATATGTGGGCTTAGATTTATCGATTATTAAAGTTAAACAATGGTCCCTAGTGCGATCCGTGTGTATGTATGTATGTATGTATATACTCAGGCACATACCCCATAGCTGGGGGCGACCGACTCGAGACAGAGCCTGAACAGAAACAACATTTAAAGTTCCAATTCTTAGAGTCTGGGACCTTTTTTGCGTTCCTTCGCCCCTTACTCTGTCTCGTCTAGTAGGTGAATTTTACAAGGGGAGGAGGATTCCTAGCCACCTGCCCCCGATCCGACCTTGGCCAAAACTCACTCTCACTCTCACTCTATATAACGACCCATTATGCAGTCACACACTGTACTCCATCTTCATTATATGCTGGCTATCATTATATGCTGGCTATCATTATATGCTGGCTATCATTATATGCTGGCTATCATTATATGCTGGCTATCATTATATGCTGGCTATCATTATATGCTGGCTATCATTATATGCTGGCTATCATTATATGCTGGCTATCATTATATGCTGGCTATCATTATATGCTGGCTATCATTATATGCTGGCTATCATTATATGCTGGCTATCATTATATGCTGGCTATCATTATATGCTGGCTATCATTATATGCTGGCTATCATTATATGCTGGCTATCATTATATGCTGGCTATCATTATATGCTGGCTATCATTATATGCTGGCTATCATTATATGCTGGCTATCATTATATGCTGGCTATCATTATATGCTGGCTATCATTATATGCTGGCTATCATTATATGCTGGCTATCATTATATGCTGGCTATCATTATATGCTGGCTATCATTATATGCTGGCTATCATTATATGCTGGCTATCATTATATGCTGGCTATCATTATATGCTGGCTATCATTATATGCTGGCTATCATTATATGCTGGCTATCATTATATGCTGGCTATCATTATATGCTGGCTATCATTATATGCTGGCTATCATTATATGCTGGCTATCATTATATGCTGGCTATCATTATATGCTGGCTATCATTATATGCTGGCTATCATTATATGCTGGCTATCATTATATGCTGGCTATCATTATATGCTGGCTATCATTATATGCTGGCTATCATTATATGCTGGCTATCATTATATGCTGGCTATCATTATATGCTGGCTATCATTATATGCTGGCTATCATTATATGCTGGCTATCATTATATGCTGGCTATCATTATATGCTGGCTATCATTATATGCTGGCTATCATTATATGCTGGCTATCATTATATGCTGGCTATCATTATATGCTGGCTATCATTATATGCTGGCTATCATTATATGCTGGCTATCATTATATGCTGGCTATCATTATATGCTGGCAATGCTTATATGCTGGCTATCATTATATGCTGGCTATCATTATATGCTGGCTATCATTATATGCTGGCTATCATTATATGCTGGCTATCATTATATGCTGGCTATCATTATATGCTGGCTATCATTATATGCTGGCTATCATTATATGCTGGCTATCATTATATGCTGGCTATCATTATATGCTGGCTATCATTATATGCTGGCTATCATTATATGCTGGCTATCATTATATGCTGGCTATCATTATATGCTGGCTATCATTATATGCTGGCTATCATTATATGCTGGCTATCATTATATGCTGGCTATCATTATATGCTGGCTATCATTATATGCTGGCTATCATTATATGCTGGCTATCATTATATGCTGGCTATCATTATATGCTGGCTATCATTATATGCTGGCTATCATTATATGCTGGCTATCATTATATGCTGGCTATCATTATATGCTGGCTATCATTATATGCTGGCTATCATTATATGCTGGCTATCATTATATGCTGGCTATCATTATATGCTGGCTATCATTATATGCTGGCTATCATTATATGCTGGCTATCATTATATGCTGGCTATCATTATATGCTGGCTATCATTATATGCTGGCTATCATTATATGCTGGCTATCATTATATGCTGGCTATCATTATATGCTGGCTATCATATATGCTGGCTATCATTATATGCTGGCTATCATTATATGCTGGCTATCATTATATGCTGGCTATCATTATATGCTGGCTATCATTATATGCTGGCTATCATTATATGCTGGCTATCATTATATGCTGGCTATCATTATATGCTGGCTATCATTATATGCTGGCTATCATTATATGCTGGCTATCATTATATGCTGGCTATCATTATATGCTGGCTATCATTATATGCTGGCTATCATTATATGCTGGCTATCATTATATGCTGGCTATCATTATATGCTGGCTATCATTATATGCTGGCTATCATTATATGCTGGCTATCATTATATGCTGGCTATCATTATATGCTGGCTATCATTATATGCTGGCTATCATTATATGCTGGCTATCATTATATGCTGGCTATCATTATATGCTGGCTATCATTATATGCTGGCTATCATTATATGCTGGCTATCATTATATGCTGGCTATCATTATATGCTGGCTATCATTATATGCTGGCTATCATTATATGCTGGCTATCATTATATGCTGGCTATCATTATATGCTGGCTATCATTATATGCTGGCTATCATTATATGCTGGCTATCATTATATGCTGGCTATCATTATATGCTGGCTATCATTATATGCTGGCTATCATTATATGCTGGCTATCATTATATGCTGGCTATCATTATATGCTGGCTATCATTATATGCTGGCTATCATTATATGCTGGCTATCATTATATGCTGGCTATCATTATATGCTGGCTATCATTATATGCTGGCTATCATTATGCTGGCTATCATTATATGCTGGCTATCATTATATGCTGGCTATCATTATATGCTGGCTATCATTATATGCTGGCTATCATTATATGCTGGCTATCATTATATGCTGGCTATCATTATATGCTGGCTATCATTATGCTGGCTATCATTATATGCTGGCTATCATTATATGCTGGCTATCATTATATGCTGGCTATCATTATATGCTGGCTATCATTATATGCTGGCTATCATTATATGCTGGCTATCATTATATGCTGGCTATCATTATATGCTGGCTATCATTATATGCTGGCTATCATTATATGCTGGCTATCATTATATGCTGGCTATCATTATATGCTGGCTATCATTATATGCTGGCTATCATTATATGCTGCTATCATTATATGCTGGCTATCATTATATGCTGGCTATCATTATATGCTGGCTATCATTATATGCTGGCTATCATTATATGCTGGCTATCATTATATGCTGGCTATCATTATATGCTGGCTATCATTATATGCTGGCTATCATTATATGCTGGCTATCATTATATGCTGGCTATCATTATATGCTGGCTATCATTATATGCTGGCTATCATTATATGCTGGCTATCATTATATGCTGGCTATCATTATATGCTGGCTATCATTATATGCTGGCTATCATTATATGCTGGCTATCATTATATGCTGGCTATCATTATATGCTGGCTATCATTATATGCTGGCTATCATTATATGCTGGCTATCATTATATGCTGGCTATCATTATATGCTGGCTATCATTATATGCTGGCTATCATTATATGCTGGCTATCATTATATGCTGGCTATCATTATATGCTGGCTATCATTATATGCTGGCTATCATTATATGCTGGCTATCATTATATGCTGGCTATCATTATATGCTGGCTATCATTATATGCTGGCTATCATTATATGCTGGCTATCATTATATGCTGGCTATCATTATATGCTGGCTATCATTATATGCTGGCTATCATTATATGCTGGCTATCATTATATGCTGGCTATCATTATATGCTGGCTATCATTATATGCTGGCTATCATTATATGCTGGCTATCATTATATGCTGGCTATCATTATATGCTGGCTATCATTATATGCTGGCTATCATTATATGCTGGCTATCATTATATGCTGGCTATCATTATATGCTGGCTATCATTATATGCTGGCTATCATTATATGCTGGCTATCATTATATGCTGGCTATCATTATATGCTGGCTATCATTATATGCTGGCTATCATTATATGCTGGCTATCATTATATGCTGGCTATCATTATATGCTGGCTATCATTATATGCTGGCTATCATTATATGCTGGCTATCATTATATGCTGGCTATCATTATATGCTGGCTATCATTATATGCTGGCTATCATTATATGCTGGCTATCATTATATGCTGGCTATCATTATATGCTGGCTATCATTATATGCTGGCTATCATTATATGCTGGCTATCATTATATGCTGGCTATCATTATATGCTGGCTATCATTATATGCTGGCTATCATTATATGCTGGCTATCATTATATGCTGGCTATCATTATATGCTGGCTATCATTATATGCTGGCTATCATTATATGCTGGCTATCATTATATGCTGGCTATCATTATATGCTGGCTATCATTATATGCTGGCTATCATTATATGCTGGCTATCATTATATGCTGGCTATCATTATATGCTGGCTATCATTATATGCTGGCTATCATTATATGCTGGCTATCATTATATGCTGGCTATCATTATATGCTGGCTATCATTATATGCTGGCTATCATTATATGCTGGCTATCATTATATGCTGGCTATCATTATATGCTGGCTATCATTATATGCTGGCTATCATTATATGCTGGCTATCATTATATGCTGGCTATCATTATATGCTGGCTATCATTATATGCTGGCTATCATTATATGCTGGCTATCATTATATGCTGGCTATCATTATGCTGGCTATCATTATATGCTGGCTATCATTATATGCTGGCTATCATTATATGCTGGCTATCATTATATGCTGGCTATCATTATATGCTGGCTATCATTATATGCTGGCTATCATTATATGCTGGCTATCATTATATGCTGGCTATCATTATATGCTGGCTATCATTATATGCTGGCTATCATTATATGCTGGCTATCATTATATGCTGGCTATCATTATATGCTGGCTATCATTATATGCTGGCTATCATTATATGCTGGCTATCATTATATGCTGGCTATCATTATATGCTGGCTATCATTATATGCTGGCTATCATTATATGCTGGCTATCATTATATGCTGGCTATCATTATATGCTGGCTATCATTATATGCTGGCTATCATTATATGCTGGCTATCATTATATGCTGGCTATCATTATATGCTGGCTATCATTATATGCTGGCTATCATTATATGCTGCTATCATTATATGCTGGCTATCATTATATGCTGGCTATCATTATATGCTGGCTATCATTATATGCTGGCTATCATTATATGCTGGCTATCATTATATGCTGGCTATCATTATATGCTGGCTATCATTATATGCTGGCTATCATTATATGCTGGCTATCATTATATGCTGGCTATCATTATATGCTGGCTATCATTATATGCTGGCTATCATTATATGCTGGCTATCATTATATGCTGGCTATCATTATATGCTGGCTATCATTATATGCTGGCTATCATTATGCTGGCTATCATTATATGCTGGCTATCATTATATGCTGGCTATCATTATATGCTGGCTATCATTATATGCTGGCTATCATTATATGCTGGCTATCATTATATGCTGGCTATCATTATATGCTGGCTATCATTATATGCTGGCTATCATTATATGCTGGCTATCATTATATGCTGGCTATCATTTTATGCTGGCTATCATTATATGCTGGCTATCATTATATGCTGGCTATCATTATATGCTGGCTATCATTATATGCTGGCTATCATTATATGCTGGCTATCATATATGCTGGCTATCATTATATGCTGGCTATCATTATATGCTGGCTATCATTATATGCTGGCTATCATTATATGCTGGCTATCATTATATGCTGGCTATCATTATATGCTGGCTATCATTATATGCTGGCTATCATTATATGCTGGCTATCATTATATGCTGGCTATCATTATATGCTGGCTATCATTATATGCTGGCTATCATTATATGCTGGCTATCATTATATGCTGGCTATCATTATATGCTGGCTATCATTATATGCTGGCTATCATTATATGCTGGCTATCATTATATGCTGGCTATCATTATATGCTGGCTATCATTATATGCTGGCTATCATTATATGCTGGCTATCATTATGCTGGCTATCATTATATGCTGGCTATCATTATATGCTGGCTATCATTATATGCTGGCTATCATTATATGCTGGCTATCATTATATGCTGGCTATCATTATATGCTGGCTATCATTATATGCTGGCTATCATTATATGCTGGCTATCATTATATGCTGGCTATCATTATAGGCTGGCTATCATTATATGCTGGCTATCATTATATGCTGGCTATCATTATATGCTGGCTATCATTATATGCTGGCTATCATTATATGCTGGCTATCATTATATGCTGGCTATCATTATATGCTGGCTATCATTATATGCTGGCTATCATTATATGCTGGCTATCATTATATGCTGGCTATCATTATATGCTGGCTATCATTATATGCTGGCTATCATTATATGCTGGCTATCATTATATGCTGGCTATCATTATATGCTGGCTATCATTATGAGCTGGCTATCATTATATGCTGGCTATCATTATATGCTGGCTATCATTATATGCTGGCTATCATTATATGCTGGCTATCATTATATGCTGGCTATCATTATATGCTGGCTATCATTATATGCTGGCTATCATTATATGCTGGCTATCATTATATGCTGGCTATCATTATATGCTGGCTATCATTATATGCTGGCTATCATTATATGCTGGCTATCATTATATGCTGGCTATCATTATATGCTGGCTATCATTATATGCTGGCTATCATTATATGCTGGCTATCATTATATGCTGGCTATCATTATATGCTGGCTATCATTATATGCTGGCTATCATTATATGCTGGCTATCATTATATGCTGGCTATCATTATATGCTGGCTATCATTATATGCTGGCTATCATTATATGCTGGCTATCATTATATGCTGGCTATCATTATATGCTGGCTATCATTATATGCTGGCTATCATTATATGCTGGCTATCATTATATGCTGGCTATCATTATATGCTGGCTATCATTATATGCTGGCTATCATTATATGCTGGCTATCATTATATGCTGGCTATCATTATATGCTGGCTATCATTATATGCTGGCTATCATTATATGCTGGCTATCATTATATGCTGGCTATCATTATATGCTGGCTATCATTATATGCTGGCTATCATTATATGCTGGCTATCATTATATGCTGGCTATCATTATATGCTGGCTATCATTATATGCTGGCTATCATTATATGCTGGCTATCATTATATGCTGGCTATCATTATATGCTGGCTATCATTATATGCTGGCTATCATTATATGCTGGCTATCATTATATGCTGGCTATCATTATATGCTGGCTATCATTATGCTGGCTATCATTATATGCTGGCTATCATTATATGCTGGCTATCATTATATGCTGGCTATCATTATATGCTGGCTATCATTATATGCTGGCTATCATTATATGCTGGCTATCATTATATGCTGGCTATCATTATATGCTGGCTATCATTATATGCTGGCTATCATTATATGCTGGCTATCATTATATGCTGGCTATCATATATGCTGGCTATCATTATATGCTGGCTATCATTATATGCTGGCTATCATTATATGCTGGCTATCATTATATGCTGGCTATCATTATATGCTGGCTATCATTATATGCTGGCTATCATTATATGCTGGCTATCATTATATGCTGGCTATCATTATATGCTGGCTATCATTATATGCTGGCTATCATTATATGCTGGCTATCATTATATGCTGGCTATCATTATATGCTGGCTATCATTATATGCTGGCTATCATTATATGCTGGCTATCATTATATGCTGGCTATCATTATATGCTGGCTATCATTATATGCTGGCTATCATTATATGCTGGCTATCATTATATGCTGGCTATCATTATATGCTGGCTATCATTATATGCTGGCTATCATTATATGCTGGCTATCATTATATGCTGGCTATCATTATATGCTGGCTATCATTATATGCTGGCTATCATTATATGCGGGCTATCATTATATGCTGGCTATCATTATATGCTGGCTATCATTATATGCTGGCTATCATTATATGCTGGCTATCATTATATGCTGGCTATCATTATATGCTGGCTATCATTATATGCTGGCTATCATTATATGCTGGCTATCATTATATGCTGGCTATCATTATATGCTGGCTATCATTATATGCTGGCTATCATTATATGCTGGCTATCATTATATGCTGGCTATCATTATATGCTGGCTATCATTATATGCTGGCTATCATTATATGCTGGCTATCATTATATGCTGGCTATCATTATATGCTGGCTATCATTATATGCTGGCTATCATTATATGCTGGCTATCATTATATGCTGGCTATCATATATGCTGGCTATCATTATATGCTGGCTATCATTATATGCTGGCTATCATTATATGCTGGCTATCATTATATGCTGGCTATCATTATATGCTGGCTATCATTATATGCTGGCTATCATTATATGCTGGCTATCATTATATGCTGGCTATCATTATATGCTGGCTATCATTATATGCTGGCTATCATTATATGCTGGCTATCATTATATGCTGGCTATCATTATATGCTGGCTATCATTATATGCTGGCTATCATTATATGCTGGCTATCATTATATGCTGGCTATCATTATATGCTGGCTATCATTATATGCTGGCTATCATTATATGCTGGCTATCATTATATGCTGGCTATCATTATATGCTGGCTATCATTATATGCTGGCTATCATTATATGCTGGCTATCATTATATGCTGGCTATCATTATATGCTGGCTATCATTATATGCTGGCTATCATTATATGCTGGCTATCATTATATGC
Organism: Paralithodes platypus; assembly: GCA_032716605.1. Lineage (NCBI taxonomy): Eukaryota > Metazoa > Arthropoda > Malacostraca > Decapoda > Lithodidae > Paralithodes > Paralithodes platypus. The sequence goes on along the minus strand of CM064513.1, from coordinate 87,229,618 downwards.
TGGCTATCATTATATGCTGCTATCATTATGCTGGCTATCATTATATGCTGGCTATCATTATATGCTGGCTATCATTATATGCTGGCTATCATTATATGCTGGCTATCATTATATGCTGGCTATCATTATATGCTGGCTATCATTATATGCTGGCTATCATTATATGCTGGCTATCATTATATGCTGGCTATCATTATATGCTGGCTATCATTATATGCTGGCTATCATTATATGCTGGCTATCATTATATGCTGGCTATCATTATATGCTGGCTATCATTATATGCTGGCTATCATTATATGCTGGCTATCATTATATGCTGGCTATCATTATATGCTGGCTATCATTATATGCTGGCTATCATTATATGCTGGCTATCATTATATGCTGGCTATCATTATATGCTGGCTATCATTATATGCTGGCTATCATTATATGCTGGCTATCATTATATGCTGGCTATCATTATATGCTGGCTAGCATTATCATCTGGCTATCATTATATGCTGGCTATCATTATATGCTGGCTATCATTATATGCTGGCTATCATTATATGCTGGCTATCATTATATGCTGGCTATCATTATATGCTGGCTATCATTATATGCTGGCTATCATTATATGCTGGCTATCATTATATGCTGGCTATCATTATATGCTGGCTATCATTATATGCTGGCTATCATTATATGCTGGCTATCATTATATGCTGGCTATCATTATATGCTGGCTATCATTATATGCTGGCTATCATTATATGCTGGCTATCATTATATGCTGGCTATCATTATATGCTGGCTATCATTATATGCTGGCTATCATTATATGCTGGCTATCATTATATGCTGGCTATCATTATATGCTGGCTATCATTATATGCTGGCTATCATTATATGCTGGCTATCATGATATGCTGGCTATCATGATATGCTGGCTATCATTATATGCTGGCTATCATTATATGCTGGCTATCATTATATGCTGGCTATCATTATATGCTGGCTATCATTATATGCTGGCTATCATTATATGCTGGCTATCATTATATGCTGGCTATCATTAAACGATTATTTATTCAACTCGAGTTAAAGAGCATAATTGTTTTCTACT